>CM034157.1:22963259-23345759 GCA_019776745.2 Taxus chinensis
CAATTCTCTAAAAATATTCCTACATGTGCAATAAATAATACACCTAAACCTTTAAGTCCTTTAAGGAAGTTTACAAAGCGTAACAAGAATAATAAATGATATTGTGATAATATGATAAAAGTATACAATGAAACACAATTTATAGGAGACATAACCTATATTCACAAACTATCATAGATGATCACAACAACAATGGTCAATGCAATTACCAATTTAAATATCTACCAATAAATTTTGACAATGGTTTTTGCCTTTTTATTACAATTGCTAATCATGAGGGTCTTAAGTGGAAAGGTTAAATTATGTTGAGATTGAGAATAGGTGCATCATGAGTTATTTTTTTCATTCATGAAAAAAATGGGGTAAGTAGAAACCAATGTAAAATATCAATGGTTTTAGGCATGCTATAAAAACTATAATAGGTGATTCTATAAGATGTGATGATGAAAATTATTAGAATTTAAAAAGGAAAAATGTGAATATTATTGAATTAATGGTTTAAGATTCATATTGGGTTCACCAAATTTAGTGTAATCTAATGCCTAGTAAAAATAACAATACTCTATCTATTATAAATGATACACAATTCTTCCATTCACAAAACCAACTATATGTAACCAAATCTATCAAATAATGTAATACATAATGAAACACATATTCAATCTCAACAACCTAGTGGAACAAACTATATATCTCTCAACCCATCAATTACAAAATCCATTTAAGGGTAGGGTCTAATACCCATCATTCAATTAGGAATATTAGGACAATATAAACCTTCTATTATCAATATGCAATACAAATACTAAAAACCTAACTAAAGACTAAAAACACTAAAATGTACATAATTTTAAAAAACATAGATCATGTGATACCAATTCAATTCCATACATGTATTACAATCACCCATAAAAGTAATCATAACCCCATACTAAGCTTAAATTCATAGCAAGAAATTTGTCAAATATATATGCCAAAGTGAAAAATAAAATAGAGAAAAGATTATCTTCAGAATACATTAAAATATAATATTATAATTCCTTTTATATAATACCAAGTTGCTAAGCTAGTTATTTAATGACTTGTAAATTTTTTTCATGATCTTCTACATCTAATCTCCATTTTTTTCATGAGCCACATGCATTCTTCACCTGATGAAATTGTAACCCAATAGAAACTATGTGATGGGTGTAATGATATACCTTCTTTTCTAGTTCATAATCAACAAAGTGAATCCAACTTTGGAGGGATTTTACTTGCCTTAAATATGTTCCCTACATTGGTTGGATATTTTGTCAGACCAAAATATGAGGTTCAACCACAGTGCATGGGATTAAATCCCTCCTCAAAGACAAGTGAGGCTTCCTGTTTATTACTAATCTAAAACACAACAGAAATAATATATACAATATCCACACTATTCTAACCATTGGGGTTGGGATACAATCCTGAAATCCATATCAACATGAAATGGAGATGTTACAACTTTAGATTAGGAAGAATTAGAAGGGAAAATATTATAGATGAAACAAAGTGGGAAGGGAATGAGAGGAACATATTTTCTTTCAAGCAAACACAGATCAAGAAATACTTATACGAGTTTTAGATAATGAGTGTAATATTCTGAAATGATTAAAATGATCAAGAATACTAAACAAAGAATAGCTCAAGATTTTGAACATAAGAACAATCTCTCAAGATAGATGAATCCCACAACACAAAGTTTGTAAAATAACACCTGTTTCTATTCTTCAATGATTAAAAAGAAAATACAAAGTTTTTCTTCTTCTTCACAATAGCTCTTAATATTCAAAAAGTCTCCCTTTGGAATGCACAAGCATCCCTTATTTATAATAGAGAGAGCAGAGAGAAAATAGGATAAATCCTAGAAAATAGTCTTTTAATGAGAGTCCTATTTTGCTTGACTCTCACGCAGGAGAACAAGTCAAAATTTTCTTCCTATGTGACGAAACGAAAATGAAAAAGACATGACAATTTCTTGATAGAAATGACATGAAACATTATGTTTATTCTACTTCATCATCCTTGTCTTCTTCTAGCAAATTCTGCTTGTCTCGAATTCTTGGAACTTCCAGATTATGCCTTGCATCTCATCTTCATCTGGTGCACTAGAATAATCACTTAGAACTTCACAAGTTTCCTGAGTGTCACTTGCGTTACCAGGAAGTTTCTTCAATCTCTTGTTGAGTTTTCTTAGTGATTCCAAAAAAATTTCGATCCTTATGAACTTATTGATGTTTAATATATCGAAGATAGTAGCTAGTTCATGCTAAATTAATTCCTGAATTTTCTTGTAGAGGTCATCAGCAGGTAGAATCTCTGAGCTTTCACCCAACACCTTGGCAAAGATCCTGGACAGCTCCTCTTCTATATCATTAGTGGCATCAACCAACTGATCTCTAGATTCCCTCAACTTGCTGCAAGCTTCACTGAGAATCTTTATCCTGAACCTGATGGCTTTGGCAAGCTGGAAATGCTTATCCCCATGTGGAATGATTCCTTCTTCCATTAAGATCTGGGATGGAACCTATTTCAGTGCATTGAGGGCTTCCAAAGTTAATTCAAGGTTTCCGAATTCCTGTTAAAATTCATCATCCATCTTGTCACCATCTTTCTTTATATCCTCCAAGGATTTGTAAACTTCCACTGTGTCATCTATGACCTCTCTTCCTTGCAAGAGTAGCCTCTTTATCCATTCTTCAACAGTTCTCCCCTTCTCATTGATCTTTTCAATCATAGGTACCGATGAGAAATCAAACCTGATAGGTGTAGGGGTAGAAGATGATGGTGTTGACTGTGAAGGCTTTGAAAGCTTGAGTAGTACCTCTGTCAACTGTTCCACTTTCTCTTTCAGCTCATCCCTGCTTACCTTTGTTTCTTTCAACTTTTGACAAAGCACGTTCATGGAATCTTGTGCATCCTGTTGTGCTCCTTCAGTTGTCACTTTTCCCAGATCAACCCTTGTAATCTGATAATCAGTCACTGTTATATCTTCCTTTTTTTTCAGCCGTGGGAGTGGAAATCTCTGCAAACTTATGCCCTGAGGCATCCACTGAAACTCTTGAAACCATTTTGGGTTTCTTGGCAGATTTGGCAGGAGAAGCCTTGAGTGAACTGAAATCGAAGGCTGGTAGGGGAACTACCACCTTCCTCTTCCTTGGAGTCTGGTCGACCAACCATTGAGGTACAATGGAAGAAGTTGCTCCTATTGGAGGTGTTATGGTTGTATCTGTGGGTGGAGGAAGATTTACTTGCGGAGTCGTGATGACTGCAAGTGTAGTGACTGTGGGAATGGATTCAGGGAATGAAGGTGTGGAAGGAGGAGGCATTTCTATGGCCATCGTAGGTCCAGCAGAGAGAGGTGAGAGATCAGAGAAAATGCTGGCCATGGCTGATGAGAGTGGCGTTGAAATATGTGATGAGGAAGATTGGGAGAGAGGGGGTAAAGATTCTAAAGCCAAAGCTTGAGAAGCAAGAGCAAGGCTTACCTCCGATGAGCAATCAACAAAAGGGGAAATAAGAGGTTGACTAACCTCGATTTCTGAAAGAATTTCTCCTTGTTCTGGTGGAGGAGGAGGTGAATCCAAGATCTCAACTATTTGTGTTGGAGTAGCAGATGATTCGGCCCCTTGCTTTTCTCCTTTCCTGACAAACTTAAACTTTATTTGCCTCTTGGTAGGGATTTTATCCTTTTCCTTTTCTCCCTTGGAGGGTCCCGCTTCTAGAGTAGCTATTTTTGAAAATCTCTTTTCTTTATAACTCATTCCCCAGGAAATGAGCCATGCCTTAGTGCGGACAAGAGTCTGAGAAGCTCTCTCAGTGATAGAAGCCTTTTCAGCAACAGACCAATCAATGGCTGGGAATCCAAGTTGGTCTCCATCTGACTGTTCATACCTAGGTTCCAAGACACTTTCATTGTCTGTGGTGCCTTCAGGGATATCAGCCAGATCTAACATCTGAACTTCTTCAAGTGTCAGCCTGTTGTTGTCTTTTCTTTGGATGGCAACTTCATCATGAAGATCAACCCAAATATCTTCCACAGTGGGTACATGCAGGTACAAGGTTCCATAAGACTTAAGGACTCCTCGGATGTCGAATCCTTCTCTCATCTTCATGTGCTTCTTCAATTTATCCTGAAGTTCATGCACCATGTTCTTGGCCTTAACCATGGTGGAACATTTATACCTTCCAATGGAAATGGGGAAGGAGACAGTAGCTTTGTGTCTGCTCTGTTGGAATTTGTGAAAATCCAACAATTGTCTGACCAACTCCATGAGGATCAGTTTGTCACCTGGGAACCTGGGAAAATGGAAAGGATTACCATGGAACCTTACCACCCAAAGATAGGTAAAATTCTTGAATTGCAAGAAGATGCAACCCCATTTAGACACTTTTATCCATGCTTCATCGGAAACCCTTCTCTTCCTCAGATCAGGATCCAGTCTGCAAATATTTTCATAGAAAAAGGTGTCATTCACTCTTCTAAATTGGTCTTCAGACCCTTTTATTGTCATCTGTGGGAAGTACCGATATATATGTTCTGTTGCTTGGTTCCCCTTTGCATCCAGCCCTGGATAGTTTCTCATGCCTGCTGCCACATAAGTGACATATGACATCATGTAGAACTTTCGGTAGACAAGACCATTTTCATTTGAGAGTCTATCTCATTACTTATCAGGCTACCCCAGTCAATCCCTTGGTCATTTTTCTTTATGGTGACCATGAACTGGTACATCCACCCTTGGAATTCTTTTGAATGTAGGAGTCCAAACAACTGGCTCAGCAGGGTGATGATATCACTGACTTCAAGAATAAAGTCACTTCTAGGGACTGACTTAGGAAACCTAGAAACAACTGGCTTAGCCTTGATCAAGAACTTTTTATTTACGTGCTTGATGCAGTCTTCCTGATCCTTGTCCCAGGCCTTTTGTGCTGATTTAAAATCTAAATCAACATATTCCGTAAAGTTGGGAAACTTTAGGAGTTGATCAAAATAATCTCCATCTAATTTCACTATAGACTCCCCTGCTTGATTTCTTACTGAGCGGGAGGCTGAGTCATAGTGAGAAGCGCAAGCCAAGATGAATTCAGGGCATTGGGCTGATACTGGAAATCCTACTGTGAGAGGAAGACCACTGCTGGCTATTGACTTCATCCATGGATTCTGAGAAGAATCCACAATTCTTTTCCAGAAGTCTTCCATATCTATATTACCGAGCTCTGTGTCCCGGATGTCATAGTTGCAACTTACATAAGAAGAGGACTCCATCTTTTGATACTTATACTTCATCTTTCCTGACTTATCTGACTTGTCCTGAGATGGGCCAGGGTCTGACATGAGGAGTCTTGAGAATGCCTTGATGACTTCTGGAAGAGTAGTCAGGTGTGAGAGCTTGCTGGACAAGTGTATAGACCCGACACACCTTTCGGGTTTTGAAACTTGCAAAGCACCTTCGGAAACCTGACAAACTAAAATGTGTGTCAGAAATTAGGGCATGTCAAACACCTTGAGAAACTTGAAACACATGGTGGAACTTGATAGGTGTCGAGCACTCTGCAAAACCTGAAACACTAGCGGTGTGTGTGGAAGTTAGGGCATGTGGTGCATCAGCGAAAACCCGACACAAGGCAAAAGTGTGATGATGTCGAGTAGGTACAAATACCCAACACACTGCGGAACTCAAAGGATGTTGAACACCGGTCAAGACCTGACACAAGGTGGAGAAAGAAAGATGTCGAGCAGCTACAAAATCTGACACAAGGTGTAAACTAAATGATGTCGAGCACCCTGCAAAACCTAAAAAAAGGATATCGGGTCTCTATCTTGTCAGAACATGAAGAATTTCCCACTTCATACATTCATGGGTTTTTAGATTCTTTTGAAAACCACAACTTATGTAAAAATAAGTAGATGACCAAGGAGTGAAACTCAAGCAAAAACCTAAATGGAAAAAGACAAGAACCAAGGGAAAAGACCCAAAACCATAAGCTGGAAATGGAAAAGGAAAAAGAAATGAAAACCCAAGCAACACACCTCAAAAACAACCCCAAAAAGCTTTAAAATGAAAGAGGAGAAGAATACCTTCAACAAGATCAAAAAATGATCGAGAATGGATGGTGAAATCGATCGGGAAGCTCAATCGGGTCTCGAGGTGGAAGAAGCATGCACAAAAATCCAATGCATCAAAATCATACAAAGTAACAAATGACGTGGAAAACCACCTATTTATAAAACCCTAACATTTATTACACATAGCTCGACACGTGTGCCAACTACCAGACAACTAGGCATTAATGACATGTCATCATGCTTGGAGCTCCCGAAAACCTGACACAAAGGATTTGGTTTAATTCGGGATTCAGGTTTTGGGGAACAAGAAGCATGAAGCATGAGATGTTGAGATGCTTCTAAGTCCCAAAATTCTGACACAAAGGTGATGATCGGGTTTCGGGTTTTGGGGAACATCAAACATAAAACATGTTTTGGGAAAGCATGTTCCGATGCATGGGAGTTCTGAAAACCCGAAACATTGCTAAGACTATCGGGTTTCGAGTTTCGGGGAACATGGGACATGTAACATGCAAGAAACATGCTTTCATGCATGAAAACCTGAAAACCAAAAATCTCCTTCAAAGGGGAATTTTGAAGAGATCTGCAAAAAATTTCTATGGTTGTCTCATTTCTAGCTGGAATCACTAAAATGAGATAACAACTGGCTCCAGTTGGGGACTTTCTTTGAGACATCAAAGGAAGAGAACTCAGAATCAAGAAGCTTTTATCCATTGGGCTATGGAGTTGGAAGAAGAAAAACCAAAAACAAACAAACCAACAAAGACAGAAAGAAAGCAAACACACAACAGGAAATAAATTATAATACAGTGCAAGAGAGCATCTTGCATTACTGATGGAACAACTTCAGATGTTGGCCACTGAAAGGTAGAGGGAGAAACTCTCCATCAAGGTATGATAGACAAAAGCTATTTTCACCATTCAGCTGATGAATTTTGAAAGGACCTTTCCATAAAGAGTCAAACTTGCCATGCATCCCTTTCTGTTCCCTTCTCTTATCCCAGAGAAGTACTAGGTCTCCAATCTGGAAATCACGTTGCTTTGATTTCTTGTCAAATATCCTTTTGACTTTTCTTTGATGATCTACAATGTGATCTACCACCTTGCTCCATTCTTCCTCTAGCCTGGCTAGGTACATTATCCTTTTCTCAATAGAACTTTGAAAATTTTCATCCTCAATTGCTTTAGCCAACCGTAAGGCTGGAAATTCTACAGAGATAGGAATCTCAGCATCAATTCCATACAACACCTGGAATGGGGACATTCCAATAGCTCATTTAGGAGTAATCTGATCTGCCCATAATGCATCATACAATGCTTTGTGCCATGTCCTCTGATTCTCATCAACCATCTTTCTGATTATGGTCACCAGGTTCTTATTGCTTGATTCAGCCTGACCATTGCCTTGGGGGTAATAATCAGATGAATGAGCCAATGTGATCCCAAATCCATAAAAAAATTTAGTCAACTCATGTGATGAGAAATTGGAAGCATTGTCAGCAACAATCTTGTGAGGAATGCCGAATCTAACAATTATATTCTCTTTGAGAAAATTACACACAGCTTCAGAGGTTGCCTGCTTGATTGGTGCAGCTTCCACCCATTTGGTGAAATAGTCAGTGGTGGTGAGCACATAGTTATGACCGGTGCTGGAGGTAGGGTTTAGTACTCCAATGAAATCAATTCCCCATTGGCAAAAAGGTTCTTCGATTACCACAGGCTTCAAGGGAAGAGCAGCCAGCTTAGGGTGACCAACAAAATGTTGGCAAGCTTCACACTTAGCCACCCATTCTGCTAAATCTCGAAAGAGAGTAGGCCAATAGTACCTGGCCCGTAAGATTTTGTAAGCCATCATGGAGGAAGAGAAATTTCCTCCACATGCTAGATTGTGAAAGGATTCTAGCAACCTTATCTGCTGAGACTTGTCAACACAACGCAGGAATACACCATCAATACCCTTCTTGTATATACCATTATCCCATAGGATGTATCTCGCAGACCTTAATTTAACTATCCTCTTTTCTTTTTGGCTCAAATGTGGGGGAAACTCACCATAAGTTAAAAAGAAAGAGATGTCTGCATACCATTCATCGGTTGTGCTTACAAAAAGCACCATGGGCAATTCTGAAGAAGTATCTTTAGTTTCTTTGCATTCTGTCTCAGACTTATTTTCTGCAATTAATTGGCACAGGCCTCTTCCTTGTACCAACTTGGTAGGTCTGATGTCCAAGTCATATTCTTGGACTTTGGCTATCCAGTTACCCCATTGACTACCCAACTCTTGTTGAGTCAAAATGGACTTAACTGCAGTATCAGGAATGAGAACGAGAGTGTGAGAACTCAACACATAGTATCTGAAATGCTTCACCACTCTCACCACTTCATAAGCATGCTTTTCAATTTGAGACATCTTCAATTCATGTTCCTTTAGTGGGAAGCTCATGAAAGCAATGGGATTTTCGATTCCTTCTTCGTTCTCCTGCATTAGGATGGCTGATACTGTATGTGCGGAAGCGTAGCTGTACATGATGAAATCCTTCTTGAAGTCTGGGCATACCAGAATAGGAGTGTGAGAAATTTCCCATTTGACTTCTTTGAAAGAAAGCTTCCCTTCAGTGCTCCATCAAAATGGAGTTTTACCTTTCATCATCCCAAGGATATCCTTGGTTTTATCAGCAAAATCAGGTACAAATCTTCTTAGGAAATTGACCTTTCCGAAAAAGGAATGCACCCCAGTTTTTCTTGTAGGTAGGGTAAGGCTTTGGATGGCCTTCACCCTCTCTGGGTCAATCTTGGTTCCTTCTTTAGTCATGATATGACCCAACAACTTTCCTTCTGTTACTCCGAACATGGATTTTTTAGGATTTAATGAAATCCCATGATGCCTACACCTTAAGAGTACCTACTCCAAGTGATCATAATGATCACTTCACTTCTTAGAGAAGACCGTCAAGTCATCCAAATACACAACTATGACCTTGCCCATCAAATCTCTGAAAGCTAAGTCCATAGCTCTTTGAAACATGGCTCTCCAGTGTTAATCAAACCAAAAGGCATCCTCTTGTAAGAAAAGGTTCCCCATGGGGTGGTGAATGTTGTTTTATGTTGATCTTCAGTAGCTACCTCAACCTGATTATACCCTGAAAATCCATCAAGCATGGATAACATTTCTGATCCAGTGACAGTCTGTAATACTTGGTCCATGATGGGAAATGGGTAATTGTCTTTCAATGAAGACTGATTGAGGTTCCGGAAGTCAACACAAATCCAGATTTCACCATTCTTCTTTCTGACAGGGACAATGTTAGCAACCCAGGTGGAATGATGGATTGGAAAGATAATCCTTGCATCTAACATCTTCTGAATTTCTGCAAGGATAGTCCCTGAGATCTTTGGGTTGTAATGCCTTTGCTTCTACCTGTAGGGTTTAACCTCAGGCTTCAAAGGAATGCTATGTTGCACATCCTTGGGCTTGAAAGACTTTAGATCCACATATGACCATGCTAGGATGTCCATATATCTCTTCAGGAGTGAAGAGAATCTTTCTTTTTCCTCCGGAGAACATCATTTCCCAATGTTTACCATCCATGGTTGATAAGGAAAGCCCAGGTTAACTTGATCTACCTCTGATGAGGAAGCACCTTCAGCTTGCCTTTTATCCTGAATGAAATGGTCATGCTTGTCAAACAGACCTTCCAGAGAAACTAATCCCTTCGGAATCTTATTTCCTTTGAGTTGGATGAATTCACCATCAATCTCTTGATATGAATTTGAGATGGACTCATGGAAAGCCGATTCTGATCCTTCAAAATAAAGCTCGCTAAAATTATCATCTTTTTCAAGAAAAGACAACAACTGTTGATCATCATTAAACACTTGCCAATGTGCTGCATTATCTGGAACACTCGGACGATACACAATTTCGATGGTATATGTGTCCTGTTTGAACTTTGGGTGAGGAAGGAGAAGAGATGCAGATATGGCTAAAGAATCAGCTTTATCATTGTAATCTCTTAAGACTGCCTTAATGGAAAAAGCATCAAAGCATTCTATGTTGTCCCAAACTTTGTTCCTGTAATGTCTTAGGTGATCATTTTTTACCTGATAGGTCCCCCTTACTTGATTCACAATCAACTCGGCATCTCCCTGCACTTTGAGATTTTGGATTCCTTTTTGTCTTGCCATTTCTAATCCTAATAACAAAGCTTTGTATTCGGCTGTGTTATTAGTATTGTCAAACTGCAACTTGAAAGCAAAGGGAAAAATCTCGAAATCTGGAGATATAAGAACCACGCCAGCACCTGACCCAGTAGTTGAACAACTCCCGTCAAACTCAAGGGTCCAAACAACATTAGGATCTTCTTCCTTGACTTCTACAGAGGGCACCTCAGATGTCATGAAATAATTACCCAAGCCTGCATCTTCGAAGAGAATTTGAGCCTTAGGATCATCTGATTTAGTGACCAGGTACTTTGCTTGTGCTTCGGGGTGAAGGACACGAGGAACTCCATTTACTGGAATTTTAGCTTTCATCCAAGTCCATGTTGATTTCTCCTCCAACATCTTTACAAAAACCTCTTCCTAAGAGAATACCATAAGCAACTGGGATATCAGCAACCAGGATAGTCATTTTCACTCTCTTTTCAGGGAAGGCAACAAATGCAAATTGTGCATCCTTGATTTGGCCAATCAAGGGGACTTGTTTGGTTTCCATAGAGTAACACCACCCATAAGATTTAGTCAAGGTGAGTCCAAGGGCATGAGCTAATTTTGTGGGCATTACGTTATCAGAGGCTCCTGAGTCAATTATGCAATTGTTGAGTTTAAAACTGTTTATAAGTAAGGACAAATAAAATGGTTCAATCTTTCCTGAAGAAGCAGCAGAGGTCATATTACTCTGAGGTAAAGGCTGAGTGGGGCTAGGAAAAATGCCTTTTGAAGATGAAGGGATAACAGCCTTGCTTCTAATGAATTTGGAAAGTTTCTCAAATTACTCAGGGTTGGACTACAGGTACTCGGCTTCCGACATTTGGATTTTAGTTTTCTTTGCATGATCAATGATGTCGAAAGTGGTATATGAAGGAATGATGGAGGGCTCAGTTCTGGTTACACTGGTCTGAGCTGAGGTACTGGCCTTGAGGGAAGGAGAAAAAGAGTTAGAAGATGAAGTTACCTTTTTAGTTGTCTCCTTTTCAGTTTGCGCTGAGATAGGAGAGCCTCTTTTAGCCATAACCACGAGAGCTTCTTTACTTTTCTACTTAGAGCCTTCAACCAGCTTTCTAGGGTTCTGAGATTGAGATCTAGTGAAGAATGCAAATGATTGGCCATCATGCTTACTTTCATCTTCCTCGTACTCCAAGTACACAATGCTGGAGTCACTAGCTGAATCGTCAAAAGACTCATCAGCATATCCTGAAGCTTCGAAAGCTTCATGAGAATCTTGATCTTCTGGTTCTTCACCCTCCTCAACTATTTCAACTACTGTGTTGACAGGAGGAGCTTCAATGGCCAGCCTGGTGGGAGCAGCAATCAACCGATTCCTATCTCTTGCGGGGGCACCATTGGCATTGTTGAAATTCCATCTAGGAATATCCTGATAAGGAACATTGGTCACTTGTTGAGACATTTTCTTCTTCAAAGTGATCAAGTCATTGGCCATCTTCTGAATCATAGGATCAGTAGTACTCTGAGAAGAACTCTGATTTTTAGGCTTAGATGACTCTCTTCTGATCTTTCCAGCCAGAATAAGATCATCTTCTATTTCAGTGGTTGTAGCTTGAGCAGTGGCCAAATCGGGAATAACAGACCTTCTTAATAAGAAGCTCACATCAGGGGGCTGAGCATTGATGAAGAAACACTTTTGATTTTCAAGAGTGGGAACAACTAGGTCTGGAATCTTACGAATCAGCTTGTTGAATTTGGCTATGAAGTCCCGCATGGGTTCATAAGATTCCTTCTTCATGTGTGTAAGTTGTGCTAACAAGGCATGAGAATCCTCAGCTGGTTTGAACCTTGCTTCAAATACGGATCTCATGGTAGCCCAGTTGGTAATGCATGCATTTGGAAGATGGTAAAACCATTCTATTGCTACACCATGCAATGTCTCAATGAAGAGTCAAACAGAGACATATTCATGAGCAACTCTAAGGACACCACATGTGACAAAGAATGAAGCGATGTGTTCATCAGGGTGCTGCTTCCCATCACCATTGAACTTAGGAATATTCTTACGAGATCCATGAGGTAGATCATGCAATGGTGGAGTTAGGGAAAGAGGACCAATAGCCGCACCCCAAGGCACAGGTTGTGCTGCCATTCTTCTGAATGAAGTACGTACAGGAATCTGAGTATCAGACAAGAACAATGCATGGCAGGTTACAGAAACTTCTTGTTCTTGAGGAACCCGAGTTCTTCGGATAGGTGAAGAACTTCTCGCTCGGCTAGATGCAACACTGTTGGGGGAAAGTCTAAAATTATGTTGTTAAAGCAAATCAAAGAACGGATCAGTTTCACCCCTGGCTCGGCTTGACCGAGTGAAGATCTTTCTAGCCAGCTTGAACTGGAAAATAGATCTTTTGAAAATAAGGCAAATACGGAGTCACCAGACACCAATAGGATAAGCTTAGTCTTATCAATCCGTATATTCCCCAGTGGAGTCACCAAAAACTATTGGTTGGATATTTTTTCAAGCCAAAATATGAGGTTCAACCACAGTGCATGGGATTAAATCCCTCCTCAAAGACAAGTGAGGCTGCCTATTTATTACTAATCTAAAACACAGCAGAAAATAATATATACATTATCCACACTATTCTAACCATTGGGGTTGGGATACAATCCTGAAATCCATATCAACATGAAATGGAGATGTTACAACTTTAGATTAGGAAGAATTAGAAAGGAAAATATTATAGATGAAACAAAGTGGGAAGGGAATGAGAGGAACGTATTTTCTTTCAAGCAAACACAGATCAAGAAATACTTATACGAGTTTTAGATAATGAGTGTAATATTCTGAAATGATTAAAATGATCAAGAACACTAAACAAAGAATAGCTCAAGATCTTGAACATAAGAACAATCTCTCAAGATAGATGAATCCCACAACACAAAGTTTGTAAAATAACACCTGTTTCTATTCTTCAATGATTAAAAAGAAAATACAAAGTTTTTCTTCTTCTTCACAATAGCTCTTAATATTCAAAAAGTCTCCCTTTGGAATGCACAAGCATCCTTATTTATAATAGAGAGAGCAGAGAGAAAATAGGATAAATCCTAGAAAATAGTCTTTTAATGAGAGTCCTATTTTTCTTGACTCTCACGCAGGAGAACAAGTCAAAATTTGCTTCCTATGTGATGAAATGAAAATGAAAAAGACATGAAAATTTCTTGATAGAAATGACATGAAACATTATGTTTATTCTACTTCATCATCCTTGTCTTCTTCCAGCATAGCCTGCTTGTCTCGAAATTCTTGGAATTTCCAGATTATGCCCTGCATCTCATCTTCATCTGGTGCACTAGAATAATCACATAGAACTTCACAAGTTTCCTGAGTGTCACTTGCGTTACCAGGAAGTTTCTTCAATTTTTTGTTGATCTTCTTTAGTGATTCCAAAACATTTTCGATCCTTATGAACTTATCGATGTTTGACAGATCAAAGACAGTAGCTGGTTCATGCTGAATTAATTCCTGAATTTTCTTGTAGAGGTCGTCAGCAGGTAGAATCTCTGAGATTTCACCCAACACCTTGGCAAAGATCCTAGATAGCTCCTCTTCTATATCATTAGTGGCATCAACCAACTGATCTCTAGATTCCCTCAACTTGCTGCAAGCTTCACTGAGAATATTTATCCTGAACCTGATGGCTTTGGCAAGCTGGAAATGCTTATCCCCATGTGGAATGATTCCTTCTTCCATTAAGATCTGGGATGGAACCTGTTTCAGTGCATTGAGGGCTTCCAAAGTTAATTCAAGGTTCCCGACTTCCTGTGAAAATTCATCATCCATCTTGTCACCATCTTTCTTTATATCCTCCAAGGATTTGTAAACTTCCACCGTGTCATCTATGACCTCTCTTCCTTGCAAGAGTAGCCTCTTTATCCATTCTTCAACAATTATCCCCTTCTCATTGATCTTTTCAATCATAGGTACCGATGAGAAATCGAACCTGATAGGTGTAGGGGTAGAAGATGATGGTGTTGATTGTGAAGGCTTTGAAATCTTGAGTAGTACCTCTGTCAACTGTTCCACTTTCTCTTTCAGCTCATCCCTGCTTACCTTTGTTTCTTTCAACTTTTGACAAAGCACGTTCATGGCATCTTGTGCATCCTGTTGTGCTCCTTTAGTTGTCACTTTTCCCAGGTTGACCCTTGTAATCTGATAATCAGTCACTGTTATATCTTCCTTCATTTTTTCGGCCATGGGAGTGGAAATCTCTACAAACTTATGACCTGAGGCATCCACTGAAACTCTTGAAACCATTTTGGGTTTCTTGGCAGATTTGGCAGGAGAAGCCTTGAGTGAACTGAAATCGAAGGCTGGTAGGGGAACTACCACCTTCCTCTTCCTTGGAGTCTGGTCGACCAACCATTGAGGTACAGTGGAAGAAGTTTCTCCTATTGGAGGTGTTATGGTTGTATCTGTGGGTGGAGGAAGATTTACTTGCGGATTCGTGATGACTGCAAGTGTAGTGACTGTGGGAATGGATTCAGGGAATGAAGGTGTGGAAGGAGGAGGCATTTCTATGGCCATCGTAGGTCCAACAGAGAGAGGTGAGAGATCAGAGAAAATGTTGGCCATGGCTGATGAGAGTGGCATTGAAATATGTGATGAGGAAGATTGGGAGAGAGGGGGTAAAGATTCTAAAGCCAAAGCTTGAGAAGCAAGAGCAAGGCTTACCTCCGATGAGCAATCAACAAAAGGGGAAATAAGAGGTTGACTAACCTTGATTTCTAAAATAATTTCTCCTTGTTCCGGTGGAGGAGGAGGTGAATCCAAGATCTCAACTATTTGTGTTGGAGTAGCAGATGATTCGGCCCCTTGCTTTTCTCCTTTCCTGACAAACTTAAACTTTATTTGCCTCTTGGTAGGGCTTTTATCCTTTTCCTTTTCTCCCTTGGAGGGTCCCGCTTCTAGAGTAGCTATTTTTGAAAAGCTCTTTTCTTTATAACTCATTCCCTAGGAAATGAGCCATGCCTTAGTGTGGACAAGAGTCTGAGCAGCTCTTTCAGCGATAGAATCCTTTTCAGCAACAGACCAATCAATGGCTGGGAATCCAAGTTGGTCTCCATCTGAAACTTTCATACCTAGGTTCCAAGACACTTTCATTGTCTGTGGTGCCATCAGTGATATCAACCAGATCTAACATTTGAACTTCTTCAAGTGTCAGCATATTGTTGTCTTTTCTTCGGATGGCAACTTCATCATGAAGATCAACCCAGATATCTTCCACAGTGGGTACATGCAGGTACAAGGTTCCATAAGACTTAAGGACTCCTTGGATGTCGAATCCTTCTCTCATCTTCATGTGCTTCTTCAATTTATCCTAAAGTTCATGCACCATGTTCTTGGCCTTAACCATGGTGGAACATGTATACCTTCCAATGGAAATAGGGAAGGAGACCACAGCTTTGTGTCTGCTCTGTTGGAATTTGTGAAAATCCAACAATTGTCTGACCAACTCCATGAGGATCAGTTTGTCACCTGGGAACCTGGGCAAATGGAAAGGATTACCATGGAACCTTACCACCCTAAAGATAGGTAAACTTCTTGAATTGCAAGAAGATGCAACCCCATTTAGACACTTTTGTCCATGCTTCATCAGAAACCCTTCTCTTCCTCAGATCAGGATCCAGTCTGCAAATATTTTCATAGAAGGTGTCATTCACTCTTCTAAATTGGTCTTCAGACCCTTTTATTGTCAGCTGTGGGAAGTACCGATATATATGTTTATGTTTCTCGGTTCCCCTTTGCATCCAGCCCTGGATAGTTTTTCATGCCTGCTGCCGCATAAGTGACATATGACATCATGTAGAACTTTCTGGTAGACAAGACTATTTTCATTTGAGAGTCTATCTCATTACTTATCAGGCTACCCCAGTCAATCCCTTGGTCATTTTTCTTTATGATGACCATGAACTGGTACATCCACCCTTGGAATTATTTTGAATCTGGGAGTCCAAACAACTGGCTCAGCAGGGTGATGATATCACTGACTTCAAGAATAAAGTCACTTCTAGGGACTGACTTAGGAAACCTAGAAACAACTGGCTTAGCCTTGATCAAGAAATTTTTATTTACGTGCTTGATGCAGTCTTCCTGATCCTTGTCCCAGGCCTTTTGTGTTGATTTAAAATCTAAATCAACATATTCCGTAAATTTGGGAAACTTTAGGAGTTGATCAAAATAATCTCTGTCTAATTTCACTATAGACTCCCCTGCTTGATTTCTTACTGAGCGGGAGGCTGAGTCATAGTGAGAAGCGCAAGCCAAGATGAATTCAGGGCATTGGGCTGATACTGGAAATCCTGCTGCGAGAGGAAGACCGTTGTTGGCTATTGACTTCATCCATGGATTCTGAGAAGAATCCACAATTATTTTCAGAAGTCTTCCATATCTATATTTCTGAGCTCTGTGTCCCAGATGTCGTAGTTGCAACTTACATAAGAAGAGGACTCCATCTTTTGATACTTATACTTCATCTTTCCTGACTTATCTAACTTGTCCTGAGATGGGCCAGGGTCTGACATGAGGAGTCTTGAGAATGCCTTGATGACTTCTGGAAGAGTAGTCGGGTGTGAGAGCTTGTTGAACAAGTGTATAGACCCGACACACCTTTCGGGTTTTGAAACTTGCAAAGCACCTTCGGAAACCTGAAAAACTGAAATGTGTGTGTCAGAAATTAGGGCATGTCAAACACCTTGAGAATCCCAAAACACACAGCGGAACTTGATAGGTGTCAAACACTCTGTGAAACCCAAAACACTGGTGGGGTGTGTGTCAGAAGTTAGGGCATGCGGTGTATCAATGAAAACCCGACACAAGGTGGAAGTGAGATAATGTCAAGCAGGTACAAATACCTGACACACTGGAACCAAGGATGTTGAACACTCAAGACCCGATACAAGGTGGAGAAAGCAAGATGTTGAGAAGCTAGCAAATCCTAAACCTGTAGAAACTAATGATGTTGAGCACCCTGCAAAACCTGAAAAAAGGATATCGGGTCTCTGTCCTATCAGAACATGAAGAATTTCCCACTTCGTTCATTCATGGGTTTTTAGATTCTTTTTGAAAACCACAACTTATGTAAAAATAAGTAGATGACCAAGGAGTGAAATTCAAGCAAAAACCTTACTGGAAAAAGACAAGAACCAAGGGAAAAAACCCAAAACCCTAAGCTGGTAAAGAAAAAGGAAAAAGAAATGAAAACCCAAAAAAACATCACAAAAATAACCCCAAAAAGCTTCAAAATGAAAGAGGAGAAGAATACCTTCAACAAAATTGAAAAATGATCAAGAATGGATGGTGAAATGATCAGGAAGCTCAATCGGGTCTCGAGGTGGAAGAAGCATGCACATAAAAATCCAACGCATCAAAATCATACAAAGTAACAAATGATGTGGAAAACCACCTATTTATAAAACCCTAACATTTATTACACATAGCTCGACACGTGTGCCAACTACCAGACAACTGGGCATTAATGACATGTCATCATGCTTGGAGCTCTTGAAAATTTACACAAAAGGTTTAATTTGGGATTCGCTTCAGGGAACATGAAGCATGATGCATGAGATGTTGAGATGCTTTGAAGTCCTAAAATTCTGACACAAAGGCGATGGTCAGGTTTCAGGTTTTGGGGAACACGAAACATAAAACATGTTTTGGGCAAAGCATGTTCTGATACATGGGAGTTCCGAAAACCTGACGCATTGTTTAAGACCATCGGGTTTCGAGTTTCATGTAACATAAGACATGAAAAATGAAATAAGCATGCTTTCATGCAGTGAAAACCCTGAAAACCCAAAAATATCCTTCAAAGGGGAATTAATCAGTTTCACATCAAGATAAATATGTTTTAAAGACACATAAATGTTATCTCCCAAACCACTCTATGTGGGCACATGACACTCTCATGTGAGGTTGAATCTTGAACTAAAAAATGTTTCTTACACTATTCAAAAATGGTGTGGGCATAAATCAATCGATATCTCTCATAATCAATGCTTGTTTCTTTAGAGCGTGTTTGATAAATGCACCTGCACCATCATGTTCTTCCTTCTCATGACCAATATACAAAACCCTCCATAACTGAGGTGTTTTTTGAGAATGATGATAGCATCTAATTACAAAGAAATGGCGTGAATATTTGAATTGTGATGCGTAACCATCTGAACAAACAAAATGTTGATTTATTTGTATTCCTTGCTGATGAAGATATCAAAAAACAAATAAAAACAATGTTGTTTAAAGTGGGTTTCTTGTTCTTTGTAATCACTTATATATAATTGATACTCCTTAATCAATCGATTCATATCTGTACTTTCAACCCCATCCAAATCCAACCATGCATTCCTATACAATATGTGAACCATGATGGTAACCTAATCAGTATGATAATATTGTGTTTGAATATCGTTTTGATGTGAAAATGAGTCACTCTTAGTAAAATCAACCATGGATAATATGGAACCAATAGGGAATGTGTCTCTTTTGGTCTTGAATTTTGTAGCCTACCCCTTTTCATAGTGAAAATTTTTGATGTACGGACTATTCAAACTTTGCGAACTTTGCATTAATATATTAATGGGGATTTCCCCTTCTACCAAATCCAACATGGTTGAATTTTTTCCAAGTTGTGTTGAATATTTTATGTATTTGAACTAAAAAAATCAATACATAATGTACAACTTGTTGTTGGGTTTAGCACAAGGTTGTACATATTATATATCATATTTAAGCATACATGTAATAAAAGTGAATATTCTACCAGAAGAAATATACATAACAAGAGATATAAATCAACACCAAATTCAATGTGGTTCACCCAGTGTGGGATAAATCCACCAAGAAATAAGCCAATATATTACAAAAATCTTTCAAAAGATAGACAATGAATATTTACAACCTTCCACACATTTCAGATGCACAATAATTTCTTTCTCTCAAGCTTCTCCTTCTTTTCCAAGAATTCTCTCTCTCACAATTATTCTCACAATAATAATTAACACACACTCCTCTTACTTCTAAACCCTATCTTTTATGGTTATATAGGCATATACAAACTTAGGGAACTTAGCCATGCAATTACAATCAATAGATCTGCTTTAGTACTAAAATTAGATCTAATTCCTGAGAGTTGAATAAAACACTCTTGCACAAGTAACCGAAGCTGCTCCTATCCCTAATTGATGTCGGTTACTCCTTGCCTAACTGATGCCGGTCCCTCTGATAACCAATGTCATTGGTTACTGTATTTTGCCAACAAGTTTCATATTACATGCTAATATAAAGTAATTGAGCTCCAAAACTCAACAATATCCCACTTGGAGATTAATTACTACACTATACCTATACAATTTCATTCTTGGATCCTTCCTTAGTTTTGTTTCTTCCTCTTAAAGTATTAAACACGAAGACCAACAGAAGTGGAGTGTAGCTCCAACTTCTCTTTTTCTAATGGATTTGTTAATGTATCTGTAGGGTTTTCACTCATATGAATCTTCTCTAATTTCAGTTTTCCATCGTCCAATACCTGCCGTATTAAGTGATAACTCAACTGAATGTGTTTCATTCTAGAATGAAACATTGAGTTCTTTGCCAAATGAATTGCACTCTGACTATCGTTGAAAAATTTACAATCATATTACTCCTTTCCCAACTCTTCCATGAAACTTCTTATCCATATCATCTCTTTGCTAGCCTTTGTAGCTACAACATACTTTGCCTTTGTAGTAAACAAAGCCACAACCTTCTGCAATCTCAAAATCCATCTAACTGCCATCCCACCTACTGTGAAAATGTATTCAGTAGTGCTCTTTCTACTATCTAGATCTCTAGCCATATCTGAATAAAGATATCCACATAAAGAAATATTTGAACCTCCATAGCATAACTACATGCTAGACATCCCTCTCAAATACATGAGTATTCATTTGACAGCTTTCCAATACTCTTTACCTATATTTTCCATAAATTTACTCACAACTCCTATTGCTCGTGTAATGTCTGTTCTAGTATAAACCATAACATACATGAGACTCAAAAGCGTTGAAGCATATGGTACTCATGTCATGTATTTTACCTCCTCATGTGATGAAGTACAGTGATATTTTCTCAATTTGAAGTTTCCTACCATAGGTGTACTTAGGAGTTTTAAATATTACATGTTTAACCTTTCCAACACCTTATTGATATAAGCCTCATGAGACAAATACAATTTTTTTTCTTCCTGTCTCTGTGTATTTGCATGCCAAGGATTATTTTTGCAGCTCCTAAATCCTTCATAGCAAATATGTGAGCTAGATTTCCCTTAAGCTCACCAATGTCCTACATACTAGAGCCTTAAATAAGCATATAACCGACATACAATAACAAAATAATATAGCTCTCATTTTCTTGAGCTTCTTGAAATAAACACAATGATCAGATTCACATCTCAAGTAACCATGCTCATGCATTAAAGTATCAAACCTCATGTACTATTGCCTTGGAGCTGTACCATTTCCTTGGAGCTTTCTTAAGCCCATACAGACTCTTTCTCAACCTCCACACAATTTTTCCTTTCCCTTTAGTTCATACCCAAGCGACTGCTACATATAATATCTTCATCCAAATCACCATGAAGGAAATTCATCTTCGCATCTAGTTGTTCTAAATGCAAATCATGTACTACAACAAAACTCAATACAATATGTTTGAAAGTCATTTTAAAAACAGGAGAAAATATTTCACCAAAGTCAATACCTTTTTTCTGTGAAAATCCCTTTACTACAAGTCTTTCCTTTTATCTTTTTTGTCCATCCTCTTCTTCCTTGATATTATAAAGCCACTTGTTCTGCAATGTCCTCTTACCTGCTAGAAACTTAACCAAATTCCAAGTATGGTTTTGTTCTAAGGAGTCCATCTCCTCATCCATGCCATGCTCCTACTACACATGAGTATTATCCTACATTAGTTCTTCAAAACTTTCTAATTCACCATTATCAATCAATAATAAATAATATAGAGAAGGTGTAAATATTTCCTTAGGCTTATCATTTTTGACATTCTCACAAAATTTTTGGGTACAGGAGGCTCATTATGGACCTCCTAGACATTTTTTTCCAATTATGATAGTGAATAATATTGGTCACCTATAACTGATGTCAGTTCTGCTAACCGATGCCAGTTGGGATCTTCTGTAACTGATACTGGTTTTAGCTAATTGATGTCGGGCAATGGTTAACCAACACCTGTAACTCTGTAACACTGATGGTATTATTTTTAAATCCAAGAGTTCATTTTCATTCACACACTTCTCAACCGGTTTGTCCTTGAGTACCAAAATTTAATCCTTGTACATTCTCTTTTCATTTCATTCAATGTCACAACTCCTAATAATTTTAGAATTCTCTAAATCCCAAAAATGGAATCTAAAATCACTAGATCCATAACTAATAAAAGTGCATCTCTTTTATTTTACATCCAATTTTTTCCTATTTTCCTTATCAGTATGAACAATAGCTTCTTAACCAAAAAAATTTAAGAAAAGAAAGATCTACCTTTTTTTCAGTCCAATCTTCCTCTAGTATTCCTCTATCTAGTGAACTTGAAGGCCCATGGTTAATCAAACTGATCTATCAACTTCTTCTGCCAAAAATTGCAAGGGCAATCCAGTATGTATCCTCATACTTCTAGTACATTTCATGATTGTCTTATTCATTCTTTCTGCAACACCATTCTCTTGTGGTGTTGTTAGAACTACCCTTTCTCTACGTATTCCATTCATTGAAAAATAATCAATGAAATCCTTGCTACAATATTCGAGTACCATTGAATCGTCAAAATAGACTCAATCAGCATATATTGCGGAAGCTCTTTAAAACGACTTCAGAGAATTTAAGATCTTCTGGCTCTGCAAACCCTCCTCAACACCGTTAAACAGGAGAGCAAGTATTTAGCCTAGTCGGGCAGAAAAGTAATCAACTTATACCATCCGAGTTCTGGCACCATTAGAATATGAAATTTTGTCTAGAAATATCCTGAAAGGAAGTTAGTCGACTTGTGAATTCTTCTTAAAGTGAGTCAGATCATTGGCCATACTTCGAACACAGGAAATCGCTTAGTACTGCCTTCTGAGAATAACCTGATTTTAGGTTTAGATGAATCTTTTCGAATGAACAGAATAAGATCGGTCTTCATTTCAGTGCTGTAGCTTGAGTAGTGGACCAAATCAGGAAAACAACCTTCTTAATAAACTCACATCATAGAAGCTGGCATTGATGAAGAAACACTTTTGATTTTCCAAGAGTTGTGAACAACTAGTGTCAGAATCTTCATGAACGGCTTGCTGAAGCTAAGAAGTGTCCGCATAGTAAAGTTGTGCAATAAAGCATGAGAATCCTTAGCTGGAGTTGAACCTTGCGTTCAAAATACGGATCTCATGTAATCAGGTTGGGATCAGAATGAATAACTACTACACCAGCAAATGTCCAACTGAAGAGCAAACAAAGACATCTTCAATAAAACCCCAATGACACCCCCACATGACAAAGATGAAGCGTGGAAGGACCCATCACGTGAACTAAGGAATACTTACGAGAATACATACGTAGATAGCAATAATGAGTAAGGCAAAAAGCGGACTAATAATCAGCACCCTAGAGGCACAGGTTGTGCTGCCATTCTTCTTCTAATGAAGTACATACAGGTATCTGAGTAATCAACAACAGAGAACAATGCAGGTAAGTTACAAAAACTCTTGTTCTTCGAGACTAACTCTCAAAGGTGAAGAAACTCCACAACAGCTAGATGCAACAAATATTCAGGGACAATCTGAAATTATTTGTGAAGAAGATCAAAGAACGGATCATTCAGCTGCTCGGCTGAACAAGTGAAGATCATTGCTATGCTAACTGAACTGGGAAAAAAGATCTTTGAAAATAAGGCAAATATAGAGTCAGCAGACACCAAGAGAAATCTTAGTCTTAACCGTATATCCCAAAAGTTTCTAAAAAGTTGGTTGGATATTACCTTTTCATACCCAAGAATATAAGGTTTCAACCAAGTAGCACAATGGATTAAAAACCATCCCAAAAGACAGTGAGGTTTCCTATACTACTAACTAAACAACAAAGAAATAAAATATATTACAGCTATCCACACTATCTTACACCATCTGGGTTGGGATAGCAATCCAAAATCCAGAATCAACAGAAATGGCGATGTTACTGACTTTAGATCTTAGGAAGAATCTAGAATGGAAAATATTATACACGAAGACAAAGGACAGGAAACGGAGCAAAGTTTTTATTCAAGCAAACACAAATCAAAAATCTTATATCAGAGTTTTAGATAATGGAGTGGAATATCTAAAACCGATTAAAAATGATCAAAACACAAGAACAAAGAATGCTCAGATATTGAAATAGAACAATCTCTCAAGATAGAGGAATCCCACAACACAAAGTGGTAAAATAATACTTGCTTTCTAGCTCAAAGATAAAAAGAAAATACAAAGTTGTTCTCTATTCCTAATAGCGTCTCATATGCAAAAAATCCTCCCCCTAGAATGCACAAGAATGCCGTTATTTATAATAGACGAGAGCAAGAGAGAAAATAGGATAAATCCCTAGAGAAATACTCTTTTAACGAGAGTCCCTGTTTTCTTCGAACTCTCACCAGAGAAAAAGTCCAAAATTGATTTCCTATGTGACAAAACGTAAATGAAAAAGTACATGAAAACTTCCTGATAGAAACTTCATGAGACACTATTTTTTACTTTCTATTTGTCGCATCCTTGTCTTCTTCTAGCACATCTTGCTTGTCTTGAAAACTCTTGGAAACTTCCAGATTAATGCCCTACACTCGTCTCAATCTAGCACCACTTGAATAATCGACTATAGGACCTCACAAGTTTCCGCTATCACTTGCGTTACAGGTAAGTTTGCTTCAATTTTTGTTTGAGCTCCTTAGATTACTAAAACATTTTCACTCCTATGACACTACGAGTTTCGACAGACTCAACAGATAGTAGCTGTTCATGCTGAAATTAATCCTGATTTTCTGTAGAGGTTTATCAGTAGTGTAGAATCTATGAGATTCACCCAAAACCTTGGAAAAGGACCTAATAGCTCCTCTTCTATATCATTAGTGCATCAACAACGACTCAAGATCCCTCAACTGCTGCAGAGCTACTGATAATCTTATCTAAATTGAGGCTTTGAAAAAGCTGGAAATGAGTAATCCCATGTGAATGATCCCTTCTCCATTAATGATCTGGGATGGACCTGTTCAATGGCATCTGAGGGCTTCTAAAAATAAGTTCCACAAGGTTCTCGATCTTCTCTAAAAATTCATCATCCATCTTGTCCACCATATTTCTTTATATCGCTCCAAGGTGTTAAAACTTGCACCATGTCATCTATGATCATCTTCTCCTTACAAGAGTAAGCCTCTTTATCCATTTCTTAACGAGTTCCCCTTCTCACGATATTGTCAATCATAAGTAGCACGATGAATAAATCAAACGTGATAGGTGTAGGTGTAAGAAGATGATTAAGTGATGCAAAGGTTGTAAAGCTTGAGTAGTACCTCTGTTCAAATTTGTTCCACTTTCGCTTTCAGCTCAATCCCACTTACCTTTTTCTTATCACTTTGAAAAAACATGCAAGGCATCTGTGTCATCCTGTTTGTGCTCATTAGCTATCACTTTCTAAGATTAACCACTTGTAAAATGTTATATATACAGTCACTTTATATCTCATTTCTTTGTGGCCATGCGGAGCTGGTAATCTCCTGCAAACTTAATGCCTGAGAAGGTCCACTGAACACTCTGAAACAATTGCGATTTCTTGGAAATGCAAGAGAAGCCTTGGAAGTGACACTCAAAATCGAGAGGTTGGTAGGGAAACTGATCACTGTTCCCTCTTCCATTGGGTCTGAGTCGAGCCAACCATTTGAGGTATTGTGAAAGAATTTTCTCCTAATGGAGGTGTATGGGTTGTGATCTATGGGTGAAGGATATTTAATTGGCGGAGTTTGATGACTTGCAAAGTGTAGGACTATGGGAAGGAGTCGAGGGAATGAGAGGTGCCTAGAAGGGAGGAAGGCTATCTCTATGGCGCATGTGTTCAGTTCGGTAGAGAGAGGTGAGAGATAGAGAAAATGGCCAGTTATACTGATTTGAGAGCTGCGTGAAATATAGATGAGAAGAGTCGGGAAAGAGGTAAAGATTCTAAAGAAAAATCTGAGAAGCAAGAGCAAGGCTTACCTCCGATGAGCATCACAAAAGGGAAAGAAGAGGTTGACTAACCTCAATTATAAAAAATTGTCCTTGTTCCCGTGGAGAGGAGGAAGGTGAGATCCAAGATCTTGAACTGATGTTTTGTTGGAGGTAGCAGATATCACTCCCCTTGATTCTCCCTCAACTAAACTTTATGCCTCGGATAGGGCTTTACCTTTTCTTTTCTCGCCTTGGAGGGCCCTCTTAGTAGTAGCTATTGAAACCTCTTATTTAAATCATCCCACAAGGAAAATGAGCCATGCCTTATGTGGGATAAGAGTTTGAGTAGCTGCTCTTAGTGATAGAGATCCTTCAGCAATAGAACGCAATAATGCTGTAAATCCAAGTGATCTCGCATTGGCGTATTCATACCTAAAGTCCAAGACAACTTTCAATTGTGGTGCCTTAAGCGTATATGCATCCAAATCTAACATAACTGTTTCAAGTGTCCATGCTCTAATTGCTTTGTTTTTCTTCGGATGGTAAACTTCATCATGAAGATGCAACCCATAATCTTGCCACAGTGGTACATGCAGGTACAAGTCCATAGACTAAGACTACCTCAATGTCGATCCTTCTCGCTCATCTTCCAGTGCTTCTTAATTTATCCTAAAGTTCATCCGTGGCACCACGTTCTTGGCCTTATCCATTGTGGAAACATGTATACCTTTCAGGATGGGAAAATAGAGAAGGATCCTACAGCTTTGGTGCAGCTCTATTTGAAATTTGTGAATAATCAACAACAAAAAAACAGATTATCTAACCAACTCCATCAGGAAGGTTTTTACCTGGGAAACTGGCAAATGGAAAGGAACCATGGAACTCTTTACCACGCTAAAGAAGTAAACCCTTTCGAATTGTAAGAAGATTCAACCGCCAACATTTAACACACTTGATGTTTGTGCGCATAGAAACAATGCTCATCTCATGATTCAGGATCTATGTCTGCAAATATTTCCTATAAAAAGGTGTCAGTTCAACTGATTCGATACTTGCTAATTGGTCTGTCAGAACCTTTTGATTATGCAGCATGGAATACACATATACTATGTAATGTCTCAGTTGACCCCTTTGCATCCAGCCCTGGATGAGTTCAACATTCATGGTTTGCAGTAAGTGACATATGACATGTAGAACTTCGTAGACAAGCACCGTTTTACATGAACACGCATCTCATTACTTAGCAGGCCACCCAGTCCAATCCTCTCATTTTCTTTAATGTTGAACCCAGGAACTCTACAGTCCACCTTGAAATATTGGAATGCTGGAAGCCAAACAAACTGGCGCAGCAGGTGATGAATACACTGCACTTAAAGAATAAAACACTTCTAGGCGACTGATAGGAAACCTAGGAAACAACAGGATTTAGCCTTGACAAGAACATTTTATTTATGGTCTCATCGGGTCTTCCTGACCTGTCCAACTTTGTGTTCATTTAAAACTAACAACATATTTCGGTAAATGGGCAACTTTAGGAGTCAATCAAAAAATCCGTCTAATTTACTACTAGAGCTCCCCTGCTGATTCTTACTTGAGTGGGAGGTCGCGTCATACGTGAGAGTGCACAGCCATGATGAATTTAGGGAATTGGTCAAACTGTCAGAAATCCTGCAGCGAGAGACAACCATTACTGGGCTATTGACTTCATCCATCGGATTGAGAAGAATACGCCAAATTTTTTTCAAAAGTGTCTTCCATATCTATATGCTGAATCATTGTCCAGAATGTTGTAGTTACAATTACATAAGAAGACGAATCCATATTTTGGATACATATACTTCTATCTTTCTTGACTTATCTAACTATCCTAATATGGCTCAGGTTTGACCATGAGCATTCTTGAGAATTCCTGAATGAATTCTGGAGAGTAGTCGGGTGTGAGAGCTTCGTTTGAAACACAGTGATAGACCCTGGCACAACGGCTGTCGGTTTTGAGACTTGCCAGCACGCTTCGGAAACCTGACAAACGGAAATTAGTGTTCAGAAATTAGGGCATCAAAAACACCTGAGAACCAAAACACACAGTGGAATTGATAGTGTCCAGCGCCTATGTAACCCAGAAACAATCGCCGGGGTGGGTCAGAAGTTAGGGCAGTGGTCATTCAATTAACGACACAAGCAGAAATGAGATGAGTCGAGTAGCGTATAAAATAACTGACACACTAGGAACCAAGGATTTGAACATCCGGTCAAGACCCAAACAAGGTGGGAGAAAAAGCAAGATGTTGACAAGCTAGCAAAATCTGAACCAAGGGGAGAACTACATATATGTCGGGCACCCCTAACAAAAACCAAAAAAAAGGATATCGGTCTTTCCTATCAGAAAGGGACAGAATTTCCCCCTAGCTTCGTCCACTGCCATGAAGTTTTAGACTTCGTTTGCAAAACACAACTTAATGTAAAAATGAGAAGAGTTCCAAGAGTGCGAATTCAAGCCAAAAACCTACTGGAAAAAGAAAATAACCACGGAAAAGATCCAAAACCTAAACGGTAAGAAAAAGGAAACAAGATGAAAACCCAAAAAAACATCAAAAAAATAAACCAAGAGCTCAAAATGCAAAGAGGAGAATACATGACTTCCACAAAAATCAAAAAAATGATCAAGAATGGATTGACAATCGATCAGGAAGCTCAAATCGAGTCTCAAGGTGGAAAGAACAGCCACATAAATATAACGCGATCAAACATCATACAAAGTAACAAGATGATGTGGAAAACCACCTATTTACTAAAAAAACCCTAACATGTTAACACATAGCTTGAAAGGTGTGCTAACATGAATAACTGGGCATTAGACATGTCATCATGCTTGGAGCCGAAAAACCCAACACAAAGGATTTGGGCTCGAGGAAACACAAAATCAGGACGCATGAGATGTCGAGATAATTTGAAGTCCTAAAATATGCAACACAAAGGTGACGATCGGGTTTCAGGTTGGGAGAACCGAACCATAAAGACATGTTGGGGCAACAGCATGTTCGAATGCAGTATGAGTTCCAGAGAGAAACCCGACGCATTGCTTAAGACCATTGGGTTTTGGGTCGAGAAACATCAAACATGAAACAACGACAAGAAGCATGCTTCTGCAATGAAAACCCAAAAATATCTTCAAAGGGGAATTTATAAGAGAATGTAAAAAATTACTATGGTCATAATCATTTCTAGTTGGAATCAGTAAAGAGATACAACAATCACAGTCATCAAAGAGTCAAAGACCTGATACTAGGAATCACCATTCACATCCATATTTTCCTTCGATTACATCAGTTCCAAAATCAATAAATATTTTAAAAATGTCAAAATAAGAAAAATAAATTTGTACAGTTCGTAAGTTTATGGAAACTTGTAATCAAGTTCAACATCAAGATAAATACGCTTTCAAAGACCATAAAATGTGTATCTCCCCAAACCAATCTATGTTCGGCACAATGACACTCTCAGTGAGGTGAAATCTTGAACTAAAAAAAAGTTTCTAAATCACGTATTCAAAAAGTGTGTGGGCATAAAATAATCGATATTCCTCATGAATCAATGCTTGTTTCTTTTAGGCGTGTGATAACATTTGCACTCATGCATCCCATATGTTCTTCCCTACAATGCATCAAATGACCACAAATCATAAACATTCAAAGACCTTTTCTAGTAATCTTCGAAGTCGTGAACATTAGAGAATGGAAAGATGATAGACAAACTAAAATACTATACACATTAGAGTAAATGTTGCGTGATCAATATGAATTTGTGATGCGTAAGCCACGAACAAACAAAAGCGGGTAGTGATTTGTAGTTCCCTTGCTGATGAAGAATCAAGAACAAAATAAAAAGCAAGTGCTGTGTTAAAAGTGGGTTTCCTTGTTCTTTGTAATCCACTTATATATAATCTGCTACTCCCTTGAGACAATCGCATTCATACTGTACTTCAACCCATCCAAACCAACCATGCATTCCTATACAATATGTGAAACATGATGGTAACTAATCAGTAATGATAATATTGTGTGTTGAATATCGTTTTGATGCTGAAAGTGAGTCACTCTGTTAGTAAAGATCAACCAGTGGTAATATGAATCCAAAGAAGGAATGTTCTCTTATTGCGAATGTGAGCCTACACCCTTTTGCATAGTGAAAATTTATTGACGTGTACAGACTAGTTTCAAACTTTGCGACATTTGCATTAATATATAATTGGGGGGATTCCCTCTAACCAAATCCAACATGGGTAATTTTGCCAAGTGTGTTGAATATTTATGTATTGAACTAAAAAGAATGTCAATACAATAGAGTACAACGTGTTTGTGTTGGTTAGCATACTAAGGTTGTACATAAGTTAATATATATATTAGAGACATACAGGTAATAAAAAGCTGAATATTCTACGCACGAAATATACATAACAAGAGATAGATAATAAGCACCAATGTCAATGTGCGTTCGAACCCAGTGTGGGCATAAATCCACAAGAAATAAGCCAAAATCTATGTACAAGGAAAGTCTTCAAAAGAGAAGACAGATTTGACAACCTTCGCCACACATTTCAGATTGCACAATAATCTTCCTCAAGCTTCTCCTTCGTTCCAGAGAGAATACTCTCGTCTCACAAATTATTCTCACAATAATTAATTAACACACACCCTGCTTACTTATAAACCCTGATCGTTTATGGTAATAGGCATAGACAAACTAGAACTTAGCCAGTAATTAGCGAATCACATAGATCTGCCTTAGTGAACTGAATAGGATCTAATTCCTGAGAGTTAATAAAAGCACCCCAACACTACCGAAGCCTGTTACCTAATGGATGGTCGGTTACCCTGTACCTCTCTGAGCCGCCCGATCTATAACCCGAGATGCGGTGACTGTATTTTGCAGTAACATAGTGTTCAGTAGTTAGCATGCTAAGCGAAGTGAATTGGCTCTACAACCTCAACAATCGTCCACCTTGGAGAGTAAGTTATTACTGCAAGCTATTACCGTAAACAATTTTCAATTCTGTGATCCGTTCCTTAGTTTTGTTTCTCCTCTTAAAGTATTAAACACGAAGATCCAACAGAAGGCTAGGACGAGTGGCTGAAGTCCAACTTGCTTTCTAATGATTTGTTAATGATCTGTAGGTGTCACTCATATGAAACTCTTCTCTAAGATCAGGTTCCGATCGTCCAATAAGCTGTCCGTAATTGGTAGTGAGACTCAACTGGGAATGTTTCAATTCTAGAATGAACAACATGCAAGACTTGCGTTGCCAAATGAAGTTGGCACTCTGACGATCGTTGAAAAATTGCAATCATATTACTCCTTTCCAGCTCTCATCTGAAAACTTCTTACCATATCACGTCTTTCTAGCCTTTAGTAGCAACAACGATACGTGCCTTGTAGTAAACAAAGCCACAACCTTCTGCGCAATCTCAATAATCCATCTAACTGCCATCCCACCTATGAAGAAATGTAACAGGTAGCTGCTCTTTCTACTACTAGATCTCTAGCCATATCCTTGAATAAAGATACCCACAAAAGAAAAATTGAACCTCCATAGCATAACACATGCTAGACAGCCCCTCAAACTACAAGCGTATCATTTGACAGCTTTCCAATACTCTTACCTAATTCCATAAATTTTACTCACCAACTCCTATTGCTCGTGAACTGCTTTCAGTATAACCATGAACATACATGAGACTCAAAAGCGTTGAAGCAGAGGTACTCATAGTCAATTATTACCTCCTCATGTGATGAAGTACAGTGATATTTTCTCATTTGAACGTATTCCTACCATAGGTGACTAGATTTAAATATACATTTTAACTTCCCAACCGACCTTAGGCGAGATATAAAGCCTCCTGAGACAAATACAATTTTTTTTCTTCCTGTCTCTGTTATTTGCATGCCAAGATATTTTTTGCAGCTCCTAAATCCTTCATGAGCAAAAGTGTGAGCTAGATTTCCCTAAGCTCACCAATTCCTACATACAGAGCTTAAATAAGCCATAATAACCGACATACAATAACAAAATAATAAGTAGCCTCATTTCTGAGCTCTGAAAATAAACACAATGATCAGATTGCACACTCAAGTAACCAATGCTCATGCATAAAAGTATCAAACCTCATGTATAGCCTTGACGTACCATTTCCTGGAGCTTCTAAGCCTACAACCTTTCTCAACCCCCACACAGATTTTGCTTTCCACTTTAGTCATACCCAAGGCGGACTGCTCATATACATATCTTCATCCAAATCACCATGAAGGAAATCATCTCGTCAGTCTCAGTTTGTTCTAGAATGCAATCATGTACTACAACAAAACGCAATAACAATATGCTTGAAAGCATTTTAAAAACAGAGAGAAATATTCACCAAAAGTCAATACCTTTTTTCTTGTGAAAAATCCCTTGTACTACAAGTCTTTCCTTTTATTTTGTCCATCCTCTTCTCACTGATACTATAAAGCCACTTGTTCGCAACTAGCCTCTTACCTGCTAGAAACTAACCAAATTCCCAATATGGTTTTGTTCTAAGGAGTCCACCCTCAATCCATAGCCATGCTCCTACTACCACTGAGTATATCCTACAATCTAGTTCTTCAAAACTTCTAAATTCAACCATATCCTCAATAATAATAATATAGGAAGAAGGGTAAATATTCCTCGTAGGCTTATCGATTTTGAAATTCTCACGAAAATTTTTGGTACAAGGAGCTCATTATGGAACCTCCTAGACATTTCCAATTAATGAAGGTGAATAATATGGTCACCGTATAATGATGCAGTGCAGACCGATGCCAGTTGGGATCTTCTGTAATGAACAGGTTTTAGCTAATTGATGTCGGCAATGGTTAAACCAAACCTGAACTCTGTAACACTGATGGATATATTTGAAACAGAGTTCATTCATTCACCACTTCTCAACCGGTTGGTCCTTGAGTACCAAGAACGTAAGTCCTTGACATTCTCTTTTTCTTCATTCAATGCACAAGCCTAAAATAATTTAGAATTCTCTAAATCCCAAAAATGAATATAAATCAACTAGATCCATAACTAAAAAAGTGCATCTCTTTTATTTAACACCACATTTTCCTATTTCCTTATCAGATGACACAATAGCTTGCTTAAACCAAAAAAAGTTAAGAGAAAGAAAAGATATCTACCTTTTTTTCATCCAATCTGTCTCTAGTATTCCTCTATCTAGTGAGACTTGAAGGCCCATGGTAAATCAAACTGATCTATCAACCGTCTTCTGCAAAAAAATTGCAAAGGGACAATCCAGTAGTATCCTCACTTCACGATACATCATGATGTCTTATCCATCTTTCTCGCAACACATTCTCTTGTGGTGTTGTTAGAATACCCTTTCTCTACTACCATTATTGAAAAATAATCAAATGAAATCCTGTACAATGATTCACCACCATCAACAAATTCTAAGGAACTGCTTAAGTTTGAACTTGATTCATTCTCACAAGGGATCCTTCATTTTAAAACGTCTAAAAAGATCATATTTATGTTTAATACACGTAACTCACCTTTCTTGTAAGCATCAATCAATGAAAGTAAATAAACGGTGCTCATGAGAACACCCGGTCTGGTCGCCGAAACACATCTGAGTGTAACACTGCCGAATTTAGTTCCTATGTAGTTGCCCCGAACCTTGCAGAAATCCACTCTCTTTTCTTCCAAAAGATATAAGGCCTCACAGAAAATCAAGATCAAATCTTCAAATCTATAACTACCTTAGCTTTTAAGATCTCATTCCTTTTGAATCAGTGGCCCTAATGGAGTTATGCCAATGCATGCATGCTGAATATGAAAGTAGAGAACAGCTGAAAAATAATCAATAACATACGGCAGATAAATATAAGTTCCACCGTCTTCTTTACTCTCTTGCCACAAAAAAATCACCCTTTGTGACTTTCTAAGAGTCTGATGTGAATGTAACCATGCAACCATATCACTGTATCCTATAGAAACTAGAGATTTCCTCTTGAGGGCTTGACACATCTCACATATGCAATAACCACAGTATTTCCATCAAAAATTTTAGATGAAATTCTACTTTAGCCATTAAATGCAAGGTAGCACATCAACCCAAATAAACATTCCAAAATTGCCCTAGACAAATTCTAAAATAAACCTTATTAGGGTCCATGGAAGAAGTTCCAAATGAAAACCCATGATCTAATCATCCATTAGCCAAGAAAATAAGTGCAAGATGCATCTGCTACTCTGTCTGTACAATTTTCTTCTTATCGAATCTTGACCTTGTCTGGTAATTGGTGTCTCTATTATTGTCCCAACTTTTTACATGCTGCCTTTCTTTCCACATTTCCAATAGGTAATTCCCTACCTTAGGTATTAGATCATACGACCCTTGACCTTTGATTTCCATGTATATACTCCTTGATCTCTCCTTCTTCATGCTCTGCTTTCTACATATCAAAAACATGTAAATGATGATCCGCATAATTTTCTGAGGCAAAATCTGCTTCTTCATTCAAGATTAACAACCTACATCCTAAAAACACCTCAAAATAATTAATAGTGATTCGTATACTAATAGTGATTACCAAGTATCCCAACTACAAGCCAAATAGAACATAAAATACAAGTTCTTCACTTCATCATTAAATGGAATACTCAACCGAATAAACTGATTTTATAATAGATCGAAATACATTAAATGACTATTATGTAGATCCACCTTCATGCATCCTTAAGAACTAAAAGTTGTCTTCATCAAATAAAATTTATGTTTAAGCACTAGGTTTCAAATAACATAGCAAGAGATTTCATTACCACCGAGAAGTCCACTTCTAACTTGGAAGCTACATATGCGTCAGGACAATCTTTATAAGAATCCCAAAGCCCCTTTCTGTTAACGAATCTTCCATTCTCATTGATTATTCATCTCGTAGTCTGCGAAATCGTTCATTTGAACCGGTAAGTAACAGAATCTTGATATAGTATCCTAATAGTATCTTCCATAATCTGATAATTCTTAGTCGTCAAACTTCCTACTTTATTTTTTTCGTTCTTCCATTATGTTATAGCTCCCACTCAGCGAGAAAAACCCTCTATGAGTAATAGTCAACACACAAAACCCTCAAGTAATCTCTAATACCAGTTGTAGGTAAGCATAACATAATACAATCAAAATCAGAATCTAAAATAATGAAAAGCGGCATATTCTCCAAAAGACCTATACAAAACAGAGAATATAAATCAACACCAGATTGTAGCATGTGTCACCCAGTGTGGCGCTACATCCACCAGAAGACAAGCCAATAATATTATCCAAACTTCAACAATATATATAAGAACATTTACAAACCTTCCACACCTCTCAGAATTATAGAACTTATTTCTCTCAAGCTTCTCCTCTTCTCCAATATTGTGGACTCACAAATTATCCTCAAATAATCATTAACACACACTCCTCTTAATTTAAACCTAATTTAATGGCTATAATAAGAATATACCAAACATAGGAACAACTTAGCCAGCAATACAATCAATAGATCTGCCTTAAATGACTAACATTAGATCTACATTCCGCAGAGTCTAAATTAAACCATCTCATAGGTAACCAATGTTGGTTTCTCTCGTCCAACCGATTTGGTCATATGGACAAATGTCAGTCCTCATAAACCAATGTTGAATTACAATTGCTGAGAGCACTAAAATTAGGTCCACTCCCCCCTTGACTCCCTCAACAATAAACACCTTCATCACATTCACTTAACCATGGCGCCCATTCACCCACAATATTAATTTAAAAGTTAAATTAATTCATTATCCTTACAATTTATATTAAAGATATCTTTAATTTAGATGATGCCCCACACATCCACCTCACCTAGACACCTCATCAAGCCACCCTCACCCTAAGACCTATTCTTAAGTAAGATCCATACACAATCTACCCAAACCCCAAAAATCAATCCCTACATCCTCTACACCACATTCCCACAGTACGAAAAGAAGCTCTAGGTAAGATCTGTGGGTGAACGCACTGAATCCCAGAAAATGAAGGGATCTACCTAGTCGTAGTAAACCTAGGAAATCCCACTTAACAAGCGTTTACTCTGAAACGGCATACTTGACGAAGTTAATTAAAAAGCCAGAACTTTCGCATGCAATCACATTTTAATCCACAACAACCTTATTTTTGAGGTTGGAAAACACTGGGAATTTCCCCTGAGAGATAAACATCTTTTAGTAGAGAATTTCTGGTGGAGAACATGCATGCAGGAAGAAGAATCAACATTTCCTCTTATAAAATCGATCCCGCACATCACCGCCAACACAGATGATACACAACCAAGAAAAAGGATGCACATGCAGCCATGCGAGCTTGCAACCATTTATTGCATCCTAACAGCATTCAACCTGCTTACCAACACTCATTCATCACTCACAAGCACCCAAAACCACATTTCAAGAGTAAACAGTTACTCCTCTGGTTCATTCAATCATCAAGTATTTATTATTATTTGTTCTTACGATACCTGACCGGGCGCATCCTCCACGCATAGACTCCGAGCCATCAGTAGCATTGCGAGCCTGCCCCCGCCAACCCATGTGGCATCCATTATACTCACCCTCCATATACACATGAAACGCCCACCACAACCCATCGAAACAACCTTAAATACCGCGTCGTTCTTGCCAACCAAGGTCCTTTGGCAATCAACAAGAGACCTAAAGCTCATTCTGCTGGCAATCTATTTTCACAGTAACCAGCACCAGTTCTCGCCAACAATATTGGTCACCCTAACCGACATCATGTCTATGACGCAGCTAGAGCTCTAGAACAGACAGTGACCGTATCCACCTATTACAACATAATGTTGATTCATGTATGCTTGATCACCTGAGACCTCTGTCAGACTGCAGAGACCAGCAGAACCAGTTTATTTACCTTCCAAATCTAATTTTTAACCTACGCCTTGATTAGATTAGATGTGCTTACTGTGTTTTTAATGAGATAGCTAAATCATCTTCAAGTGAAAATAGGGATCTTACTTCATTACCCAAGCATTAATTAGTTTTATCACCTTTTTACACTTTTTTCCATCTTTAGTCTCCACACTCCATATTTTTATCACTCCATGCTTTATCTAGTCCCTCAACACGCTTTCTACATCAATCTACATGGATATTAGGTACACATATCTATCTACTTTATGTTACTAAGCATCCTGCTCACCAGCATAAAGTGGGCACAAATGTAGACATAATAAGATCATCGCACTTTGGGTAATATATCTAGTCTGTTGTCACATATTAATATTTGCATGGTTCCTAAGCACGGAAATCTAATACCTTAACTGTATGGGTATTTGTTCTCTTTATTTTTTGCTCCAACTATCTTTGCTATTTTTCATGTCCTTGCACCTTTCCACATTTCCAATAGGTAATGTCCTCTTCATACTTTAGGTTTTAGATCTACTTTCTCTTGACTTTGAGTGCCCAGCTAGGATGCTAGCACCAGGTGCCCTCATCCCCTTTGGATGCCCCTGTCCTCTTTGCACTTTACATCTCAAAACATTTTTGATGGTCCTTCCTCTAGCCTTTTCCTGCATCTTATCTTTCTTCAGTAGTCATCCTTTTTGGGGTTAATTATGAAATTCAAGATAGGGAATCATATAAATATAAATGTATGTGATCATAATAAGGGACCAAACACTAAGCACTTACTATCACCACCTAAGGTTGCATCCATCAAAGGATTATATTGCTACATTTACATCCATCTAGTTCCACCACAAGGCAGACAAGGCTGGTTCATCTGTATCACACTTCATGGGAGGGGAGTCGTAAATTATTTCCAATGCACACATATGTAGATCCACATTCATAAATCTTAGTTACTTAAATTGCTACTTCATCAAAGCGTAAAATTTAACACAAGAGCACCTAGGTTTTTCATATAAATTCAGCACACACATTTCATTACACACACACCGTAGAACTACACTTGGGTCTAAGATTGGTAGCTGCATACGCTTCTAGTGATAAGTCCATCCATTTGGTAGCAGAGAACAATTTGACCCCTTTATATGCATCTTTCTTTTTTTAGGGTTTTTATGCTTTGTCTAAGGTTTTGCAAGTGTTTCTTCATTGTACGGTAAGTACAAATCGACATTGATATAGGTAATCATATAATACGTATCATTCACACTATAGGAAGAAAATATAGGTGAACATCTTGTGACACCTTAGAGGAGGTTTCTGGAGCATTTACGTAGACTAGGGTACCCAAGGATGCCCCTATCCCTCTCCAGGTGCCCCAGTATAGCCAGACAATCTAGATCTGCACTTTTCCAGGCTCTTGTGTGAAGGTTTCTGCCTCCTATTCATCCGGTCTCCACTACGACACAATCCCGCGACATCATCAAATCAACTAAGGCCTTCTTAACCATATTTACATATTAGGGTTTCACATTTAATTACTTAGATTGCTTGGGTACTATTTCAATATTTTATTACTTCAGATTTAGTCATGGTTCATTTTAGTGTGGGCTCCTATCCAACATTAGATTACACTAGCCAATATATCTATCCAAAGTTTATTCAGAAAATAATATCAAAATGGGCATTTACAGACCTGTCCTCAGATGTCAGATGAAGTAGAACTTTATGATCGAGTCAAGCTTATACTACATCTCAAACCTAATGTAGTATCTCACAATGTGTGTGTCATAATAATCATTAACACACACTGCCTCTTGGTGGCTAAACCTTGTGCATGTTGCATGCTTATATAGCGAATATACAAATATAGGAGACTGTAGCCATGCAATGTAGATGTAGGCACTAAAATTAGGTCACACTCCCCTTTGGTCCCTCGACAAATAAACACCATTCATCACATTCACCTAGCCATGGCCCCCTTCACCCCACTAATCTTAATTTAATTAAATTAATTCATTATCCTCACCATATTTATTATTTAAATATATTAATTTAGATAATGCCCACACTTACACCTCACCTAGACACCTCATCAAGCCAACTCACCCTAAGACCTATTCTTAGTAAGTTGCCATAACTAACTAAGACTTACCCAAACCCTAAAAATCAATGCCTACATTCCCTCTAACCACATTCCCGCATGTTGACAAGAAGCTTCCAGTCTAATCCGTGGGTGAACGACATGAGATCCTAGAAAATCAAGGGGATCTGCCTAGTTTAGTAAACCTAGGAAATCCCACCTTGACCGACCCGCTTACCCCTAACCATCGTCGGTTAAGCCAAGAACCACCATCGGTCACCTTTTAATCCCCAAAACAACCTTATTTTTGAGGTTTGGAAAACATTGAGGATTTTCTTGAGAGATAACACATCTTTTTAGAGAAAGTTTCCGTGAGAACACGCATGCAAGGAAGGAGATCAAGCATTTTCTCTTACACAGGCATCCAACAATCACCCAAAAATCATCCAACACTCACCCCAGCACAGATTTGATCCAACCAAGAAAAAGGGAATGCACATGCAGCCCATGTAGGAGCTTTCCAATGTTTGGTGATCCTCAACAACATTCAACCTCTTACCGGCACCTTCATCCATCACTCACAAGCACCCAGAACTAGATTTCAAGTAAGTAGAATAGTTTACTCCTCTGGTTCATTCATTTCATCATTGTATTGTCATCCTTTTGTTCTCTTAGCCACCCATTGACCTCCTTTAATACTCACCCCTCCATATACCCATTAAAACCCCACCAAACCCCATCCAAACAGCCTAATACCTCATTCCGGCCAACCAAGTCCTTTGTGCAATCACAAGGGAGACCCAAAGCTCATTCTGTGGCATTCTCAGTTTTCCATAGTAACCGGCACCGGTTCTCCCCAACTGGCATTCGGTCACCCTTAACCGGCATCAGTCTTTGTATTTACCAATAGAGTCCAACAGAACAGTGACCTATCCACCTATTCCCACATTACCCTTGTTCACTGTGACCTGCCTGAGACCTCTGTAAGACCTGCAGAGACCCAGAACCAGTTATTTGACCTTCGGATCTTATTTTAACCTAGCCTGTTAGATTAGATCTTTCTTATTGTGTTTTTAATGAGATACCTAAATCATTTCAATTACAATAGGATTTACTTCATTACCAGCATTAAATTGTTTTAAACAGTGGACTGACAGTCGTCTAGGAAGTATCACACTTCCCAGATCTAGCACACGCTAGGCAGTTCACTGCACATATTGTTTAACTTTTATTTGGTGGTCTTGTGTTCCATTTCAGGTAGTTCCTCCTAGCCAAAAGGAATCTCTCATGATCAGTTGTGGATTCAGAAGTCATACGCGCGCAACAACCCAACAACCAACATTCCAATAGGTATTCCTCCTATGCCCATTACCCTATCTGTTTCGTCAATATTTCAAAGAAATGTCTAAGAATCAGGTGAAACATTTTGGCACGCCCGGTGGGACCCATCCGGGGTTCCTTGCATTTTATTCATTCCTAGGAAAATTTGTGTGTTTGTTTCCCTTCTGAAAAGCATACACATTAATTTTCTTCCTTGGTAACCCTCTTTTTCTTTCTATTTGCTCTAAAAGAAACCTTTCTTTTGGTGTACTTAAAAAGAATCATTTCTTCTTGTTTTCTACATTTTAGTGAAAGAGCATCCCTCTTCCTATTCATCCATTTGTGTCATCAAACTTCATATTTCGATTTGGGCTTAAAATAAGTGCATTGCATTCTGATTTATCGCATTAGCTCACATTAATTGAGGGCAACCTATACGCTGGAAGTCATTCCCAGCTGATGGTTGACAAACGAATCATAGAAAGCACATCTCTCTCTCTCTCTCTCTCTCTCTCTCTCTCTCTCTCTCTGAGTCTTGCCACATTGCACAAATTCAAAACAAATACATATTCTTAAACAACATCTTTCCTGGGAATGCCTGTCAATGATCACACTGATCTGAGGATTGGCAGGTACTCCCCAGCTCACTGCTCTATCGAGTCATACTTCAGAGCGAAGCCCACCCCCGCCATAACATACCTGAAACCTCACCTTTTAGATCTCCTTCTTTGTAGGAAGCCATCCTCACCAAAAAATTCTATTCTACAGTTCATGAGTCAGTCCTTAAATAGCATAAGCTAAACAAACATAATAGAAAAGGCACTCTTAGGATCACATTTTTCTTAGTGTTTCTACTTGGCTTGCATTTTGAGGTGAGAGGTCACGTTCTTCATTCTTCTTGTTTATCCTTGCATGCTCCTCATCATAGTTGGTGTATTCTGGCTTCATCTGAGGGTGCCTGGACCATATTCTCATCATTCTCAAAATTCTGGGTCTGATTCCACATCAAATTTTAATTCACAACCATTTTCCTTTCATCACTGTTTCAATTTCACAGTGACCGGTGTTAGTCCAGTGACCATCGTTGGTTACCCCCTGACCGTCGTCGGTTATACCCAACTGGCATCGGTTCACTGTCATTTTGGTTAACCTACCCAAAAGGACATTTATTCACCTTCTTCAACTTTTCAGAGTCCCTGTCACTATTATCATTCCCATTGACCTTGTAAAACTCATCAGGTTTGGCATACCTATCAGATTTGACCTTACACCTTGTTTTTTACTCACTGTCCATTTACCACAGTCACCGACTGGTTACCTGTGACTGGCGTCGGTTTACCCTAACCAACATCGGTTACCCTGTGTCACTTTCCAACCAACATTTTGTACCTAGTCCACTTTTTACCGTTTGTTTCACCTGTTCCTACTATTTTTCTGTGTCATTTACAGAGAAGTGGCCTAACCTGATCAGTACTTGGTTCACATGGTGCTGACGAAGACAAGCAAGTGCACTCATATTCCACGCAAGTTGTCAACCACTCCCACCTAGTCCTTCACCACCTTCCATTTTATCACCCGCCATGGATCCTATCCAACCTATCACTATCGCTACCGGAGATGAGGAGTTCACATGACTCCTTGACCAAAACCCTGCCACCTTGTAGTTTTATCTTTCCCACTCATCTACCCGAGATGCCTCAGGTCAGTTGATATATAGCATGCCCATATCTATCCCCCCGACTCTCACTCCCACTCCTGCATCAGCCCCATCTGGCTCCATGTTTCCCGCATCTACCTTACCCCCAGTCATTTCATAGCTAGGGCCTATACCTGTTATGACTTCTGTGTCTGATATATCCATGACACCCGCCACATCCACCATACCTTTGAAAACCACCCAAAATGCAACCTCATCCACCCCTAATGTCTCGCATATACCCATAGCTACACTACCACCTCTGGTGTCAGTGACCTCTACCCCTTTTTAGAATGTGGTCCTTTCCATTCCACAATATTTAGCCCCCATTGCCACTAGGGTTACCATGACCCTTCCACCTCCATATATGTACTATCAGCAGCCTCTCGTTTCATCTATTATTCACTCTGGGTATGTACCCCCTATTTCACTGCCTTCTTCTCAATCTACCTACATGGCAGCACCATATACTGGAATGCCACCCCCGTTATATGCCCAAAACCAACCCTCTTACATGCTACAGGAGGCACCCAATCATCACAACCTACCAATGACCTAATCAAATTGATGATGGACAAGATGCAAACATTAGAGGCATCAGTTTCTGGCTCCCGCAATACTCTCACCTATGATGAAATTTACAATGAGCCCATCCACCCATCCATTCCTATTCATCCATACCCCGTGCATTGGGAGATGCCTAAATTCAACCGCTTCAATAGCAAGGAAGACCCACAACAACATTTGCGGTCGTTCAAACACGGGTGCTACCTAATCGCTCACGATGATGCTTTACTCTTAAGGACCTTTCCCATGTCTCTGACTGGACCTATGTTAGATTGGTATAGTGGGTTACCTAGACACTCTATATTTTCATTTAATCAGGTATCCCAAGCCTTCTTGGATCACTTCTCCATCAATATCATCAAGAAGGTTACCATGACTGACCTATACTCCACGCGTCAGTATGAGGATGAATCTATCACAGATTTTTTCACTCGCTGGTGTAGCCTGATCAATCAACTCACCTTCCAACTACCACAAATAGAACTCATCGAGCTCTTCACATGGGCTTGTGCTAGACATATCTCACCGACCCTACAGGTTCAGACTTTCTGAACATTTGATGAAGCATTCACCATGGCACGAAAGTTAGAGATTCGGGCCATCGAAGAGAAGAAAATCCAATTATGCAGTAAAAATTTGGCATTCAAGTCGAATGATACTTCTTCTTCTTCCAAACCATAGAACAATTATTCAAAGGCCAAGGGCACCGCTAACGCAGTGGTACTCAAAGCCGGTCTGGCTCATCCATCAAATCAGGCTACCCCCTCATCTAATCTCTCACCCATCCAGACTTTTCAATTCAGATGAGAACAATGGAAATACACCCCAATTGGGGAGCCTTACTCTTCTGTCTTAGAAAATCTTATCAAAGCTGGGGCCATCACCCTTCCACCTATAAAACCACACACTGGTTTTGACCCTGCTCGCCCCATGCCCACATGGTATAAAGAACATGACTTCTGTAACTATCATCGAGTAAAGGGTCATAGTGACGGCAATTGCATCACTTTCAAAAATATTGTCCAAGAAATGCTCGAGAAAGGTGAGTTAACTATGGATAATCCTAACACACCTGCCAACCAAAACCTACACATCTTCAAGAAACCATTTCCCAATCATGCCCCTTCATCTGATCAAACCGGTGAGACCTCAACTCATGATAGCCATACCCGCGAGGTCCATGCTATTTTTAGTGATGCACCTGTTGCTTCCCAATTACCCCATATTCCTTCCATAGAGGAGATTCTATCTTGAAACCATCCTTCTACATTGGAACCTGCCCCACTTATTCCTCCACCCATAGAGGAACACTGTTCACCTCCTTCCTCACCTATGGAGGAGCCCTTCAGTAATATCGAGACCATTTCACCTTTGGCTTCTCCACCTAGGGAATTGACACCCACAGTACTTCTTCACTCCATGGAGGATACTTGTTTACCTCCTCCACCCACAGAGGAGCATCTCCTCCACCTATCATCATCTCCTCCCCCTATCTCCTCCACCTATCACAGACCCAATAGAGATACCTTTGCCTCTAGGTGAGCATTCTCCATCAGCTACCCAAGATCCTGCAGACCTACTTTTGGCTCTCTTACCTACAGGAAGTTGAAGCTAGCCAATTCCCCATCTCTAAGACACATTTTATGGGAATAGCCATTAGGTCCTCATCAACATCACCTATAGACATGTCATTCTCACATTTGGCTGATCACCTAGATTATGTGGACAGAGCCTTATTGTGGGGGCGTCTTCTGCTTCCTGTTTCAACACAAATGCAGATGTCACTTGCTGATACTTCCACTATCTACCCAAAAATATTTTGACCAATCCAACTGAACACAACCACCTCTATCACAACTTCTTCCATGACACCCATCATAACTCAACACGTACCCTTACCCATAACCCAACCTACATCTAAATCCAAACCCACACATACATCATCTTCCTTGACTAAACCTATCACTACCTTAGGGGTCACCCCAACCACCATCCTTACTCATCCACCTATCAAACTGGATTTAGCTACATCCTCCAAAGTCAACACCACACCTACTCTGGCACCCAAACAAAAGAACCAAATCCATAGAACTCATACTCTGGCTACGCCAATCACACCTGCACCGGTCCCTGTCCATCTTAGGACCTCAGCTTCCCAACACGGTTAAGAAACTTCCACCCATCAATAAACCAAAAACACAACAGCCCACTCCTTCCTTGCAAACCTCTAACCTACCCAAGCACCCGACATGACTTACACCTACACCTGCAACATCTTTACCACCCATACCTCCAATACTCTCCGCAACTTCTTCACTACCCACTACACTTCAGTATTTGTCTCTCACACCCCCTGCATGACCCACATCATCTACCTTCATAGCACCTCCATTATCCCCCTGGGTAACTCGCCCTCTTCCCCCATCTACTTTTCCCTTCTAGATCTCATACACCCATATCACCTTTACCCAAGAAGGTGCAACCCAAAAACAAAAAATGCTACCCTCCAATAAGGTAGTCAAAACAACCATACACCCTCCTTCCCGTTCATCTACCATACCCCTACCCAAACAAACACGACCAACACCCAAGACCACTCCAGCACCCAAAACCATAGCTCAACCCACTCCCCCTCCTGCAAGGACTGTTCCTCAACAATCAGTCGTACCTACACCCAAACCCACTTTCACCTCTCATTGCGACCCACTAGCGGGGTCCTATGCCAAAATTTTAACCAACCTCCTTGAGACTTCTGTTATCACATTACCGCCACTCAGACCTTATGACCCCCTCAAACCCAAGCCAAAAGGGTTTGATGACACTAAAATTTGTGCCTACCATCATGTGCCAGGGCATGATGTGGAGAACTGCAAGGCCTTAAAAACCATCCTTATCTAGTTGTGTCCTCCAGAAGCCAAATTTGATGATGATGACCTTCTCGATGAGGACACTGCTTCACCAACACCCATTCCCATAGTCCTTCCTTCATTTCCCACTCAACAACCATGACCTCCACCACCACAGCTCCTAGAACCACCTCCAAGATTTGAAATTAACATGGTTCACATCAGAGAACTTGCCACACCATCACCCAAATGTCGTTGCACCCAGCTCACCTCACAGGGTTTTTCTCCTCCGGTAGGTTTTTTCCCATCATGTCATTATACCACTCACCCTACACCTTCTCCATTTGCCAACTCCCCTCAGATCAACATGATCCATGTTACTACCCGTGCTCAGAAGGATAAAGGTAAGGAAAAGGCAACTGACCCACCAACCAATCCTATACCCAACATACCATCTGCACCCACACCTAAGATTACTATCCACAGACCCACATACCCTATTTCTAATGGGGTCACACATCGCACCATGCTCAAACAATTACACCAATCTCCCCTCAAAATGTCCTTATATGACCTCATCCAAACCTTGGAATCCCATCGTCAAGCTCTCATGGAGGTTCTTCAATCTATTGAGGTTTTACCCAATGACCCTACACCCGTAGCCTCCATTATCACACCCCATCATGTAGCCTCTCTCACCAAATTTCCACCTTTATCCACACCGCACCCTACTCACCAAGTAGCCTCCCTTAGCTTCTCAGAGGAAGAGATCGCACCACACCAAATGGATGACCCAGACCCAACCCTCTTCATCTCTGTCCACATCGATGATATATGTGTACGATGTGTAATGATTGATGGGGGCACTAGTATTAATATCATTTCATCCCATGCATTCGCTCAAATGTGCATACCTGACAATTACATGCATAAACATCCTGTCATGTTGTGTTCATTCAATGATGCTATCACCTCTACATTAGGCACTATCATCCTCCACATTCACGTGGGCCCTTGCACTGTCCCAGAATTATTTTACGTCTTGGAGGGGGAATTCCAATATAACTTGTTGCTTGGCAGACCCTGGATTTGTGTCATGGGTTGTGTTCCTTCCACTTTGCATCGTTGTGTAAAGTTTGAACATGAAGGACACACCTATACCATTCTAGCTGATCCATCACCTTTTAAAACATGCAACATGCTTTACCGACCTAATGACATGCTTATACCCATTAAGGTGTCTACCTCCACAACCACTAATACTTCACCTACACTTCTGCTTACCAGTACAGTCGCCACCTCCACCGCACATACCTCTTCCACTCCTACCACCGCCACAACCTCCACGGCCAACCCATCAGTCTCCCAATCCATTAACTCCACCTCCGCATCGACCTCTGACATATCATCTATTCCCGCTACCCACATACCAACCACCGATTCCTTGGAAGGTGTTTTTCAATGCCTCACTCTAGGGGAATACCACCTATATAGTGTCAACACATTCCTTACTCCACAAGAGTATGGAAGTCTTCACCAACACCCTCACTATGATCACCACATAAGAGAACACCTCCTTTATGGTCCTCCTCATCTTCATACTAGTCTCACCTATGGGGGACTTGATACTACCATGTACACACCCGAACCACCATCACAAACCCACCCATTTTCCGCTGACTTCCAGTCTCTCACCAATCACCATTTTTCCCACACCTTCCTGCACCGATGTGCATGGAAGGGTTTTGGTTTTGGATTTTATGAGCAAGGCCGCCATACCATTATTCCATGTACCACCTACAAACATAATGACCGTAGTGGTATCATCTTTCCTGAACCACCTACCAAATAGGCCCGCATTGAACTCATCAAGGACATCAACCCTTCTCCACCTTCTTCACCCACTCCACCTTCATCACCACCTTCACCGATGGAGTCGATGGATCCTGAATCTATCCCTCCTAACTTTTTTTTTTCATAAACACCATTTCATTGGGGCCTTTGACTTATCAACGCGAGGGCGAGGCTCCTTCCTCTCTTCCCTTCCTGTATCCTGAAATGATCGATGACAATACACCTTCAATTAACGTCGTCCAATGTCAGGATGATGAATCTATACTCACCTACCTTGGTGCAGAAGACTCATATATTCATCAGTCATTACCTTCTGAGATGCAAACCATGTTGAATGAATCGACTATCGAAATCAACATTCATACTCAGGATGACCCGCACATCCTAAAGATTGGCCAATCTTTGGATGCTGCTGAATAGGAAGCCATCACTTCTTTTCTCAAAGATCATAACCACGCTTTTGCTTGGTCTTATGTAGACATGCCTGGTATTGACCCCACCATAGTGGTCCACAATATCGTAACCATTCCCAATGCCAAACCCATCAAACAAAAGCTGAGGAAAATGCACCCTCGCATTGCCCTTCTCGTCAAAGAAGAACTTCAAGTGCCTTCTTTCTGTTTCCTTCATATTACCCATTGATTATCCTCATTGGATTTCTAACATTGTCCCTGTCACTAAGGTGATAGGGGGACTCCACATTTACATGGATTTCCATGACCTCAACCTAGCCTACCCAAAAGATGACTTCCCCTTACCTGGTATTGACCAACTGGTTGACCTTACCGCTGGTCATGAGATGCTATCACTCATGGATGGCTTCTCGGGTTATAACCAAATCCTGCTTGCCCTAGAGGATCAACATAAAACCACATTCATCACCCCTTGGGGGACCTTCTGCTATCTAGTCATGCCTTTTGGCCTTAAAAACACTGGTGCCACATATCAGTGGGCTATGACTTACATCTTCCATGATATCATGCATCATATATTGGAAGATTACGTGGATGATCTCCTGGCCAAATCTAAATGCCACTCCAAGCACCTTGCCATCCTAAAAACCATTTTTGACCGTCTCATTAAATATTGTGTTCACCTTCAGCCTAAGAAGTGCATCTTCGTGGTCCTCTCAGGAAAACTCCTGGGCTTTATCATTTCCCTACGTGGTATAGAAGTTGACCCTGCTAAATTCAAGGCCATTCTTGAAATGCCTCCACCCACTAACCTTAGACAACTTCGTAGCCTACAAGGTAAGTTGCAGTCTATTCACCATTTCATTTCACAATTATCTGATCGGTGCCAACCATTTCATCATCTGCTCAAGAAGGATGTCTCCTTTAAATGGGATGATGACTGCCACAAAGCTTTTGAGGCCCTAAAACAATACCTTCTCCAACCCCCTGTACTCATTCCACCTAAAGATGATCAACCTTTCTACCTATACATCTCAGCTACCGATCACTCCTTGGGAGCCATGCTCGCTCATCGCGATGAACAACACAGGGAGCAGGTGGTTTATTACATAAGCCATACTCTTTTGGACTACGAAACCTGATACACCCATCTTGAAAAACTTTTCTTAGCCTTAGTTTTTGTTGCCACCAAACTCCGCCATTACCTACTCAACCACAAAACCTATGTTGTGACCAACACCGACCCCTTACACTTCATGTATGCCAAACCTTACAAAAATCAGCATGCCACATGTTGGCTTATGCTTTTAGCTGACCTTGACCTCAAATTCATTCATCAAAATTCCATCAAGGGCCAAGCTATCACTGACCAATTGGCTGACGCACCTATTTCCGGGGATCAACCCTCTAATTTTGACTTTCCAGATGAGTCAATTGCTACCCTTTCCCTGGACGAACCCCCTTACCAAATGACACTCTTCTTCGATGGTTCCAAGTGTCAGTGTGGGGGTGGGGCTGGTATTATCCTCATTCCACTTGATGGTGAGCCCATGCCTTTGTCTTTCAAACTTGATTTTGAATGCACAAACAATATCACCGAATACGAAGCACTCGTATTAGGTCTCCAAGCCACCTATGCCCTAGATGTCAAATCAATCAACATCTTTGGTGATTCTCAATTGGTCGTAAACCAAGTCAATGGTATATACCAATGTCATAATGAGATACTTCAAAAGTATAAACATCATGTAGACATACTTTTGACCACCTTTGACTGTTATGCCCTACAAACCGTCCCTCGTTCAACCAACAAATTTACAGACACCATGGCCTGCTTGGCTTCTCAAATACCCGCTTCGCCCGCCGATTCTAAAATATTTGTCACCATACAATGACTCCAATCACCCTCTTATTTACCTCACAATGTTTACTCTATTAGAACCACTACCCCTGACCCGAGTGACCTTTGGTATAAACAATACTCTGACTATCTTTCTCTCTCCATTTACCCCCTGATCTCACCCGTAATGGACAACGTGCCTTCCTTAAAAAGGTCTCTCGTTATGTCATCATGGGGGGCCTCCTCTATAAGTGTGGATTTGATGGTATTCTCTTACGATGCCTCACGAGTTCTGAAATTCCTTATACCATTAAGGAAGTTCATGATGGCATATGTGGAGGTCACTTCAGTGGCCTTGTTGTTGCTAAGCGTATTCTTTGCCTAGGATATTACTGGTCGACCCTTAACCATGATTGTTACAACTATGTTAAGCGTTGTGTAAAATGCCAACAACATGCTAATCTTCATCATACACCCAGTCATGCCTTACAGGTCGCTTGTGAACTTTGGCCCTTCTCTCAATGGGGTTTGGATCTTGTCGGAGAGATTAACCCCCATTCTTCCCAGTGACATCAATGGATCATCACCGCTACCGAATACTACACAAAATGGGTGGAAGCCATACCACTCATCTCCATGAAAGCTGAGAAAATATGTGAGTTCATCAATCATCACATCATTTTTCACTTTGGTGTTCCTCATCGCCTCATCACTGACAATGGAAAACAATTCAAAAACAAAACATTGCAAAAACTTTGTGATGCCTTCGGCATTCAGTTAAGTTTCTCTTCACCTTATTACCCACAAACCAATGGCCAAGATGAATCCACTAACAAAACCTTAAACAAAATTCTCATGAAAGTGGTTAACGATACTGGGAAGGATTGGCATACGCACATTCCTTTTTCCCTATGGGCATACTGCACTAGTATTCGCACTTCCACTGCCACCACACCATTTTCTCTGGTCTACGGTACCGAGGTTGTTCTACCTCTCGAAGTCCAGATTCCCTCACTCCACATTTCTCTCCATGACATGCTCAATGATGATGAATTTTGTCAAGACCATTTAGCACAACTTGAGTTATTAGATGAACGTCATCTTAACGCTCTTGATCACCTTCAAGTTTACCAAAAACGTATCAAACGTGCCTATGAAAAACATGTCCATGAACGAACCTTCCAAGTTGGTGACCTTGTCCTGAAAGAAAATCAACATGTAACCAAAGTAGAAAAAAGTAAACGGGGAAAATTTTCTCCTAATTGGCTTGGACCATACATCGTGACTCATACTTATGGATCAGGTGCTTATCATTTATCTTCACTCGATGGTAAACCTGAACCTGAGCCCCTTAATGCCTTGCATCTTTGACCATTCTACTGTTGACCTATAGTCCTACCTCACCTTTTTCCTCTTTCCATGCTCATCCCTTGAGCACTACCCACTTCCTACATCCTCACCAATGATTAAACAAGAATCATGTGAGTACCCATCACTTGTCATCTTCTCTTGAATATGTGTACCATGGCACTGCACATAGCATGATTCTCATGGATACTTTTCATCCACCTTTAGATGAGATCCCATGGTTGTTTCACCCTACTTTTTGAACAAGAGTCCTATTCTTCACCTTGGTCTTGTCCATGACTTCAAAGCCCTCACATGGGACCCAACTCCTTGAGTCAAACTTCTCACAAAAAGATGACTCCCTCAAAAGGACATCTTCCTCTCAGCAATCACTGTTGTAAATAGACTGCTCCCTCAAAGGACAACTATGTAAAGCTAAAAAAAAGAGAAGAGAAAAGTGGAAGCTTCCCACATCGATCAGCTTCATGAAGACCTCAAGGAGTTCAATTCCTCATCCCATATAGACTTCCCACATCGATCAGTCTATCTCAAATACAAGTCAAAATAGAAAAACTTTTCAGTCATGGACTTGCCCATTGTGACCTCGGATCTCTTGCCCAAAGAGCATGCTACCACATATCATATAAAATTTAACCACCTTTCACTTTTCTCACCATTCCCACTCCCCTTTCCTATTGCCTCAAGGGACCTCTTGGAACCAAGACATTTGGTGATCATGTGACTACTTTTCACCTTAGAACAATCAATCATGCAATGTCTTTAGGGTCTTATGTTCATCACCTCCTCCAAGGTATGATCTACTCGGTATGATCCTAACCAATCAGGTGGCTTTATTGCCCCCTCTTATCTTTTAACTGTCTTTATTTACGTTTTGATTACCTTATACAGGATTTGGTCCTCGACACTTACCTTTGGGGTAATCTTCTTCTTTTTCCACAATCGACATCACCTATACCAATTTTCCTATAACCCACACACACCTAACAGACCTAAACCCACAACATGCCTAAAACCTACCAACTCATTTTCATACCCCCTCATATTTTTCCCTAGCTTATGGGAGAACTACATCGGCCTGAGGTCCCTTTTCACTGGGACTATGTAGGCAGCACTCTGAGGGCATGGGGCCCTTGGAGGTTAGCTCGGCCACTCTCTACCCTAACCAATCCATCTTTTCATCTTCCTAAAATCACATTTTTCCCCTACGTAGTTTCCTTTTTATATCACAGAATTGGAAATTAAACCACACAAACAACAAGTTGCAACACATTTTTATCATCAACACAACATACATTTATTATGACTACCATTTCTCTACCATCATCATGTGTATATTATAACACATCTCACACATGAAACATTTTATCATTCATTGCACAAAATAATGAATCACAACTTCAACTACTTTAAACACAACCATGCCTAAACAAACCTGACTCAATCCATGCCTATGACCTGACTCGATCCATGCCTAACCAACCTGACTCCATCCATGCCTAAACCAACTTGACTCAACCATGCCTAAGACCTGACTCGATCCATGCCTATTACCTAACTCAACCATGCCTAAACCAACCTGACTCAATGCCATGCCTAGACCACTAACACTTGAACCTGACTCGATCCATGCCTAAAACTACCTGACTCCACCGTGCCTCACTCACCTAAGTTTCTATCCATATCACGGAAAAATAAAAATTAAAATTAAAATTTTCATACAACACCAACAAATCATCAGGAATCTCATGTATCTCATCATATAAATAAATGTGTATCTCAATACAATATACATGGATATCCCATCATGTCTATCTCAAAATAAATCATCGGCATGCAGGCCAATACTTAATACAAAATGTCATCGGCACATAGGCTCGGTCTCATATACAATAAAATAATAAACCAATACAAAATATCTTCAGCACATAGGCCGGTATATGCTCAAAATATACAAAAACTCTCATACATCCTCACTATCTTCGGCATGCAGGCTGGTATATATCAAAAAATGACTACCATACATAAAAAATCAGGAGCCATATATCATTCATCTCAGCAGATATCCTCCATATCTGTATCTCATGTACCCTCTACCTCCTTGGCTACTGTCTAGTGACTGGCTAACATCTCCCCACCCATCAGAGGTGGTGGTTGGGTCCCTACTTATGCCTCACCTAGAGCTAATCTGCGAGTGCTGGTAGCCTCTCCCTAATTTGGCCTCAAACTTGATGTCTCCCTGTTCTCTCCACACTATGAGTGCGAGATCTAGTCCTCTCATACGCCTGTTGTGCCCGGTACTCTCCATAAGATAAAAAGTCTATCCCTGCTGCCATTAACTAGTCCTAGTAGTATCTAGCCTCACTTAGGGCATCCCGTAACCTAGATATAGGCACATTCTAATGTGGCCCCATAGGGCTTGGCCCCTGTACCTATCCTATCGGTCATCACACTCCTGCCTGTGAACACCGGGATCTAGGCCTAATGTAAAGCCCCCCTGTCAGCATCGCTCTTACCTACGAACTGGGACCCTATCCTCACCAATCACCCACCTATGGTGGTCTCTTCCACTTTATCTAGGCCTGTAAAATCTATACCTGAGCTATGGCCAACTAAACCTACAACCTCACCTGCCTATAAGGCCCTTCACCTGACCATCATTGCCCCCTGGTCGGTTTACCCGACCGTCCACCATTTGGGCCCTAGAACCCAACATTTACCTCCACTACCTGCCCTTGACCTCATCATTTACTACCTAACCCTTTTCCTCCTTTGGGGACTCCTTATTTTACCCATACCTCAACCTTACCTGCTTTGGGGGTTATGACCTAGATTTTTGGACCTGGACCATCGCTAGTGACCTTTGACCTCATGTGTTCGCTATACCTTTGCAGCACTGTTACCTGTGTTGATTGACCTAATGACCTTACCTTGCCTCTTTCCGTGACATTTATCCTGACCCTACCTTTGGTGTACCGGAACATACCTAAATGTTCCTGCACCTAACCTACGTTGTGTTTCCTAACCATATCCTATACCTTGGATACCAGAATCACTTCAACCTTGTTTGGATAAACCTATCGACCTTAGACAATGTAGAGTTTTCCTGCTCTTCAACCCGGTAGTGTGCTGTAGTTTATACGTGTGCGTGTGTTTGACTGTTACTACCTTTGACCCTGACCCATTACCTAGATTACCGAGTAGACCTTTTTCCTTTTTCCACCCGCTCCCCACCTTTCCCTTTCTCACATTTACCTTTTATCAAACCACTCACTGATTCTTCCTTCTACCTCATCAGTTCCTGGTTTGAGGGGGATCACCTTCACCCACACATGGGGTAACCACATCTTATTTTTGTTAGCGTCACTTACCAATACAAGCTACGCAACAAAAAGGGGAAAAATGTAGACACTAAAATTAGGTCACACTCCCCTTTGGTCCCTCGACAAATAAATACCTTCATCACATTCACCTAGCCATGGCCCCCTTCACCCCACTAATATTAATTAAATTAAATTAATTCATTATCGTCACAATATTTATTATTTAAATATCTTAATTTAGATAATGCCCACACTTACACCTCACCTAGACACCTCATCAAGCCAACTCACCCTAAGACCTATTCTTAGTAAGTTGCCATAACTAACTAAGACTTACCCAAACCCTAAAAATCAATGCCTACATTCCCTCTAACCACATTCCTGCATATTGACAAGAAGCTTCCAGTCTGATCTGTGAGTGAATGACACGAGATCCCAGAAAATCAAGGGGATCTACCTAGTTTAGTAAACCTAGGAAATCCCACCTTAACCGATGCCGGTTACCCCTAACCATTGCCGGTTAAGCCAGAACCACCGTCGGTCACCTTTTAATCCCCAAAACAACCTTATTTTTGAGGTTGGAAAACATTGGAATTTTCCTGAGAGATAAGACATCTTTTTAGAGCAATTTTCTGCAAGAACACACATGCAAGGAAGGAGATCAAGCATTTTCTCTTGCACAGGCATCCAACAATCACCCAATCATCCAGCACTCACCCCAGCACAGATTTGATCCAACCAAGCTAAAAAGGGAATGCACATGCAGCCCATGCAGGAGCTTTCCAACATTTATTGATCCTCAACAGCATTCAACCTCTTACCAACACCTTCATCCATCACTCACAAGCACCCAGAACCAGATTTCAAGTAAGTAGAATAGTTTACTCCTCTGGTTCATTCATTTCATCATTATATTGTCATCCTTTGTTCTCTTAGCCACCCATTGACCTCCTTTAATACTCACCCCTCCATATACCCATTAAAACCCCACCAAATCCCATCCAAATAGCCTAATACCTTGTTCTGGCCAACCAAGTCCTTTGTGCAATCACAAGGGAGACCCAAAGCTCATCTTGTGGCATTCCCAGTTTTCCACAGTAACTGGCACCGGTTCTCCCCAACCTGTATCGGTCACCCTTAACCGGCATCGGTCTCTATATTTACCAATAGAGTCCAGAACAGTGACCTATCCACCTATTCCCACATCACCCTTATTCACCTATGATCTTCCTGAGACCTCTGTCAGACCTGCAGAGACCCAGAACCAGTTATTTGACCTTCGGATCTTATTTTAACCTAGCATGTTAGATTAGATCTTTCTTATTGTGTTTTTAATGAGATACCTAAATCATTTCAATTACAATAGGATTTACTTCATTACCAGCATTAAATTGTTTTAAACAGTGGACTGACAACCATCTAGGAAGTATCACACTTCCCGGATCTAGCACACACTAGGCAGTTCACTGCACATATTGTTTAACTTTTATTTGGTGGTCTTGTGTTCCATTTCAGGTAGTTCCTCCTAGCCAAAAGGAAGCTCTCACGATCAGTTGTGGATTCAAAAGTCATACATGCGTAACAACCCAACAACCAACATTCCAATAGGTATTCCTCCTACGCCCATTACCCTATCTGTTTCATCAATATTTCAAAGAAACATCTAAGAATAAGGTGAAACAATAGTATTTTCCTACAAGTTTCATATTACATGCTAAACTAAAGTAATTAAGCTCCACAATTCAATAGTTGTTATATTCATTTGCAATAAACATAAAAATCAAAATAAAATATACACATCCAAATTTAAAATTAATTACATTTTCTCTATTTAATAATCAGCTCTTGCAAGTCACCATTTGAACTATGTCTAATTCTTCATTTGTTTCTGGAAATAATTTCAAGTCCCCACACTTATCACAAACACCTTTAATGCAAGCCATAGGACAATCCACATGATCATCAGTTATTATGAAAATAATAGAATCTATGAATTCATTCACACATGTAGGGGGTCATTTTCCAGACCATTTGATGCTTTTCATAATTTTCTATACATTGGAAGAAGCATAGATTTTTAAATACATTAATTAAATCACATATCATAAACAAAATTTAATCAAATTTATAATAATCCTATAAATTAAAGCACACCTCAATATATGTAATATAATTTTTTATGTACCAAATAGTGATATGTTATAGCAGTAACAACATATTTCAAGGATTGTATCAGCTCACACATACCAAGGCTTCAAATTCTCAAACATTCATTTTTCAATCTTAACATTTGGATGTTCTTCTATAAACTTGATGTACATCTCATGTTGATTTATTTTGAGACAATACTTTATATGTTCATCATAGTTATTGCAATCTATCATATGTTTTAAAACATCCATCACATTTGGAGAAGGACGAGTCCTGTCAGTCTAAAAATCAGAAACTATCTTCACAATATTATCCTCGATTTTATCATAACTTGGATTTCTACACATTAGTGCCCAATTTTCTTCCACAGTAGAATTATTCAATGTATTCCTCCTCATTACATACCTACTAATATTATTTCTAGAAACACCCAAGACCTTATTAGTAGTGGTAACATGATGATTCTTTGTTGTATTTTTACTTACAACTGAAGTTAATATTTCTCTACAAGAAATACTCTTATCAGCAGACCTAGTTTTTCTACCCACTTAAATTATTCCTTTAGACAAATTCACAACAAATTATTCTTCCATATGTTGTGACTTTTCCCATCCAAAATCCACACCCAAAAATTCTAATTTTTCCTTCATATCAACATGATTCAAGAATGTAACCAACAAATGTGCTCTAGCACCTCTAGTCAAATTAACAAATTCACCATATATTCTCCTTCAACTTTTTACTGCTTTCTTTCTTGATAATGGTTCTTCTTGGGAAAATTCTTTTAATTTTTTGAAACCCATCTTCACCAAGTGTTTGATATTTTTCTTGAGAAGTAATTTCATAACTTTCATTATCAAACCAACATACTATTATGCATCACGAGCTATGTCCAGAAACATAATTTACAAAAAAACTAACATATATGTGATTAAGCCATTCATGAATGATTTAAAATATATATATATGTTTTTTAGGAACATTGAAATTTATATTAATATCTGATTTAAAATATCTTGGTCTTAAAATAACTTCTTTAGGAGCTTGTTTATCTATTTTATTGGAATATATAGAGCATCAAGACAAAAGACTGATAGGTTAGGACAATATATCACATCAATGTAACCTAGACAATACAATTTTGTGGAGGACACTCATTAGGATACTTTAAAATCCTTTCACATACACATTCTAATGTACAACTTGGGATGTGATAGGATTGATTCTTCTAAAACAATTCCATCAACAAATCCTATCTTTTGGTACCGAGTAAGGCACATGTAGCCCATACAACCGAGCTGGACAAGAGTACATAGCATTTGTAACCACCACAAAGTTTATTTTTAAAAAAATTCATATAAAAAGAATAATGGATGACATGAGAGAAAAACAAACTATATTTATACTAATTAATAGAAAATTTTAATAAACAAATTAATCGCAACTATCAAATAGTAACATTTAAATCCATTCTAGACAAACTAAATTTCAAAATACATTTTAATGTATAAACATAGAGATCAAATAACTAAAAAATGAGATTATACATTTAAAGAAATTAGAAGATTCACTTGTCAAAATTTCAAATTTATCAAAGCGAGTCATTTCCATAATCTCATTATTCTTACATGTCTATATCTAAATAATGTAATCTTCCTACTATTATTTTAAATGTTTGAATAGATTAAAACTCACTCTATCAATTATGAGTAAGTTTTCAATAACAAATGCAACTCACTCTCTCATAATTGTCATTCTCGCTCACACACACACTCTCTCACTTCCATAGATACAACTTGTGATGGTTTACACTTTATCATAATTAAGAAGTAGTCTCCATTACCTTTAGAAACCTTTTTTTTCTTTATTTTTTTCTTTCAAGTTTTACATACTATATAGTTAGACCAGAGAATTGAAAGTGATGACTATTAACTCTTCAATTGTGTAGTTTTTTGGGCTCAAGTTCTTTTTTCTAATATTGCAATGTGTAACCCTTAAGTTAGCATTAAGCTTAATTTTGATGATACAGCTACTAGTCATCATTATAGACATATAAATGATTACATGTGACTTTTTAAACTTATCTCAAACCCTGAAACTTGTGTAGTTCAAGGAGTTCCTATATAAAAATATTAGTTAGGCTACGGGTAGCCTTGTGCATCGCCAATGTATACACTAATTCTAAGAGGCCTACAAACACATGTCACTCTCCTAACATGTGATATCTGTTACAGTGCAATAAAAATTTAACAACCATGATTTGAAAATTCCTTGCTTGAGTTTCACACTTTCTCAAATTCTTAGGAAGGGTAACTTTTCTTGCTTTTATGATGAAAATGGAGACTCGTAAACCCAGAAGGAGACTTAAGACTAGTGGAGGGTGTTTCCCTAAAATATGTGCATGAGTTATTTCACTATTTAGGGATCCTTGAGTACATTTAGTCCTATCTTTTTCATGATGATTTCATAAAGTGTCAGGTATATCAAATGAGGTATGATATACTTTCTTATATATGCTTCCAAAGGGTGTTATGACATGAAATTTCATACAAAGGGGTGTATTTTTTTGAATGAATATGATGGAATTGATATAATTAATGCACAAAATTTTTGTCCAATACAGTATGGTAGGGATGGTATATAGAGTTTCACAACTCAAACAAGACTGGTAGTTTTGGATAGGAGAGAGAAAAACATGGTTTGACTTTATGGAGCTAAGTATGGATGTTTCTAAAATTGTTTTGTTTAATTAGGCTTTAAAAACTATCGATAAAGAGGTGTGTAAATATAAAAAAGTATATGAAGTTATACCATGGTGTGTTAGGAAAGAGTGAGGAATGTGCATTTGTCCATTCAAACGTGTAATATCAAGATCAATAGTGTCAAAGGATAGACTGCCAAATTTGAGTATCTACACTAGTTAAATTTTTCTCAACCCTAAAGTATGCATCATAAGACTTATTTTATGTATTTTCAAAAAAATAATTAACATTTTTGTGTATGTGTATTATTCTTAATTGCATTTTATGTAATTGTTTATCATGATGGCTAATTATATGTTTTAATGTTTTACCTTCCATGGGTTGTAATATATTCTCATCTATTTTAATTAAATATCTTGGTGTTCATAAAATTATCTTAAATGGAGGGGTGAGACTAGATAAGATTAATTTCTTAAATGTGTTTGTGTTATTAATTAAACCATTGAATGAGGATGTGTGTCTAAGTCAACATCTAACTATATGGGGCTAGTAAATTGATCTTCAGTTAGAATGGGCTCAACTGGGTTGATTATGTTATCATATTCACTATCATTATGTAAATTAATTGTACCATCATACTGTTGATCAAGAAACCTCATTCTTGCATAGGTGAAAGTTGATACTTGAAGCCACCAGTAACTTCGAATGATGGAGGGCTTAGGGCCTTAGATGTTGATATGAATCTACGAGCACAAAGATGATAGATTGGTGATAAAAGAATCTATATCTGTGATAATATCTATAAAACTGAAACAAATGTCATTAGATAACAATATGTGGGGATTGCCCAGATAATCTTGGTTCCAAGAGGATGTTAACTCCCTTCGAGGACGTCAACCCCCATGTCTAGAAAGATAGCAATAAATTATGAATAGTAGATATCATGCAGAAATAATGGAATACAAAATGACAAGTAACATAAATGACGAGGGGACTTAGCTTGTAATATGATATGGAGATGAAGTGGGCATCATGATGGTAGGATAAGGAACAATGGAAAATGTTTATCCCACACTCCTCACCTATAATTTCTAACAATGGAAAAGGTTTTCCTTGACCTCAAACTTGTAGAACATAATTAATCTCTTTCTTCTCCTCTCCTTTCTGGGTCTTCTTCTGGTTTTGGTCTAGGTCCAACTTTTGGTCCTAAGTTCTCTTTTTTATTCTTTTGGTCCTTTTAAAAGAGGGGGGGAAACCCATATTTATAGCTTGGAGGTGAGGTTAGATTGGGGTTAATGAGTAACCAATGTTTGATAAATTAATTTGGGTTAAGAGACATGATGTGATCACGTGGGGCCCATGGTTTGACTTATTAGATGGAGTCGGGAGCATGATTGACATGGTAGGTGAGATAATAGATTCCATTTTTTTTAATTAAGAAAGGGGTTCTAGATGGGTATATTATTACCCATGAATTGAATAAAATTCATATGAGAGATAATTCCAAAGTCTAATTATCAAATGGGTCCACACGGAGCCCATTTGATAATTAATTAAAAAAAGGTGAGTAAAAAGATGAGATTTATTTATTTATTTTTTTTAAAGAAAAGCGAGAGGAAAGGTGGGATGAAGGAGAACGGATGTGGAATTAATAAGAGGGGTTACACCAAAAACAAGGGTCTAAATTTTCCCCTTTTTGTTGATTGGTTTGCGTTAGCAATCCACGAGACAAAAATAAAAAGGGTTGGATGAAATATGTGTCCAAGAATGGATAAATACATGACCAAAGGAAATATGCCCCAGGCGAAAAAGGATCACAATATAAATAAAAAATATGGCAGTGACTCTATTATCACATCAGTAGAGGACAATTATGGTCTCAACGGAGACACACGACAATGTTCTACAGACCAGTGAGTGGGTGAAGACCACTGCAGTATGGATTTAAATCGTGATGACCAATGGGTCAAAGGAAAACATCTAAATATTCGCAATTGAGTGTGAAAAGTATGTGAAATCCTTCGTATGTGAGGAATAGAGTGAAAAATCATATGTCCACATAATGGAAGACGATGAAATTAATGATGCCCCAACATAAGGCATGAGAAGAACAAAAAGTGAGTTATATGCGTCAACGAGTACAAGGATGAAAAGATGCCCCAACATAGGACACGAAAATGACATAATGGGAGATGGATGTTGAAATAAAATATCCCATGGGGAACAAGTATGGCCACGAATGTGGATATGAAGAATAGATTGGTAAAATGCCCCAAGAGGGTGTTAAATAAGATGTTGAAAACATGTTCCTTAAGAAAGGCTTCTTGCTCATTTTTGGCTAACTTCCCTTCATTCCTTCCTTCCTTGTGCCTCAGTTAAATTTTTTCACTTTTTAGGCACTCAATTTTTTTTGGAAATGGTTTCATTGGATAGAGAATCTTCTCAGATTTCCAAAAAGGTAAGTTTTTCCTTCTAACTCCTTGTATTTTGCATGGCTCAGTGGAGTTTTGGAGGGAAATTTTCCCAAGCGAAGTCTGCGGGCCAATCAGAATGTGCCATGTCAGCAGTGGAATGGCGGGAGGTGGGGGGATTTTGAAAAAATTTTCCAAGTATTGGTGGGGTAGTCAAAGAAATTTTTTGGCCCGAAGGCCCGCCAGCCAATAGGAGGAGGCCACGTGTCCATGGGGTCATCGAAGATCGGAGTAGCAGGAGGAAGTTGGAAAAATTTCCAAAGTTGGCACAAATGGAATATCTTGGTCCGAAGGCCCACCAATGAATCACAACATGCCATGTGTCCTTGGAGATCCAATGGGAGGCAGAGGCATGGAAGGAAATTTTCCCTTTTTCCAAAATATGGAAAATAATGAAATGAAAGCCCACCCCGATGGCCCACGCCAATCAGAAGCTGCCACGTGTCCATGTGGCTAGTGAAAATCTTAAGGCGGGTCCGCAGAGGGAAAAGAGAGTTCAGGCCCGTGCCAATGAAAAGGCACCACATGTCCCATTTGGGAAATGGTCAGAGTTAAAGGAAAATTTGGAAGCGCACCCCCGAGGGCCAATAAGAAGCATGCCACATGGCATCGGAGCTTCGGGCCGATGGAGAACTTTTTGGAAAATTTTCCAAAGACTCCAAAAAGGTGTAAAAGGTCAGGGGAGGCCCGTGGACCAATCAAAATGTGCCATGTGGCATCGGAGTGGTGGGAGTGGAAATTTTTGGGGAAATTTTCCCAAAGGTCAAAAAGAGGGAAAATTTTAAACTTTCGGCCCGCCAAAACTCAATTTTGCCCTAGTTTTGCCCTAAATCTTCAGAAGGGCATAACTTTTGATCCAGAGCTCAGATTTTCACGTTCTTGGTGTCATTAGAAATCTGGTGAAATTATCTACATGATGGAGGGTTCAATTTTGTGTTTTGGTGGGGTTTGGAGAGAGAAAATCAAAAAAACCTCTGGCATGGGAAGGAGAACAGAACTGACGTTTCAACCACCATTTTTAATGAAGTATGGCTTCCATTCTCTCCCAGCATGGTCAAAAACATTGGGGAATGAATTTTAAGGGTACCCATGTTTTTTTAATGAAATTTGGTCAGTGGTTGAAGCATCCTTTCACGTTTTCCACGTTTTCTCTTCCTGGCTCAAATTTTCATTGTTAAAAGCCAAATTTGGCTCATTTGAAAAGGTTGTTCATCTTTTCTACTCTGCCCTCCCTTATTTTCTTCCCCAGGGTTGAAAATGGAGTTTGAACCTCCTCCCCTACTCTGTAATGGTGTTTTTTCCTTTTACCATTAAAATGATGTTCTGTGCAAACTTCTGGAGCAACAAAAATGTGTTTTGTGGTGCATCTGTCCACCCTTGCTCATTTTTTGCTTGTTTTCTTCTTGCCTCTCTTCATTGCAGGTATTTGTGCATGTTTGAATGTTCATTGTAGGTTTGGAGCTGTGTTCATGGAGTTTTTGGGACATTTTCTATGTGAAATCTATCCTTGGGCCTATGATGCATCTGTCCATCCTTCCCATTGCTCACCTCTTCTTGTTCCATGGCAGTTTTGATAAATGTTCAGCAATTTTCCTTCTCTGGTGTATCACCATTTTAGTGTAGGATTATGTTTTTCCTCTTTTCGCTCTCTCCCTGTCTCCTTGGAAGTTAGATTAGGATTAGATTATCTTTCCTACACTGGAATAGCTTGTGGCAGGTAGTTTAGGAAGAGGAATCAACCTCTAATCTGGAGATTCTTTTCCCATTTGCACAAGTCCCACACTTGGGGAAAAGATTCAATGTTGTGAAATCACAGATGGATGTCCATTATCAAACTAGAAATCCATAAACATTTGGGGGTGCTGTGAATCTGCACTAATAGTTTTGGCATGCCCGGTGGGACCTTAGAGGTCTTCCACTTCATCTTTTACAGGTTGGTGTGTTCCTGTGAAGATTTCAGCCTTTGGAGGCACTTGCAAACACATCTGGTGACTCCATCTGATCAGCAACCCATTTCTGAAGTTGCAGACCTTTTTTCCATTCATTTTCCATTCATTCCTCTTTCCATCTCTTTCATTCTTTTCCATTCCATGAAGTTGTGCAATCATGACTTCATTTCCATCATGGAATTCACATTTACAACAACAACAGTATATTCCACCTCCAACATGTTTTACAAATCCTCTAAATCAGCATTTTGGTCAAATTCAAGGTCAGCATGCTTACCCATATGAGCAATACCAAAATTAGTTTGGTTGTGAAGCACATCAAGAGCAAGGGTATGCATGCAATGAAGACAATCAAATGGAAGATGCTGATTTTGTGGAGAAAATCCAAAAGATGGAGGCAAAAATGGTGCAATCAAGAGCAACAACTCAAATGAAGGCTTTCAGAATTGGTTACAGGACTCCTTGTCCATGGGGAGGCCCTTTTCCAAGACACTTCAGCCCTCAGGAGAAGCTGGACTTCATGATGGAGATGCTGCCCCAACTTGCACAATGGACAATAGAGATAGAGGCCTATAAACTTGGTGCTGAACAACCTTGTCAATGGGTAAGTTCTACACCATCAACTGGTTCTTCTCTTTCCATTCCTCAAGCAGCACCATCTCAATTTGGGCTTCAATTTTCAAGCTTCCCATTGAATGTTGTCCCAAATGTTGAATCCATTTCTCCATTCCCTAGTCTTCCACCCCATCTCAATTCTTCTTTCCTCTTTCCTTCCAAATAGTCATCCCCTCCACAAGAGCCAATAGAAATACCCTCTCCTCCAAAGAAACAAGAGGTTTCACCTCCTCCACCACCACAAAAAATTGCAAAATCAATTGAGTTACAACCCACCCCTCCTCTTGCATTCCCAAATCCATGTTGGGAGAATGAAAATCAGAAAATCAGTCATCAAGGACAGCAAGAAGAAGAGCCAAACAAAGAAGAAAAAATCATAAGTTTGGTAAGCTTGGCTCTCAAATATGGGATCACAAGGATCCCATTGATGGTTAAGCCTTCAGAAGAGGTTAGAGTTGGAGAACAAGTGGCAAACAAGGTTGATTTTACAGCAACAGTGAAGCAAGAAAAAACAACAGCTTGTTTGTGATGAGTTGAGTGTCCATGTTGGCACTTTGCCCAAAGAGAATGCTGATCCAATTCAAGTTGCACAATCAGCCATGGAGGAGGAAAGCTCTGAAGAAGATCTTGCAGTCCCAACTTGTCCTCTAGAGCAGCAGATTGAAGAGTTTGACTTGACAAACTTCATGCTAGAGGAAGAGTTCTATCAAGAGAAAGATTTTCTTCAAGTAGCAGAGGAAGGAGAAGCTGCTCAAAATCCAAAAGAAGAGGAGCACATTCCAGCTGTGAAGGAGAAAAGTGCAGATCCAAGGGCTTTGAGCACAAAGCAGGCTACAAGAGAACCTTCAGTTCTTCTTTCTACTTCATCTCTCTCGAGTTCTAGTGCTGAAGAAGAGTTTGATCTCTCAAACTCAATGTTGGAGGATGAAAGAAACCATGGTGATCAAGTTGTAGATCAAGAGAACACCATGGGAGAGGTTGAACATTTGCAGCAGGACAACAATGAGGTAGTTTACCTGTCTGATTTGGAGGACTGTTTTGATGAAGAAGAACCGGTTGAAATCACACCATCTTCTCCTTCATCATCCATCTTCCAAACACAAGAACCTACTGTCATGGAGGAGAGCATTCATTTGGAGCATCCTGCATCTTATAGCAGCTCTTTAGGATCAAGATTGGAAGATTTAAATCTTCCATGTTCTTCATTGGAGGAAGAGAAAGGGCAGAAAAGTTCTACCATTGCTTCCACACCATCCACTCAAGAAGGTCTGCAAGAAGATTCCATTTTTGGAATGGAAAATCAGAGTTATGGGCATATCAAATGGATCAGACCTTGCCCAATCAGGTATTTGGCTTCATTGGAGCCAAAGGAGAAGCCACAACTAGTCATGCTTGCCTCTAAGCATGAGGATGATATGCAAAGTTCCAAGGATCAGCTGCCATACCTCTTCAATCCAAATGCAGAGCAACTAAAAGAGGTGTTGGATTTATTTTCAGCTGACACCTTGCTGATTTGGGTAGAAGACCAGCTTCTTGTTGATTTTCCACTCATCCAACCAGCCATGTTCAGTGCCAAATTAGTTGCATGGCTGCCCATTTTGAAGAAAGGAAGCTATTTTGCACAACCAGTTGCAGGGTTTGTTTAGCTCACCTTTGCTTCCAGTTAGAGTAGAGTAGGTAGGTTTGCTTTCAGTAAAAGAAGTGCTTGTGCACACTCTGCATGTTCCATTTGGAGCATGTATGATTTTCAGTTTTGTACATAGTTTTTGGTGCTGCTGGTTTTGCTCTTGCACAGTCCATTTCAGTGGCATTTTGGTGAGAACAACTCTAAGTTCAGTGGGCTTCAAGTGGCTCAGAAGGAAGTTTTCAAAGTTCAGATCAGTTTGTAGGCTACAACTCATGACTCCATGCCCAATGGATGCTTCAAAGGCTACTGATCATTCATCTAGCAGGCAGATGACCCCTCTGAGTCACCAAATTGTTATCCAAAATAAGCCCCTTGCTCATTTTTGGCTAACTTCCTTTCATTCCTTCCTCCCTTGTGCCTCAGATGAATTTTTCTACTTTTTAGGCACTCAAAATTTTCTAGAAATGGTTTCATTGGATAGAGAATCTTCTCAGCTTTCCAGAAAGGTAAATTTTTCCTTCTAACTCCTTGTATTTTGCAAGTTATGGCTTGGAGAGTTTTGGAGGGAAATTTTCCCATGGGAGGTCCACGCCAACCAATCAGAATGTGCCACGTCAGTGGTGGAATGGCGGGAGGTGGAGGGAAATTTGAAAATTTTCCAAGTATTGGTGGGGGCAGTCAAAGAAATTTTTTGGCCCGAAGGCCCGCCAGCCAATAGGAGGAGGCCACGTGTCCATGGGGTTGTCGGAGGTCGGAGCAGTGGGAGGAAGTTGGAAAAATTTCCAAAGTTGGCGCAAAAGGAATATCTCGGCCCGAAGGCCCACCAATGAATCAAAACCTGCCACGTGTCCTCAGACGGTGGGAGGTGGAGGTGTGGAAGGAAAATTTCCCTTTTTGCCAAAATATGGAAAATAATGGAATGAAAGCCCACCCCCGATGGCCCGCGCCAATGAAAAGCTGCCACGTGTCCATCGGGTCGGCGAAAATCTTATGGCGGGTCCGCAAAGGAGAAAGAGCTTGTTCAGGCCCACATGCCAATGACAAAACATGCCACATGTCCCATTTGGGAAATGGTCAGAGTCAAAGGAAAATTTGGAAGCAGCCCCCGAGGGCCAATAAGAACACGCCACGTGGCATCGGAGCTTTGGGCTAGCAGAGAATTTTTGGAAAATTTTCCAAAGACCAAAAAGGCGTAAAAGGTCATAGGGGAAGGCCCGCAGACCAATCAAAAGGTGCCACATGGCATTGGGGGGTGGAACTTTTTAGGGAAATTTTCCTAAAGGTCAAAAAGAGGGAAAATTTTAAACTTTTAGCCCACCACAACTCAAATTTGCCCTAGTTTTGCCCTAAATCTTCAGAAGGGCATAAATTTTGATCCAAAGCTCATATTTTCATGTTCTTGGTGTCATTGGAAAGATGGTGAAATTATCTACATGATGGAGGGTTCAATTTTGTGTTTTGGTGGGGTTTGGAGAGAGAAAATCAAAAACACCTCTGGCATGGGAAAGAAAGCAGAACTGATGTTTCAACCACCATTTTTAATGAAGTATGGCTTCCATTCTCTCCCAGCATGGTCAAAAACATTGGGGAATGAAATTTTAAGGGTACCCATGCTTTTTTAATGCAATTTGGTCAGTGGTTGAAGCATCCCTTCACATTTTCCCATGTTTCTCTCTCCTGGCTCAAGTCTTCATTGTTAAAAAGCCAAATTTGGCTCATTTGAAAAGGTTGTTCATCTTTTCTACTCTGCCCTCCCTTATTTTCTTCCCCAGGGTTGAAAATGGAGTTTGAACCTCCTCCCCTGCTCTGTAATGGCATTTTTTCCTTTTACCATTAAAATGATGTTTTGTGTAAACTTTTGGAGCAACAAAAATGTGTTTTGTGGTGCATCTGTCCACCCTTGCTCGTTTTTTGCTTGTTTTCTTCTTGCCTCTCTTCATTGCAGGTATTTGTGCATGTTTGAATGTTCATTATCAGGTTTGGAGTTGTGTTCATGGAGTTTTTGGGACATTTTCTGTGTGAAATCTATCCTTGGGCCTGTGATGCATCTGTCCATCCTTCCCATTGCTCACCTCTTCTTGTTCCATGGCAGTTTTGATAAATGTTCAGAAAATTTCCTTCTCTAGTGTATCACCTTATTATTATTATTTTTATTTCTTTTTCATCTTTCTTCTCTATTCCCTTGGAATTTAGAGTAGGATTTTGAGTTTAAACCTCTGCAATTCTCAAGGAATACATTGTAATCAGAGGAGTTGAGGAACCAACCTCTAATCTGGAGATTCTTTTCCCATTTTTTACAAGTCCCACACTTGGGGAAAAGATTCAATGTTGTGCAATCATATTGGACGTCCATTAGCAAACTAGAAATCTGGTAAACATACAGGGGTGCTACTGATTTGCACTAACAGGAGAGAAGAATGAGAACAATAATGAAATGGATTGATGGTGGTACATAAATGAAGAAACATTGGAATTAACCGTGAATGTTAGGTGTGAGGGATGTGGTGAAGGATGTAATGGGAAAGAGAAAATGGAATGGAAATGAGGAGTGGTTAATTATGAGAAGAGCAAGAAAGTTCAAAGGTGAAGGTGGAAGGGGTATAGAATAGAGGGATGGAGAAGGGGGAGGAGAAAATAAGGAGTGAAAGGGAGGAAGAATATCATAAAGAAGGATTATAGAGGAAGGGGGAAATGATAAAGGATAAGCAAGGAGAATACAAGAAAAGGACAAACCAAAGGGTAAAATTATAAAAAAGGGAGAGAGTTATTTAAAATGAAAGGCATGAAGGAGGGTGAAGCAAAAGAAGGTAGGGAAGTAATGGAAAATGAAAGATATGATAGAGAAAAGAAAATTGAAGGAACCAGATCATAGTGAAGAAATACAAGGAAAATAATATGGAATTGACCGCATGGAAATGCATGTGGATGGTGGGATGATAAAAAATATGGGACAACGCTGAAGATTCAGGTTATTGACGAGGAAGTAAGAGGGAAGTGTGAGGTAAAACAATGAGGAAGACGATATAGATGAAGTGAAATAAGACAAGGATCAGAAAGGAGGAGAGGACAACAGAGATAATTATGCAGAAGAAAGGGAACTAAGAATGGAGATATTTGATAAAGAGAAAGAATTATAAGGAAGGTAAAGAGAATATTGAGGGTTGGAATGACACAGATTGGAAAAGATGTGGACATGCGTCAGTTGAGGATAAGTTGATGACAAAAAAATAGGGAGAGGGTGTATGATGAAGACAATGAAGAAATTGGCAAGGAAGAATGAAAGATGGAGAGGTGGCAAAGAAAAAGAGAGGAAGGGATAGGAGAGGCAATGCAAGCGAATGAATGTTAGAAGAAATCCACTGATAATGATCAGTAGGGAAGGATGCGACAAAAGGTGAGAAGAGGGGGAAAGTAAACGAGGAATGGAAGGGGGAATGTGAATGAAGGGATGTTAGGAGAAGTCCCCTGATAATGATCAGAGGACACAAAGGAAGGAAGGAATGAAGATAGAATGGGGGGGTCAAAGAAAAGGATCCAAGTTGTGCAGAATGGGGATGAGTGATTTTTAGGATAAGTCCACTGATAATTATTAGCGTGGAAATAAAAGATGATGATGGAAGAATGTTAGGGTGTGATTAATAACAATGAAGAGTAAACATGGAGGTAGATATGTGGGAAAACTCTAAAAGATGGAGTGGAAAGAGTAAAGAAAGGAAGGATAACGATGTGTGTGAAGATGAAGGCGAGGAGAGGACGCAGTGGATGAGAATGAATGAGAGAAAAATGAAGAAACAAGACACGAAATGAATGGGGAAGCAGCGGTTAAGTAAGATTACCAAGCAAGGGATGATGAAGATGAACATGGGAAAAATAGGAAGTGGTGTTTGCGAGAATGGAATAGGAGGTGAGAGGATGTGATGATGGGGAATGACGAGAAAATGTAGATGGTGAGAATGTAGGGTGTTGTGCATGTGCAGGATGATAGATCATCCTTAAGAGGGACTCTTAAGTAAGATACGCCATGCCACAAGAAGAGTTAAGTAAGATCACCAAACCGGGTAGTGACGATATGGAAGGAGAAATGACAACATTTTATTGGATACAGAGTGTGGAATGGTTGGTTGGAGTGGATGAGTACGATGAGAGGCGAGAGACAGAAGATGAAGAAGATATGATGGGAGGTGGACGGGTCAGATGGAAAACCATTCTTAAGAGGGACTCTTAAGTAAGATTGTCATGCGATGGAGATAGTTAAGTAGGATCACCAAGCCGAAGAAGAAGAATAATGATAAAAAGACTGAGCAGTGTATACCAAAATGGAACAAGAGATGAAAGGAGTTGATATCATGGTGATAACAAGGAAATAAATGAGTGTGACATTAGTGGATGGAGGAACATATGCAGTGTAGATGAAGAGTGTAAGAGCAATCCTTAATTGGGATACCCACATGGTGGGAGTGATGATGTAAGAGTGTCAAGCAAAAAAGGAGGAGCGGAAAGACGTTTGTGGTGGTGATTGTCGTCCACTGAAAGAGGAAATGGTGGAGAAGCTTCTACAACGGGAGGATCTAAGGTAGAAGATATACCTTAACTAAGATTCTCCGGCTATATGGATGGTTAAGTAAGATTGTTAAATTGAAAGTGAAAGAGTGAAAGGGAAACTCAAGAGGAAAGACAAGTAGGATATCTGGCATGGTGCAAGGGGACAGATTGGTGAGAAGGATGATGTGGAGACAAATGGTGATGAGTGGAAATGTGGAGCGAAGAGAAATGGATCAAAGACATTGTTGAACATGTTGGGAGATAAGGAACTGCAGGATAACGAACTTGCCTTGAGAAGGATCCTCAAGTAGGATTCACAAACTGCAACGACGATCAAGTAGAATTAGCAAACTGAAAAGTGTATTTGCGAGTGCATTCATGGAGATTATGGATAGATATAGAATTCATAGTGTGAAATTTGATGTGATTTTTATAAAAGATGACCTTGATGAGATGCATGAAACATAGTTGTAGCAAGAGCCTATAGGGAAACCATGCTTCAAACTGGATTGGAGATAAACAAGAAAGGTTACCACTCAAGGCATTGCACTTGCAGCCAATAACAGGTGTTAACACATAACCAACGATAGTTAGTTATACCAAAAGACCGTGAGGGAAATATGGATGAAAGATGCTCGTAATCCTAATGTTGACACGACAAAGGATTTGAGATGTGACTTGTATGCTGGAAGAAATTTCTCCAAAGGTGGTGTTCTTTAAGTCTATGCCCAACTCTGGGAAAGGGAAAGAAGAATAGAAGAAAGTTGATAAATGCGAGAAGTTTTCTGAAAATGTGATGATAAAAGGAAAGGTTGATAAAGGAAAGGTTGATCAACACGGGAAACCTTCCAAATTCCATAATAACAGAGTAACCATCCTTCAAGGGTATGGTCTACTATATACATAATATGGATGGCAAGATTAATATATATGATAGCCGTCCTTCAAGGGATCGGTCTATTTCTTTTGATTTTGCTTTGTATGTTTTTCTTTTTCTTTCTCCTTTTTTTTGCACGAACAACTGTCCTTCGAGGGATCAGTCTATTTTTGATAACTTTGATTTTGCCTTTTGCATACATGAATTTTAGCTTTACATGGGGGAGAGCTGGGAATAGCGAAGTAGACCACTTAGGAGGGGATAATGAATGTACAAGAGACACCCTTGGACCCTTTGCATGGCTACAATAGGAGAATGAGAAGGCGATGGATGTAATGGTTATGGGGTCATATCAAAGTAGTGAAGGTAAACCACATCATTCATATCATTACAATGACAAATAAAAGAGGCTAAGGATGGAGGAATGATCTAAGGATATGACTAAGTGCTCATTGATAGATATGCTAATAGTAGACTGGTCGCAAGTGCAATGCATTAAGAGGTTATGTCTCCGGTTTACCACCAAGAGAGGGAAGATAGTAAGTTGCACCAGGATGATATGATAGTTTGGAAAAGATTAGATGTGATAGACAAATGAGAAATAAAGCTATGTTCTTAAGCAAACAAAAATATGATCACGATGGTGAATTTGGATGAAAATAAATTATTCCCTGAGAGAGATACAAATATGGCAGGGCAAAAAAAATGGCCACAAATGTGGACTGGATGAAATAGATGGTGCCCCAAAAGAGACACAAAAATGGCCACAATGGTAGGACTTACTTTGATGACAAATATGGCCACAATGGTGGACTTTGGTAAGAAAATAAGGAAAAAAAATGCAATTTCCTTCAAAAAGGACAAACATTTGGACTTAGAATGAGATAGGATTTTATTAGATTGGATGAATGTGAAGAAGGTAAACAAAACAATGTCAATGAGCAAAGTCCCCTAATGACAAGGGAGTTGTACGAATGATATACTCAAGGGCGAGGGAAGGCCACTCTCCCAATGAATTAAATGTGAAGGAGTTAAAGGATGTCGAAAGAGTTTAGATGAGATTGTTTTAGATTTAGATGGGATAAACGGTTGAAGACCACAAGTGTGCTTGGCAAGATAAGCGGTATTGATGAACAATGGAGGACCTTCCTTAGGAGGAATGTCGTGTGCAGGAGGGATGTTAAGGGATGATGTGGATGAAGGGATCGTGGGAAATTCGACGGATGGGATACGAATTGGATTAAATGTAGATGGAGAAGGATATTTTCCTTGGATGAGGAAATCACCTTTCTCAATAATGTTGTGGTAGATTGTCCGAAATTCCTTTCAATGTTTGATGTCATGGCCTGGGGTACGATGATAACCGCAACTACAATTAGGATTGAACCATGATGACTTTGGACCATAGGGATTAAAGGCTTTAATGGGAGGAAGTGTGATGGCATATATTCGAGTTAAATGTCAAAGGATATTTGTGTAAGACCCCATTGAAGTGTCATGGGGAAGGTAACTCTTGTGGATTTTGATAGAATATCTCAACTTGGAGTTAGGAGAAAAAGTGGATGTAAATTGGATGGGTGAATTATATGTTTTGGGAGACAAATCAAATTTGGTGGAAGGATTGTATTGTTTGGATTCGGATTTAGGTGAGTATGTACATTGGATAGGTAGATTATACGTCTTAGATGACAAATCAAATTGGATTGTTTGGCTATAAATTTAGCATTGCGAGATGTCGTAGATGGAGTGACTGATCATAAAATAGATGTTGTGGCATTGGATTGTTGAGAAGAGGGAAAATCTGAATGTTTTCGAGGATGCGCAGGGGACTGTCGGGGATGTTTGCCATGAGCCTTAGACTTTAATCGAGAAGATTTCCTCTTAGCAAGGATGATAATAATCTCAATCAGAGGATCTGACAGTGGTGGTGTGGTTATTAATGGAGAAAATGTCCTAAAACAAGATGAGGATGTTAATGGAGAAATATGTGTTTGTATGATGCGATTAATGAGATCTATGTGAGATGTGGATTGTTTAGGTTTTGGCATGGAAAAAGTTGATTTTGTAGAGGGAGAATGTAAACCATATGTATTTGTCTTAGGTGGAGATGTTTGTTCAGTAGATGTTTCTAAAGGGTATCTTTGATAGGGTTGCAGATTGAGAGGATTTGGTCATGGGGATAGAAGGATTAAGTAAAGAGTATCGGGATAGATTGGGTGGTGTGGCCATGGGCAAGGATATAGGTAAAGATGTCAAGGTAGGGATAGGTGGATTTTTTGGTATGATAGATATAGGGGTAGTTGGGATAGATAGGGATGTAGGCATATTTGGAATATTTGGAGATGTGGGTGATGTGGTAACCGATGGAGTAAACATTATGGGTAATGCAGCAAATGCATGAGTAATTTCGGATGTAGAAGTAGGTGGGACTGGTTGTTTCATAAATGTTTCGAGGGGTAAGAATGATATGTTTGCTAATGGGGTTGATGTCAGAGGTGGGGTTGTAAAGGTACATGTGGTAGAACTGAGTTTAGCTGGGATGGTTGTGAGTAATGTAGGTGTAGTAATAGGTGTATTTAATGAAGATGTGGGTGAAGAGATAGATGTGAGAGATGTAGGGATATGTGTGGATATCAATGGGGCTGAAATACGTGCTAAGGATGAATTTGATGTGGTAGGTTGGGGCATGATTGAAGTGGAGGAAGTGGATGGTATAGTCAAATTTGATGTGGATGTGATAAGGATAGGAGAAGGTGTAGGTTCAAGACAAGTAGTAAAAGTTGACATAGGTGTGTTAGGTTTTGAATAAGGAGTGGGAATAATACCTAAGGTGGGAACATGCAGAGTTGTCGATGAGATAAGATCTTGATTGATGGTGTGAATCATATAAGCATTTGATAGTTGAGATGTAAAGGTCGTGGCTTGATTTGTTGGTGGTTGATTAGGTAAAGTTTGAGTAGTGGAGCTATCGATTTGGATATCCCCTTGATTTATGAGTTGTTGGACATGATCTTTGAAAGAACAATATTTCTTAATGTTGTGACCTTTGACTCGATGATATTTACAATAGTGGGCTTCATGATACCAAATAGGCTTGGCTTGCGAGTTGTCCATGGGTCGTATGGGAGGAAGTTGGATGGAGTTTATGGCCATCAACTTGTCAAATACGAAGCTATAGGATTCTCCCAAGGGGGTATAGTTGACTGTTAGTTGAGGGGCTTGTTGTTGAGGCCATGTGTCAGATATAGATGCAGATGAGGGTTTAATGACCAGTGTTGGCCGCACCCTTAAATTTGTTGTTATGTGTGAGTGGTTTAGTAGATTCAACTTTAGGTTTGGTCGATTTGAGTTTAAGATGACCCTGCTCAATGGCACGGGTTTCGAGTTTACGAGCCATTGTGAAAGCTTCATCAAAGGTTCATAATGATTGGATTTGCAAATTAGATGATATATGTTTTGCACATGAATGTGAGAAGAGTTCGATGAGTTTAGTTTGTGGAAGAGTGAAGGACAATTGGTTTATAACACCATGCCATCGTGCCACGAAGTCGGCGATGGGCTCGTCTTCAAACTGTCGAATGGTGTATAGGTCAATGATAGTGGTTTTACGTGCGACATTGATAGAAAAGTGTTCTAAGAATAATTGCACAAGTTGGGTGAAAATAGAATATGGAATGTTGCGGGATACTATTGTACCAGTCCAATGCAGGGACCGGACAAAGACATGGGGAAAGTGCAAAGAAGTAGATTGTGATCATGCACAATAAAACAACATGCATGTTTAAATGCGAGGAGATGTTGTTGGGGATCTTCCTTGTTGAAATTAGTAAACTCAGGAAGTTTCCAATGAGGAGGGTAGGGTTTGATTGGAACCGACGGATGAATTGGTTCGTTACAGATTTGTTCATAGGATAACGTATCCTTAGGTGCCAAGGTAGCAGCCTCTAAACTAGCCAATCGATTTATTAAGGCATGAATAGGAACACTTGATGTGTTAGGTTGAGATTGGATTGGTTGTGTAGTTTGAAAAGTAGTTTGATAAGGCGAATGATGCGTTTGTGGATGTATGGGTATTTGGGGAATCGTTTGATAAGGTGGTTGATAAACTTGTGGGTGTGCAGGTGTGTGGGGAACCGTTTGGTAAGGATTAACATGTGTCATGGGTTGAGATTGTTGCATAGGTTGACTTTGAATAATAGGGACATGATGTGTTCGTTGAAGTTGGGTAGGTTGTTGTGGTAAATGATAAGTGGGGATATGGGTGTTAAGAGGTTGAGACGGTTGGAGCATACGATGGGTAGGAATGTAAGTGTGAAGAGGTTGAGATGGTTGGATAGGCATATTAGTAGTAGATGAAATAGAATTGTCAAAATGGGATGTGGGTGGAATGTGATCCACCAATTTAGGAGATTGGGAGGATTGAGGGATTGTAGGGGATTTTGAAATATGAAATCATATATGAGGTTAGGAGGAGGCCCGAGTGTCTCTAGAGGAGCGGGAGATGGTGATACGGTTGGTTTCAGAATATTAGATTGGGAAGAGATATGGGGATTGGTGTCAAGGTGGGGACAATCTTGGATGACATGGTTCTCATGAAGCGAGGCCATGGAGACTAGAGGTTGGGTAACTGAAGGCATGGTTTTGAGTTTAGAATCTTGTTGGGTGAGATCATTAGGAGAAGTAATGTCATTGGGTGGAGGACATTGTTGTTTTGTTTCGATTTGAGAGAGAGTGACAATAGGTGTGAAATAGAGGAACATTTGTTTATGTAATTTGTTGACAAACAAATCAAGCAACATATTTTTTATCATCATGATTAATTACGAGATGTGAAAAAAAAGTAAAATGGATAATGAAGGTGCCTAAAGAACGGAAGTCTAAGGCTGGTTTCAGGTAGTTTTGGCTAGGGAAATGTTTGAGACAGTTTCCTGTTGGGTGTTCAAGTCCCAATCAGTTAACCAGGTGAGAGGAGTGTTTTGATGTGTTGATTTTTTTTGTGAAGTCTCAGGCAGTGTGTGATAAGTGAAATGCAAAAGGTTAGACCCATATTTAAGCTATGTGATCAGGTAGGATGTAGAAAAGAAAGGTTCTTTTAAAGCCAAAATGAAATGTGACATTCGATGTAGACAATCACTCAAAAAAGGGAAAGTACGATGCAAAAGAGAGAAAATAGAGAGAAAATTTTCCCATGTGATAGTGAGTATTTTGAAAAACCTCAGTGAGAACGCTTTCACCCGTTATTTGATTGCACTTGATGATGACGTACTTGGAAGCGTCGATCAATGGTCAAGAACGTCTAGGTACCCTAGAAGTGCACCGTTTATATTTGCGAATGAGGTCGATGAAAGTGTTTTATGTGGTGTGTTTGATTTAAATATTAGTCATTGACAACGTTATTTTTTGGTCGCAACGTTGTAGACGTTACCCTGCAAAAAGAAAAGAAATGTAATTAGCTGATGTGATTAAGAAAAATGATATAAGTGTCGTAAATATTTTGTTTACAAATAATGTCATCCTAAAAAAATTAAAATAAAATAAAAAACAAAAATAATTAATCTAATTAATTCACAAAATCATAGTAATTAAGATACACTAGTAGGCTATAAACTACTTGAAATTAATGCTCAAATAAATCACGAAATACTAAAAAAAATGATATGACATTACAAAAGATAGTTTTGTTTTTTTTTTCCCTGAACAATAAATAAGACAAACTATAAGCAATGGAATTCAAACGAGTTGTTAAATGGGTCGGTCAGTCAGTTTGTTTGTAGTGGAAAGAAGGGTGCTTGGTCAATGTGAAATGAAAGGGGTCGGTGGGTCGATGTGATGGCAAAGTATGAGGTGAAGATCCAAACTCCCGCTGACTGGATTTCTACAATCTATACGATGTTGTCCCGTAGACGAAGGCATGTCACAGCTGATGAGGCTAAGCCTACGATAGCCATACTACACATGGACATGGCTCTTCACATGTATGATGACATAATGAGAATCACAAAAAATTTAAACGAGTAATATATGATTGGCTATGATGTTACACGTTGTTTGGAAATGTGTTCAGAAGAATTGGAAGCCAATCGCTATAAGGAGACTACAAAGTAACTACCCACAGAGCTTGCGTGAATTTGAAACGAAGCGGGGAATAGTTAGAAGCACCAAACATCAGAGGTTTCTACGTGGATTTATACTTTCTCCACATGATTCTACCTCAAAAACACAGATGTACTGGTCGACGGATATTAACAGATAAGAGGACGACCAAGAAAGGGATCAAGAGAACTCACCATCCCTGATACACATAGAATAATCATTGTTTGAAGAGGAGAGTGGCTCAAACTGGGACGTTTGCATTGAGAGGAAGGGAGAGTGGTGGTAGAGATGTCAAAATTCACTGTAAAATATATATAACTTGTATTGTTCTATTTTTTTATTGTTCTGTTTCAGGCATGAGGTGGATTGGCACTAGATGCGTGGGAGCGCCTGCGTGGAGAGGAGGGAATTGAAGTTGGAAGAAGAGCAGAATGTTTGGCGGGAAATGGTGTGTGAGCCGAGGGCTCGAGATGTGAGGAGTCGGTTGGGTGAAGGGAGTGAGGTGGATGCTCAAGGTTAGAAGAAGAGATTCGGTGAGGGAAGGGGTGTGGGATGAGAGCTCGATCGAGGGAAGTGTGGATAGGGAATGAGTGTGATGGTTACAACTCGGGAATGGGGAGATGGGAATGTGAAGGGTAGTTGGGAGTTGTGTCGAGTGGCTGGGAAGGTAGGAGCTCGTAGGGATGAGGGGGAGTTGAAAACATATATGGTAGCTCGATGGTGAGGGAAGGGAGATGGGAGTGCGGGAGTGATGTTGTGAGGATGGGTTGTTGGGAGATGGGGAGTTGTGTGGGAATAACTCGAGTAGGGAAAAAGTGAGATGGGGAGATGGGTAGTTTAGGGGGTAATACCAATAAATTTTTATTTTTCGTTTGTTTTTGCTTTTTTACCTATTTATCTAATTATAGATAACATTCATTTTCTCACCATTATTATGGTTATTAAGTTATATTTTAAAGAGTAATAACAATAAAATTGTACACCAATTATCACTTACTTCGAGGTGATGACAAAATAACGAAATGTACATACCGCACCGCACGAATGAACATATCGCTAAAACCGTGCAAACAAGTAAGCTTACAAATGAAATATTCACAAAATATATATAATGCGATGACCAGTAGGAGAATGGTAAATCGCACAACCAAACTTGAAAACACAGCCAAACAATAAGGTTAATTTCCGGATTTGTTTCCCATGCGGGTAGAGCTCAACAGAAAAAAAGAAGAGCACATACTTCCAAGGCGACTTCAATGATTGATCGAGATTGACGAATACTAAGACTTTGTAACCAAGCAAGTTAGACAATACGAGTAAAGTAACAAAAAAACGATCAGATCTAAAGTCTGGGTCCACCAAGCATGCCAAAATGTTGTACAGGAAACCTCGTTCTCATGCGGATGAATGCCGATACTGGAAGCCACCAATAACTTCGAATGATGGAGGGCTTAGGACCTCAGATGCAGATATGGATCTATGGGTGCAAAGAAGATAGATGTGTGATACAAAGAAGATAGATCTGCAAAATTGAAACAGATGTGATTAGATAAAAATATGCGGGGGTTTCCCGGACAATATCGGTTCCAAGAGGATGTTAACTCCCTTGGAGGATGTCAACCCCCGTGTCTAGAAAGATAGCAATAAATGATGAACAATAGATATCATGCAGAAATAATGAAATACAAAATGACAAGTAATTGAAATGATGAGGGGACTTAGCTTGTGCTTTGATATGGAGATGAAATGGGCATCAGGATGGCAAGATGACGAACAATGGCAAAGATTTCTCCCTCAAAACTTCAGTAAGCTAACTTCATAACAATGGAAAATTCGCCTTGACCTCAAACTTCTAGAACTTCTTTTGGTTCTTTCTAGGTCCTCTCCAGGTTCAAAACTTCTTGGATTTCATTGGTCTCCTTTTGGTCTTCCTGGCCCAGGTCTCTCCTTCCAGGTTTAGGTCCTTTTGAAAGGGGGGAAACCCATATTTATAACTTGGAGGTGAGGTTAGATTGAGGTTAACAAATAACCAAGGTTGGGTAAAGTAACCTGGGTTAAGAGACATGATGTGATCACGTGGGGCCCATGGTTTGACTTATTAGATGGAGTGGGGAGCATGATTGACATGGTAGGTGAGATAATAGATTCCTTTTTTTTTTAAATTAAGAAAGGGGTGTCAGATGGGTATATTATTACCCATGAATTGAATTGGATTCCATTTTTGTCTATATTGGATTCCGTTATTACTATTGTTGGATTCCATTAGTAACAATATTGGATTCCAATATTGTCATTATTGGACTTATTTGAGTTCCAATTTCAGTATTATTGGATTCCAATTTCGCTATTATTGGATTCCAATATTGTTATTATTGGATTCCAATTCAATTTTTCTTTCCCCAATTTTGTTTTTTATATTTTCATGTTGGGAGTAAGTAAGGCTAGCAACCACTAACTATTAAAGGCATGATCCCATTGGATTAATAAAATAAAATAACTAATAATAACTTCCTGCAAAATCCTGGATGTAAGGTGAGCGGTCGCTAACTATTATAAGTCATGAGCCTGTGGTATTGAAAAAATCCTCGATGTAAGGTTAGTTGCCGCTAACTATTATAAGTCATGATCCTGTTGTATTAAAAGAAAGTGCAAAATCCTCGATGTGAGGTTAGCGGGTGCTAACTATTATAAGTCATGATCCCATTGTATTAAATTAAAAATAAAAACTAACAATAAATCCTTGCAATAGCAAGTTCGAAGTGTAAACCACACACTTTCAAATGGTGAGCCTCACATTGTCAAATTTATAAGACTCATACTATTAAAGTTGAGAAAAATACGAGGCTCACACTTTGAAACTGTGAGCATGCGTTTTCCAAGTTGCGAGCCTCACACATAAAACTTATTTACAAGCCCGTGCACTCTGAAAGTACGAGCCCTCACACTCTGAACCTCAAATATGAACCTTGCACTCTGAAAGTGTGAACTCACACTCTGAAATGTGAGCCTCACATTTGAATGAGCCTTGAAACGAGCTTCACACTTTGAAAATGTGAGGCTCACACTTTGAAAGTGCGAGCTTCACACTTTAAAAGTGTGCACCTCACAATTTCAAAGTGTGAGGTTCTCACTTTCAATGTTTATTATGAGCATCCTTAAATTTGACACTGGCCTTAAATGCTAGTGGTGTTATTTTGATTTCTGGTGGAACTTACAATAAATTTTTGTTCTCACCCTAAAATATATCTTGTAACAACTCAAGTATTGTTTTCTTAGATTGTACACGACATTAAGTTCACTAGTGTTTATTATTATAAACTATATCTCTGAGTAATCATTAAAAGAAAACAACATAGTTGGGAGTTTATGTATATCACAAATTCTATTACTGTGAAAGATAGTAGAATTTATGCTTGTAAATTGTTCCATTCTCCATATAAACGATGAGTCACTTCTGTGAGAAAGAAAATGAAATAATCCTTTGACACAATGCAAGAAAAATGTTTGTGAGAAACATAGTTTTATGCCCTTGGAGATACATTGAACCAATATTTTATAGTTTACATCAATCAAAAGACTCAATTGTGCCACAATTGTATTCTTTGTGAGTCAAGAAATGCCAACACCTTTTTCCCAATGTTGGTCCATGTGAATGAGCTACATTTGCATCACACCCCTTAATGTGGTATAACACTTTTCTTCTTTTTGTTTTCACAAGTCTCCCTCTTGTAGCCCATTCTCTTAGCCTTGTAAAAGTGTGAGGCCCTTATATATTTGAGTTATTGGCCACAACTTCCTTTAAGTCAGGAACTCATGAAGAGCAATTATGTAACTATGTACATCAAATTTCTCATTAAGCCTTGATGTTCTTGCATATTCTGGGTCAATGTAACCAATGGTACCCATAACATAGGTAGAGGTGTGGTTTTTGGCCAAGGGAATGCACTTGGCAATGTCAAATTCTGACAAATGTGCCTCAAAATTATAATCCAAAAGAATGTTAGAAGTCTTCACATCCCTGTGAACAATGCATGGGTTACCATCATAATGAAGATATGGCTATCCTTCTTCAGCACCATGAACAATATTTAGCTGAGTGTTCCAGTCTAGCTTAATCTTCTTTGATGATCCTATATGAAAATAAAAATTAATAAAACACTTGTTATATTTTCCAACAATCCATTTTAATATGAAGGTTAGAGATTGATTGGATGCTTCTATTTCAAAATATGAATCTATAATGTACAGATCCATTTTTATTCATAACATAATCATTTTACTCACCATGTAGGATGTCCCACAGACTCTCGTTTACCCTGTAATCATAAAACAACAGGTTTCCAAGTGGAGAAAATGAATATCCATGCAAAATCTCAAGATTTTGATGCTTGATGCTTCCAACTGTTTCCACATCAGTTTCAAATGCAAGAAAGCTTAGTGGGTAGAGATTGTACATTATCTTTATAGAAATTGGCTTATAATTCTTTAGATCACATTTATAAATATTGCTTCTAGCACCATAGCCAATTACATATTTCTCGTTTAGATTTTTTGTGATTTTCATTATGTCATTGTACATGTAAAGATCCATGTTCATGTGTAGTATGACCAACCTTGGAGAACCTAAATGTAATAAATAGATGTGTCAATAAATAAATTGTAATAAGATATTGCTTTTTGATTTGTTGTCTGATAATCTATACAATATGAAATCATGCCTAGTCATATTAGTTTTAACACCTTGCTCCATTTTGTTTGCAGAGCCTTTTGTAAATGTGTTTGGATGATTTGAATGGTACACAACTATAATAGTAGTACTGAACCCAAACAGATGCAAACAATTTCGTATTTTGAGATGGATGTTGTTCATTGCACTGGGCCACAATTTTGTTACACAACATCATACATATCCAAGTTTTCCAAATTTTTGATAACAATAGAAGAATGTCTCTGGAACCTAAGCTATTTAAAATACAACTACTATTTCTTGCATCAGTTAATTCCTGATATCCAAAAACCATAAGAAACAAAACTGAATTGGTCCACAGAGAAAAGTTGTGCAAAAAATTGACAACTTCAAACAAACCAAAATTTAATAGCGATTAATTATTTAAATTGTTTAGTGCAATACATAACAAATTTTTTTATTAATGATTTCTTTGTTTTTTATAACTAAAGGAGGGTTGAAGGGTCCCTTTCCCTTTACAATAAAGATATAATGAGAGGATCAATCTATAAACCTGAATGATCCATCAATACTTTTATGAAAAAATAGAAGGGCCTATGCCAAAAACACAAGTGGTTGGGAATACAAAAAAACACCAGACCAGTAAGATAGACATGATGATTCGATAACAATGGAACTGGCTACGCTATAAAACAACCAAAACAAAGATACAAACTGAGGGATTTTAGAAGAACTTATTTAACTGAATCAGATGACACATCTGTAACCTCCACTTTAACAGGGATGAAAACATTTTCCGCAGGTGGTTATGGGAAAAAATGTTCTTTTCCAGCAACAACCTGAATCTTTAGCCAATCATACACCTCATGACCTTTCCTATGAATAATATCCCAATGTGTGTTCCTGTTGTAGTGGAGATAAACATATCATCCAGGTCAGGAACGTGGAGCGAACTAGGTCCCTTCCTTGGTCTCTCACCCCATTTAGACACACCAAACACGAAACACATTAGGATGTCAAACCATTTATACAACTCTCCAAAAATGGCCACATCCATCAAACCTTCCTGTATATAATGAGCCTGAGAAAGAAAGGGCCATGATGCACTTGAGGTTTTTCTATTTCTGCTTCCATGCCAACCCTATATGCTGGCTTGATCCAGTGATGACCCATCTCCAAAGCCCAATTCTTCGCCGGATGTATGATAAGAAGATGAAAAATAAATGTTGAAGAAACTTCTGCATTTACCCTTGGATGTCCCTCCAGAGAAAGATAATATTCTCCAAGAACTCCCTCAATATCAACCATGTCTTTGCTCTGATTCAATCCAAAAAATGGATTTCAAACGATGACGTGAAATTTTGGTATAAAATCCCATTTCACGAACTGGTGCGGAAAATTACATGAAAGGAAACATTGGAAAGGCCATGACAGATGAAATGAAAGCCAATGAAATAAAACTGAAAGGTGTGAAAATATGGGAGAGTGGATTGGTAAATATATGGAGTGACTATGCTATCGCATGTTTGTAATTAATACAAGCTTGCTAGGGGCTTTAATATAAACCTTTATTGGAAAAGGTGGCGAGTCCAACCAATCAACATATTTATTACCAATCTTATCACAAAACACTTGGTCAGTCCCTCAATTTTCTATAAAATCCACCTATTTAGTAACCTTCCAATATATAAGATTTAAGGTCCAATATGTAATTAATGAAACAATAAAAAAGGAATTTTATTCACACAAGATTTTTGATTGCGAAGTTAGCAATAATATGAGATTCACCTCCAATAATTAATTCATTACTACTCAAGTCATTAGCCATGTACCAAAAATGTTCCAACACTTTAATTCATTGATTTATACATTTATTAATTTACAAAAATTCTAGTCATTAGTCATGTTATTAATTATGAGATTAGCCTCTGGAAGAAGGTCACCATTTTTTCGTGGCTATCTTACAAAACACGCTTCGAGGATTGGAGAGAGGATACCACACACATTTATCACTTAGACCAAGATTTTTGTTTTTCCAAGTTCAAAATCCCCACTTCACCATGATCTTTAAAAAGTGAAATGTCGACCCATTTAACAGTAGGTATTTTCTTGGTCTCGCCGGTTCCTTACCAGAGATAGGCCAACAAAAGTTTGTTGATTTTATCAAACACACAATTGGGGATCCTCATAATAAAAACCATATAAATGGAAATAAAATAATAAGATATCAATAATATTAAATCAATGTAATAGAAGTTTGTCATTTAATCCTGTGCGAGAATCATGTTCACCTTCGCCTTGCGTATGTGATAGATCGTTTAGGTCTAATTTATTTTAAGGATGATTTTAAGAAAATATGCAAAGCCAAGACAAATATGATTCTTCTTCAGGTTTAAATTATGTACATCTGTTATGATGATCTAACATTTCCATACTATGTGGCTATGTTTATTACCAGAAATTTATTGATTGTAGCTAATAACAAAAACTTCCCTTTCATTTGCTTATCGGTTGTATTTTTGTACTATATGAAAAAGATAATTATGCCTTGCACAATATATCAAATGATAACTACATAAGGCATCAGCCTTCTTGAAGGTATGTATTCAAGGACTTGGATCTTTCTAGGGAAAGTCTAGCGAATATAATATAATTATGAATAATGACAACAAACTTGTTGAGATTGATTTTTGCATTGTTAAAATGGATTTGTTGACAATATAGAGGCTAGTGGATGATAGCCTTCTCATCAATGAATAATTGATAAACATAAAACATGCATTTCTCTTCATGTCCTTAGATCATTTATTCCTGAGTTGAAGATTTGTGTTCATCTTTGCCCTTGAGTTTTAGTAAATCATTTAGGACTATTTTGTTTAATGGGCTATTTATGGAAATATGCAGGGCCAAGATAATCAAGATACATCTTCAGGTTTAAAATTTGTACTTATATTATTATGCTCTAACTCTTATCTTTGTAGCTAAGGTAGATAGTGATGATTATTAGGTCGATAAAAACTAAAATTAGTAGATCCTAAAGCCAATCCTTTCCATAATAATGTTTAGCCACTTATGCATTTTATTTGATCAAACTATACATGTCTAGACTGCATTTTATTTCTGATTATGTAAGTATTCGAGCTTAGCGGTCACTAAGCATTTTCTTTAAAATAAACTGTAAATGTTCACCATTCAACATGAAACCCTGACTTAGTTTGTATCTCTAGAAATTTACCTATTTAAACATTTAGAAAATCAGAAAGGATTGAGCCAAATCGTTGAAGACTCTTCATTCCAATGATAATCCTATTTTTTATCTCCACTTAGTTGCTAATATATCCTTAAGGCCCTAATAAGTCAAAGCAGAGCTTAGTGGTAATCAATAGGTTCAATACTCACATATTTTGTGCCACCCCTTTTATTTTATGACTTGCTAACCACCATCTATTGTTATGTTTAGCGTGTGAAAAAAAAGCCTAGCATTTTTTTTATAACAGATGCAAAGGTGTAATATGTTTTACAATTGATGCCAACCAGCCTAGGTTTCCATGTGCCTGAGAAATCACTATGATGTTATTTGAGCACCTTGAATTTTTTTTTAGTAACCATATTTCTTCCCGACTATGAAAAGTCCTCCATAGATTTTGAAAATAAAAATTGTCCATATCTCACATATATGTCATCAAAATATATTATGGAAAATGCCTAGCGACCACAAATATCTATTACTATGATTTTTTATTCTAGCGCTATGTTAAAAATAAGAAATTATATACCCTATTTTCTGCACAATCATTATTTTCTATAAGTATTTGAGCTTAGCGGTAGCTAAGTATTTTCTTTAATATGAACTGTTTGATTGATCTTGTTCAAGTAATGGAACTTAGCAGTTACTAAGTATTTTACTACATATGAATTGATATAAATTATGTGTTAGCTCAATGTCCTATTTATATCACCTAGCTCCAATTTATTTTCAATTCATTTGCGTTGTATTCTCGTACAAAGCTTTTTTAGCTTTAAACACATCGAGACTCATCTTTCGTTCTGCGTGACTAAGTTTTAATTGGACATTTCATTAAAGAATGTTATTTGCGAACAATTTAGTCATAGACCCTTTTAGTTACAATTGTAAGCAACTGATGTTTGAGAAGTAGCTCTTCAATATAAATAGATCTCGTAGCTAATATTTTCTCTCTATGTTAAACTCAAAGAGGCTAGTTAGGTAGAGTGAGTTTCTTGTCTCAGATTGACAATTGTATCAAGAATGTGTGATGATCTGATTTCTCATTTGTATATTCTATCGCTCATTGTGAACATTTTTACCATGCCTAGCATGTGATGGCATCATACAGAAACTTGAACTGTTAGGATCACTATACCTACTCTCCTTGAATGGAGACTAGGGAAATCATTGGACAGAATTTAACTCGAAAAGTATGGTCTGATTCAACTATGTGTACTCTAGATGTTTAGAATTTCCATGTATATAAATTAGAGATTAGGACATTTTTCCCTGTGGATATAAATGCTAACAACCTGATTTCTCTCTTTTTATGTGTGTTGTCATATTGATATAGCTGATAATGACGATACACTGTAACACTCAACTTCAGTTTCTGTAAGCAACATATTGGTATTTCATATAATTGTTTGCAAGAAGTTATCCATAGAGTGATATAATATATTGGGAGTTTATGTGTCTGAATGAACTGTGTCCCCACTCCTTTGAATTCCAACGTTTTGGGATTCTTCTAGTCTTTTAGACTCCTCTTGTGGGATAATAGGAACAAGAAAAATGAGATTGGGTTTACTTAGTCATAGAATATTAATATGAATCTTTCAAAATAAATGAGAGAAAGACAAGGAGTTGGAAAAACCAAAATTGAGACCCTTCAAACTCATTCTATCTTTAAGTATTTGAAAATGTGAATTTAAGTTTTTAAGGTATTAAAATATAATTACTTTGTAGCTAAGTAGATGGTTATTTATTGATTATGATATGATTCAATTAGCTAGGAATTGATTTAGGTTTGTAAATTCCTTTGGATGATTTGAAAGATACATAGCTAAAATTATGCACTAATAGTACTACTGAACCCACAACATTTGAATGCACTGTTTCTAACTTTCTTTGCACACACACAACCACACAACTTGTACTGAACTTCCTCATTTATCATCATGGAAACTACTTATTAGTTATTGAATTCCCTACATTTTATCAAAATTCTACACCGTAGTTTGTTGTTATGATACACTAAACGAACCAAATTAATTACCGAATATCCAAATTCCAGAGAGCTCAACACCACAACAAACGTGCTGAGTAGCATAGTTGCTACGGACCCATCATTGCCGCCTTTGCAGCTGCTAGTTTTATTGAAATTCTCAGACTTCTCTTCTGCTCGGAAGCAGTGCCTCACTTATATCTGCCTATTGAGCACTGATTTCTCCAGTCTCTAAATCTATTTTGATGGTCATGATTACACGCAAACTGAAATAGTGCTTAGCCAAGTGGGACAAACACTTTGGGTGTGGCAAAACAACTTAGACATGAAGATGAACTTCTATGCAAAAAGTGAACTCCAAGTCACAGGTAAATAAACTTGTCATCACTACAAACAATCCATTTTAATATGAAGGTTAGAGATTGATTGCAAGCTTCTATTTCAGAGGGTGAACTCCCAATGTACACATGTGATTTTTATTCATACAAGATAATCATTTTACTAAACACGTAGGATGTATCATATACTCTCATTTACCTTATCATAAGAGTACTTAGAGCAAAAAAGGTTTCCAAGTCGCTGCTAGGAATTTTGATGCAGAGTCACAAGATTAGGATGCTTGATGCTTCCAACTGTTTCCAGCTCAGTTTCATATTTCATGCAAGCTTTGTGGGTAGTGACTGTACATTCTCTTTATAGAAATTGGCTTATAATTCTTTAGATCACATTTATAAACAATTCTTATAGCACCATAGCCAATTACACATTTCTCGTTTAGATTATTTTTTATTTTCATTATGTCATTGTCTATGTAAAGAGCCATGTTAATGAGCAGTATGACCAACCTTGGAGAACTTAAATGTAAAAAATATGCGTGTCAATAAAGAAATTGTAATAAGATATTTCTTTATGATTTGTTGTCTGATAATCTATACAATATGAAATCATGCCTAGTCATATTAGTTTTAACACCTTTCTCCATTTTATTTGCAGAGCCATTTGTAAATGTGTTTGGATGATTTGAATGGTACACAACTATAATAGTATTACTGAACCCAAATAGATGCAAACAATTGTTGGTTTTGAGATGGATGTTGTTCATTGCACTGGACCACAATTTTGTTACACAACATCATACATATCCAAGTTTGCCAATTGTTTTATATCAATAGAAGAATGTCTCTGGAACTTGAGCTATTTAGAAGACAACTACTATTTCTTGCATCAGTTAATTCCTAATATCCAAAAAGCATAAGAAACAAAAATGAATTGGTCCACAGAGAAAAGTTGTGCAAAAAATTGAAAACTTCAAACAAATGAAATTTAATAGTGATTAATTGTTTAAATTGCTTAGTGAAACACATAACAAAAACTTTTATTAATGATTTATTATTTTTTTATAACTAAAGGAGGGTTGAATGGTCCCTTTCCCTTTACAGTAAAGATATAAAAAGAGGATAAATCTATAAACCCAAACAATCCATTAATAATTTTTTGAAAAAATAAAAGGGCATATGCCAAAAACACAAGTGGTTGGGAATACAAAAAAACACCAGACCAGTAAGGCAGACAAGACGATTTGATAACAATGGAACTAACTACACTATAAAAAAACCAAAAAAAAATACAGACTGAAGGATTTTAGAAGCAATCAATTAATTGAATTAGATGACACATCTGTAACCTCCACTTTAACAGGGATGGAAATGGTTTCTGCATGCGGTTCTAGGAAAATATGATATTTTCTAGTAGCATCCCCACTCTTTATCCAATCATACACCTCATGACCTTGTCTACAAAGAAGATACCAATGTGTCAGGTCTTGTTTCCGTGGAGAAAAAATATCATCCAGGTAAGGCACATGGAGTGAACTAGGTCCCGCCCTTAGTCTCTCACCACATTTGGAGACACTAAACACAAAACGCATTATGAATTCAAAATGTTTTTACAACTCTCTAATAATGGCCACATCTATCAAACCTTCCTGTATATATTGATCCTCAAAAAGGAACAACCATGACACACTCGAGGTTTTGTTTATTTATGCTTCCATGCCAACCATATATGTTGGCTTGATATAGTGATGACCCATATCCAAATCCCAATTCTTCATTGGATGTATGATAATAATATGACAAACTAATGTCTAAGAAACTTCTGCATTTACCCTCAGACATTCCTCCATAGAAAGATAATCTTCTCTAATAACTTCGTCAATAGCAATCATGTCTTACTTTGATTCAATCTTAAAAATGGATTTCATACGGCCATGTGAAATTTTGGTATAAAATCCCATTTCACAAACCGATATGGAAAATTACTTGAAAGGAAACATTGGAAAGGCCATGATATATGAACTGAAAGCCAATTAAATAATCTGGAAAGGTGTGAAATTATGGGAGAGTGGATTGGTAAATATATGAAATGATATTGTTATCACATGCTTATAATTAATACAAGTTTGTTAAGGGATTTAATATAAACCTTTATTTGAAAATTTAGCGAGTACGGCCAATCAACATATAAATTACCAATCTTATCATAAAGTGTTTGGTCAGTCACTTGATTTTCTATATATCCACCTATTTAGTAACCTTCCAATATAGAAGATTTAATGTCCAATCTGTAATTAAGGAAACAATAAAAAATGAATTTTATTCACACAATATTTTTTATTGTGATGATAGCAATAATATGACAGTCATCTCCAATAATTAATTAATTACTACTTAAGTCATTAGCCACAAACAAACAATGTTCCAGGAATTTAATTTATTGATTTTTACATTTACTAATTTACAAAAATTCTAGTCATTAGTCATGTTATTAATTATGAGATTAGCATCTAGAAGAAGGGCACCATTTTTTCCACGACTATCTTGAAAAACATGCTTCGAAGATTGGAGAGAAGATGCCACACACATTTATCACTTAGACTAAGATTTGTGTTTTTCCAAGTTCAAAATCCCCACTTCACCATGATTTTTAAAAAGTGAAATGTCGACCCATTCAACAGTAGATATTTTCTTGGTCTTGTTGGTTCCTTGCCAGAGATATGCCAACAAATGTTTGTTGATTTTATGAAACACACAATTGGTATCCTCATAATAAAAACCATATAAATGGAAACAAAAAATAGTATATTAGTAAGATTAGATCAATGTTATGTGATAGAAGTTCGTCATTTAATCCTGTGCAAGAATCATGATTACCTTTGCCATGCGTATGTGATGGATCATTTAGGTATATTTTCTTTGAAGGATGATTTTAAGAAAACATGCAAAGCTAAGACGAACATGATACTTCTTCAGGTTAAATGATGTACATCTATTATGATTATCTAACATTTCCATACTATGTGGCTATGTTTATTACCAGAAACTATTGATCTTAGAAATAACAAAGTCTTCCCTTTCATTAACTAACAACGCTTATCGGTTGCAAATAATTTTTGTTTATATGAAAAAGATATTATGTTTTATGCACAATATATCAAATGATAACTATATAAGGAGTCAGCCTTCTTGAAGTTATGTATTCGAGGACTTGGATCTATCAGGGATAGTCCATCGAACATAATATAATTACAAATAATGACAAAAAACATGTTAAGATTGTTTTTTGCATTGTTAAAATGGATTCGTCAACAATATAGAGGCTAGCGGCTAATAACCTTCTCATCAACGAATAATTGGTAAACATAAAACATGCATTTCTCTTCACAACCTCAGATCATTTATTCTTGAGCAAGATTTGTGTTCATCTTCACCTTGGATTTTTAGTAAATGGTTTAGGACTATTTTGTTTAATGGCTCATTTCTACAAATATGCAAGGCCAAGATGATCAGGATATGTCAACATGTTTAAAATCTGTACTTATATTACTATGCTCTAACTCTTATCTTTTTTTCTAAGGTAGATAGCGATTTTTATTAGGTCCATATTTAAAAAAAATAGAAATAGTAGATCCTAGTGAGCGCCAAGCCACTCCTTTCCGTAAGTAATGTACCTTAGCGGTCGTTATGCATTTTATTTGATACAAACCAACATGAAAAATGACTTGAGACTGCATTTTATCCATTCATATGATCTATTTTTTTAGCGCTACATTCTCTAAGTATTCGAGCTTAGCGGTCACTAAGCATTTTCTTCAATATAATTTTTTTAATCTCTATTTTCACAATTAAAAAGTAGTTTAGCCTAGAGGCCACTAATCTATTCCTTTCTCAATAAACAATAAACATTAAGCCTAGAGCACTATATTCTGTAAGTATTCGAGCTTAGCATTCGTTAAGAATTTTCTTTAATACGATCTATTTTTTATCTCCATTTTCAAAATTAATAAATAGTTTATCCTTAAGGCCTCTAGCCTATTACTTTCTCAAAGACATTCATAGCTTTCTTGAGTAATCAATTTTCATATCTCACATATTTATCATCTAAATATATTATGAAAAGATTGTAGCTACCGATAATAGCTATTACTATGATCTATTATTAGAGCGCTATGTTTGAAAAAAATGTTGTTTAGCCTAGTTGTCACTATATCATTTCTTTATGTAACTATTTGCACTTAGCAGTCGCTAAGATTTTTCATTGATGCCAACCAGTGTGTTAAAAATATACAAGATACAAAGTTTTGTGCCTGGAAATCACTATGATGTTATATGAGCACCTTGAAAACATTTTTAATAACCATCTTTCTTCCCAACTATGCAAGTCCCCCATAGATTTTGAAAATAAAAATTGTCCATATCTCACATATTTGCCATTGAAATATATTATGAAAAATGCCTAGCTACTATTAATATCTATTACTATGATTGGTTATTTTAGCACTATGTTAAAAATAAGAAATTTTTTACCCTATTTTCCACACAATCATTCCTTTATGTAAGTATTTGATCTTAGCAGTCGCTAAAAATTTTCTTTAATACAAATTGTTTGACTGATCTTGTTCAAGTAATGGAGCTTAGTGGTCGCTAAGTATTTTACTATATAGGAACCGATATAAATTATGTGTTAGCTCAATTCCTAGAAATATCAAAACAAATTATTTTCAATTCATTTGCACATATTCTCGTTGTGATTTTTTTTAGCTCTAGGCCCATGGTGACCATTTTGTTTGTGACTAAGGTTAAATTGGAATGGATTTAGGAATGTTATTTTGCTTTAGTCTTGACCCTTTGTTGTTTGAATGATTTTGAGAAGAACTCCTAAGAAATTCGTAGCTAAAGTGGCCATAAGGGGGCTCAAAGAGGCAGTTAGGTAGAGTGAGTTTATTGCTTAGTTACAATTTTATCAAGAATTTATACATTTTTTTGTATATTTTAGGCTCATTGTGAACATTTTTACCATGCCTAGCATGTGATGGCATTATACACAAACTTGATTTGTTATGATATATACAGACTCTTCTTTTTGGTTTGGTAATTCATTGCATAGAATTTACTCGCATTTATGGTTTGATTCACATGTGTACTCTAGATGTTTAGAATTTCCATTTTTATATTATTTTTAGAATGTATGCAGTGGATATGAATGCTAACAAAATGATTTCTCTCTTTTTTTGTGTGTTGTAATGTTGATATATGATAATGAAAATACACTGTAACACTAAACTTTAGTTTCTCTAAGAAATTTTGGTACTTCATATTATTTTGGCAAGAAGTTATGAAAGAGTGATATGATAAGTGAACAAAATTTCCCCACTCCTAACTCCATGTAGTCGGTAAGATGCAAGGGCTCAACACCAAGAGCCAGAAGGGGCATAAGTCATAGAAATTTGTTGAATGGCAATGATGAGAGAAAGACAAGGATTTGGAAAAACCAACTTGAGACCCTACAAACTCATTCTACTCAAGTTTAAAATGTGAATTTCTTTCCATTTTATCTAGACTTAGATCTGTAGATGGCCACTTGGTTCATAAAATCTAGTTTTGAGGTTTTAAACTCTTTTGGAATTTAAACATCTAACTCACTTTGTTCTAATTTATGATTTCACAACATTTGAATGAACTGTTTCTAACTTTCAAATTTGTCAAAGGGACCCCCTACACCTTTCCCCATGCTACCAATAGGAAATATGGGCTCATCACCATGGACAAGGCATAGGCGAGTAAGGGCACTTCTCTCCTTTCCCAACCCTACATCAATAGTAAGAGACACAGCCTCAACACCAAAGGTTGTTAGGGCAAAGAAATGTGTAAATACAAATTTATGTGGATTTCCATTTGACTTATTTATGTATGGAAAATGTATAGAATGTTCTTATTTCCAATGAGATGTATATGGGATAGATGCACCACCATGAAGCTTCTATAAATGACTATAGGAAAAGACACCTAATCTAGAAGAAACTATGAGTAGAACCAAGTATGTAGGCCTTGGTATGGTTACTTTCAAATCTTGTCTTATCTTATTTGAACTGATGAAATGATTCATAAACAATTGATGATACCATGAGGATTTGAAGAGATATGATTTGAATTTTTTTCCAATATTTTTATAAGTTTTTAGGAATTACTATAAGAATAAATCCCTTGATCACAAATTTATGAAATGAATTGGAAAATGAGAATGAAATGCGGATGCATTAATGTTCATATGGAAATTCAAGTGAAACTACATGTCTTGATGTCTAAGGTGAAGAAAGTTGACGAATATCAAATTCTTCACCCCTAAAAATACACAGTGGAGAACCATGATCCTTAAAATTTATGTTCTCTTGACAAGGGCCTACTATTCTAGGTTTAAACTTATAACCCTTTCCCAGAAGTGCATATGTCCAATCATTAAAATAATTTGTATGAAAAATGTGTTCACGAACCTCTTTGTCATGTTCTTGAGACATGGTGTGTGGGTGAGCATGACTATGTTTCTCGCCCTTGTTTCCTATGTAGAGTGTTGTGTTTACTTGTGACCCTTGCTAAATGATGAGGCCTTGCCCCATGGATATGGTAACATTAGTTTCATATGCACATGGTTTGAAAATGAGGTTTAGAATAGAACAATCCTCAAAGATGTTTTTGATGGGCATTATTTCAATATCAAATTACCCTTCTTCGTTTGTTAATTTTATCATGTTTACACCTAGAAGTAGGTCATCAAAGGGAAAAGATGCTAAACCAAGAAGAATAACTATCCTCTTTGGTTAAAATGGGAGGAAGATTGGATCATCTCTCTCTAAGAGTTTCAGAATTTCCGTAGTGGTTTTAGTGGACACTATTTCCATAGATATTGATTTACCCTTATCTTTTTTTTCCACCTAAAATGTTTTTGGGTCAACAATTTCAACCTTCGACATGCCCAGGGTGATTGGGACTAACTCTTTCGATGGAGTTGGTTTGTTAAATTGATTCACAAGAATTTCAAACTTCATATGGACTCCTTTCTTCTTCTTGAGTTTTTATAAGTGTATATCGAAGGCCTTAGGATCCCACTAAGTGATGAATACCTTCCCCAAATGGAGGATTCTAATCTCTTAGAATAGGGTAGAAGGGATAGCCTTCAATCAATTAATCCAGGGTCTCTGAAGGATCATGTTATAACTTGTTTCATTTTTGATAATGTAAAAATCCTTCAAGATGGTTTTTGAACCAAGCGTGACATGAAGAACTATGGTTCCAATCGAGGTCACTTTAAGATTGTCAGACCCCCATAGCGTGTTTCTTATAGAGGAACAATTTGTCTCTCAGTATCCCAACTCCTACAAGAAAGAGAAGGAAACCATATTTATAACAACCCCGTCATCAATCGTGGCTCTCATAATGCAATTGTTATAAACCTAGACTTGTAAAAATAAGGCAGAATCACCTCTTTGGGTAATTTCAGCGTCAAATGGCATCTTGTCTATATTGAAAACAACCCCAGTATCCCTATCATTATGTCTCGATGGATATATTTCAAAGTCAATATGATTTATTTGAGTGCTAGGAGGTGGAATAACATGGATTAAATGACCAAGACCTAGTGCATTGAGAAATGAAAAATAATGAGCAGATGAATTCTTCAGCAAATCTAGAAAAGAAATGTGAGAAAAGGTCTTGTTCAAATCTAATATTAAATCATAGGCTCCTACTAGTTTTGAGATTGTACGAATGTCATCCTGTGGGAAGGAAAGAGAGGGTAGGGGTAATGAAATGTACTCCTTTGTCTAAGTTGTTGCATTAATTTTTGGCTCGACCTCTAGCTCGACTAACCCCAAGATTTTTGTATTATCGTTTTAACCAAGCTTAGGAGCAACCTAATATTTGTCAGAATTTGATGCTTCATGGTCATTGTTTCCTATAGAAATACCCTTGTTTATATTTTGAGGATTCACTCAAGAATCCCCATGACATTTAGGGTTCACATTTTGAGGTGTGAGAGGTCCAGTATGACTAGGTTGTGGGTTTTTTTCATGATTTTCTAGGAACATATTTATAAAGAGCTACCTTTGGTTTTTGGGAAGTCTTTGCAGAAACTTATTACTATCGCAGAAAGTCCTATCATCATGACCTCGAACCTTATGGAGACCAAATTATAGGTTAGGGTCATAATCTCTTAGTATTTGATAAACGTCTTGTTTTTGATTATAACCTCGATTATAATTTTTAAATTGATTTTTATAAACATGATTCATTGCCCATTAGCCAGATTTTTGATACTAGTTTGGGCCTTAGGTTTGATTTTTTATGTGGGGATTGAGCTACATAAATTGTGTTGATAGAAGACACATTGTTAGGGGCTCTTTGATATCTCATATTATTTTTATTATTAGTGTTATCATTGTTTAGAAACCCAACATTTTTGGCTTGATCAGTAGCACTATTCATCATAGCACCATGATTGCAATTCACATCCTTAGGCCCTTGGTTGTTGGCACCATTTTTTTGACAATTTGAATTATTTTTATTTGGAGATACCGATTTCCCATTGGGACCCTAGATCTTATGCCCACTATTTATAGTGGCTTGGTCAATACAAAGCGCACCCTCTAATAATTCCTCATAATTGCAGAAAGGAAACTTTTCGACTTGCTCCCTAGTCTCTCGATTGAGTGAGTGAAGGAAAAGATCATAAAGTTATATCTAGTCCATGTTGGGTGCACTTACGGAGGAATAGAGAACTTGGCGCAATCTACGGATGAAATGGATGAAATGGATGAAATGGAACTCCATAATTCCTATACACAACAACTTATTCATGTCAAATGATTTGATGAACTCAAAAACAAGTTGTTTAAAACAATTTATAGAAGCTTTCGTAATATGGTAATACCAATCCAATGTGATTCCTTCGAGAGTCTTTGGAAAGATCTTAACCACTACAACATCCCAAGGAAGAAAATCCCTAATAGCAGTAGTATAGACTTTGATATGAGAATTCGGGTCTCCTCCTCCCTTAAATTTTGGAATATCCAGAAATGGGCATGGAAGCGTGACACCATGTATGGTGAAGTCAAGAGGCTCCTTTAAGTACTCAGCGTATGTACCCATTTCCTAATATTCCACCATTGAAGATACTTGATGAGGAGGTGGAGGAGGAGTTGGATAAGCTATATTATAATCATATAATCATTGATGGGAACCTATGGGTTCCCTTGATATGACATGTAGAGAGTGGGAATGGCATATGGGTCCATCAGGGGAGATTTTTAATACATGTGCATGTAAGGTGGGATAGTACCAAGATATGGACTAGCGGGTGTAAAACTAGGGAACGTCACATTTCCTGATGTGGTGGCATTCGAGAACGTAATTTTGGCTAGCCCTTACGTAGGATAAGCTTGAGAAGGATGAGGACCCATCCCTAGTGTGTCTAACCTTGTGAGAAGATCACTTGGATTTAAATAAACCAGATAACCTTGTTGTATATGATATTATGTTGGTTGCTCATTAGAAGGGATGTATCCTTTGTTGTCAACTCGATACCCCATGTTCTACCCTACTTCATGTGTTGGTTGTGAAGTCTGGACACTTTCTCGTTCTCTAATCCTCGCTACTAAAGCTAAGGCAGTGATTATTATATCATTTGGGGATGCATAAATGAGAAAAATATAGTGATTGTGGATAAATCATAGGTATGAGTGCAAATCAGGAGGCCCACAGAGGATGGAATCAAAAGAGACAATAAAAATAGGTTACGGATAGAATCTAACAAATAGTTTTTTTAAGAGAGAATATGGAGATTAAACAATCATTATCAAGCATGTAAATATTTCATATACTACTAAAAAAATTATTTATTAAAAACATCTATGTTATTGTATGTGTACTGTAGTTGATGTTGGGAACTTTAAGTGGGTCTATATTCACCTAGTTCTTGTTTTTTGCACCACAATCCATCCTTGCCTTTCCCTCTGTTGTCATTATAGTTTTGTTTCATCTCCTTGTCAAAAAAAAATTCTCTATTTGAAACCAAATTTTTTGTCCTGCCCTGACCAAAGAAATTGTAATCCCTTTTACAATATTTTTTCTTTCTAAAAACCCATTTTTATGTTCAACCGTAGCACACGTATTCATGTTTGTTAAACAAGTTCCCTTTTTATCCCTTTTATGTGTCTCTCTGGTTATATTTTTGTGGATTTTTTTTTCTCCTTCCTGTATTTATTCTTTCTGGTAAGTGGTGGCATCTATCCCTAATTGCAAAACATGAGTCGCATATTCATTTTTTAAAAATTGTAATGGTTTGATTTTGTATAGTTTAGGTAATCATTTTGACCTCCTTCAATGTTTTTTTAATATGAAATAAATATTCATGACTAATTATTTCAATGTTCAATTCTTACATTATTATCGTGTAGATATTTGTAGTTAATTATATTCATTTTCCCACATAGAAATAGTTAAATGTAATGTTTTTAACAAGTTTTTTTTAATGTTGAATAAAAGGTAAGAACATTATTTGTACTCATAAATATTTACATATAAATTTTAATCATTATATTTACAAACATATATTTCATTTTATGGATCTTATACTAAGCCATATATTTTTTACTATGCTACATATCATTTGTTGAGTTTAGAATTTTTCGATATATAGTAATACAAGATTGTAATCGTATATTTATGTACCTTTTTGCAAATTCAATCTAGAAAAATGTTATGTAGCCTAGCTTCCACTGAGCTCTATATGTTATTTGAAGTATATCACATGATATTTGAAGCCTAGAGGCTACTAAGGTCATAGATTATTCCAATGCGTTGGTGTAACATAACAAATACTTGAGATTAGTGGTCGCTAGCACTAGGAATATTATTTTCTTGCATTCAAGGTAATATGTAAGGACTCTATTGAAAAACTAAAGAATTAAATCTGAACTAAGCTCTAACTCTAAATTTTCAGCATACTGGCCGTTGATTTCAACATGCTATTCAAAATTTATTAAATGATATTCCTAGCTTAATAGGATATTGGAAGCCTAGCAGCTGCTAAGGCTTAACATAATTGAATAGGGTGGGAGGAAAATTAAAAATACTTGAGGTTAGCGGATGGTAGGATATTTTTTATCTTGCTTACTAGACAAGTAGTAACAACTTGACAGAAAAAATAACTATACTCCATTGTTTTAGTTAAATTTAACAAGACTATCTTCAAATACTAGTGACCGCTAGGGTGGATGCTTATAACCTTTCTTTAATGTTCCTAAACAAGAGAAGAAATGTAATTAAAAACTAAATTTTAAGCCTAGTGGTCATAGAGTAAAACATGTTATTCAAATTTTATTACATGATATTCCTATCCTAACATGATATTTGAATCCTAGTGGATGCTAATGTCAAAGATAATTACATAGCTCTGGTGGAAAATCACAAAGACTTGAGGTTAGCAGCCATTAGGATATTTGTTGTCTTACAAACAGGAGAAGTAACAAACAAAATTTAGCCTAGTTTCCACTGAGTTCAACATGTTATTCTCAATGTATTACATGATATTCCTAGCTTGACAAGATATTCGAAGCCTAACAGTCACTAAGGTTGAAGATAATTGCATAGCGTGGGTGGAAAATAAAAAAGACTTGAGGTTATCAGTCATTAGGATATTTTTTTGTCTTTCTTACAAGACAAGTAGTAATAAATCAATGGAAAAAATAACTATTCCTCATTATTTTATTTAAATTTAACAAGAATATCTTCAAATACTAGCAACCGCTAGGGTGGATGCTTATAACCTTTCTTTAATGTTCCAAAACAAGAGAAGAAACGTAATTAAAAACCAAATTTTAAGCCTAAAGACCGCTGAGTAAAACATGTTATTCGAAGTTTATTACATGATATTCCTAGCCTAACATGATATTCAAATCCTAGTGGCCACTAATGTTGAAGATAATTGCATATATTTGGTGGAAAATCACAAACACTTGAGGTTAGCAGCCGCTAGGATATTTGTTGTCTTGCAAAAAAGAGAAGTAGTAACAAAATTTATGCCTAGCGGTCACTGAGTTCAAAATGTTTTACATGATATTTCTAGCCTGAAATAATATTCGAATTCTAGCAGCTGCTAAGGTTAAAGATAATTGCATAGTGCGGGTGGACAATCACAAAGACTTGAGGTTTGCGAAAAGTAGGAAATTTTTTTTTTCCTTATAGAATAAATAGTAACAACTTGACGAAAAAACTAACTATGCTATATTGTTTTATTTAAATTTAACAAGACTATCTTCAAAGACTAATGACCGCTTAGGTGGATGTTTATAACCTTTCTTTAATGTTCCAAGACAAGAGAAGAAACGTAATTAAAAACCAAATTTTAAGCCTAGCGGCCGCTGAGTAAAACTTATTATTCGAAGTTTATTACATGATATTCCTAGCCTAACATGATATAAAAAGCCTAGCAGCTGCTAATGTGGAAGATAATTACATAGTTGTGGTGGAAAATTACAAAGACTTGAGGTTAGCGGCCGCTAGGATATTTGTTGTCTTGCAAACAAGAAAAGTAACAAATGAAATTTTAAGCCTAGTGGCTACTGAGTTCAACATGCTATTCGAAATATATTACATGATATTCCTAGCCTAACATGATATTTGAATCCTAGTGGCCACTAAGTTGAAGATAATTACATAGCGCTGGTGTGAAATTAAAAAGACTTGAGGTTAGCAGCCGGTAGGATAATGGTTGTCTTACATACAAGACAAGTAGTAATGAATCGACTGAAAAACTAACTATGCAAAATTATTTTATTTAAATTTTACAATACTATCTTCAAACACTAGCAACCATTAGGGAGGATTCTTACTACCTTTCTTTAATGTTCCAAGACAAGAGAAGACATGTAATTAAAAATGAAATTTTAAGCCTAGCAGCCGCTAAGTAAAAATATTTATTCAAAGTTCTATTACATGATATTCCTAATAACATGATATTGAATCCTGCGATATAACTAAGCTCAAAGATAATTTCATAGCTCTAGGGGTGGAAAATCACAAAGATTTTGAGGTTAGTGGCCGGTAGGATGGATTTACTAAATATATTTTTGTTCCAAGACATGACAAGTAATTAGAAACAAAATTTTAAGCCTAGCGGCTGCTGAGTTCAACATGCTATTCGAAATCTATTACATGATATTCCTAGTCTAACAAATATTCGAATCCTAAGGCCACTAAGTCGAAGATAATTACATAGTGTATGTGAAAATCACAAAGACTTGAGGTTAGTGGCTGGTAGGATATTTGTTGTCTTGCATACAAGACAAGTAAGTAAAAATGAAATTTTAAGCCTAGACACCGTTGAGTTCAACATGTTATTCAAAATCTATTACATGATATTCCTATCCTAACATGATATTTAGCTCTAGTATTCAACAATGCTATTTGAAATCTATTACATGATATTCCTAGCCTAACATGATATTACTACCTTTCTTTAATGTTTGAAGACAAGAGAAGACACATAATTAAAAATGAAATTTTAAGCCTAGCGATAGCTGAGTTCAACATGTTATTCAAAATATATTACATGATATTTCTAGGCTAATATGATATTCATAGCTCTGGTGGAAAATAACAAAGAATTGAGGTTGGCGGCCTCTAGGATATTTTTGGTCTTGCAAACATGACAAGTAGAAAATGAAATTCTAAGCCTTGTGGCCATTGAGTTCAACAAGCTATTCAAAATCTATTACATGATATTTGTTTCCTTGTAAGAAGTATAAGTAGGAATTTAAGTTTTAAGCCTAGCAGCTATTGAGTTCAACATACTATTTGAAATCTATTACATGATATACCTATCCTAATAGGATATTCAAATCCTAGTAGTTGCTAAGGTCTAAGATAATTGCATAGCACAGGTGGAAAATCATAAAGACTTGAGGTTAGTAGCCGGTAGGATATTTTTTGTCTTACTTACAGGACAAGTAGTAACGACTTGACTGAAAAACTAACTATGCTCCATTGTTTTATTTAAATTTTACAAGACTATCTTCAAAGACTAGTGATTGATAGGGTGGATGCTTACAACCTTTCTTTAATGTTCCAAGACAAGAGAAGACATGTAATTAAAAATGAAATTTTAAGCCTAGCGGTCGCTAAGGTCTAAGTTCAATAAGGTCATGGATTATTCCACTGTGTTGGTGTAACATAACAAATAATTGTGATTAGAGGCCAGTAGGATAATTGTTTTCTAGTATTCAAGATAATGTGCAACAACTATACTAAAAAATAAAAAATAAAACTAAACTAAACTCCAACATAAAAGTTTTAGCCTAGCAAGTACTGAGAACAACATACTATTCAAAATTACATTTTATTCCTATCCTAACATGATATTCCAAGCCTAGCGGCTGCTAATGTCAAATATAATTACATAGCTCTGGTGGAAAATCATAAATACTTGAGTGTAGTGGTAGCTAGGATATTTGTTGTCTTGCAAACAAGACAAGTAGCAAACAAAATTTTAAGCCTATGGCCACAGAGTTCAAAATTCTATTTACAATCTATTGCATGATATTTCTATCCTGACATGTTATTCAAAGCCTAGCAGCTACTGTTGTTTAATATAATTACATTTAACGAATCAACTGAAAAACTGACTATGCTCCATTATTATATTTAAATTTTACAAGACTATCTTGAGGTTAGTGACCACTAGGATATTTGTTGTCTTTCTTACAGGACAAGTAGTAATGACTCGATTAAAAAACTAACTATGCTCCATTACTATATTTAAATTTTACAAGACTATCTTCAAATACTAGTGACTGCTAGGGTGGATGCTTACTACCTTTCTTTAATGTTCTAAGACAAGGGAAGACAATAAATATTACAAGACAAGTAAAATATTTACGACTATATCCTGGGTTTTTTAAAACTAATGAATCAATTTGAATTATGTGATATTTATGATATACTTTATGAGAACTATAAAATATTCAATTATCGACCATTATTAACTATTTAATTATCGATGATATTTATATGAGAGCTATAAAAGTAAGACTTGTTATTATTAAATATTTAATTATCGACCATTATCACCCATGTTAGATTCCAAATTTCCAAATTGATGTAGTGTAACTCAACATTTTTTAACAATGATTGGAAGATAGCCATCAATCCACTATTAGCTCCTCTATCCTAAAGCTATATTGAATGTTTTTTACATTGATGGAAAGATATCGTAGAATATATAGATGTTAGTGGCTGCTAGTCTTCACTTCTAGCAACAAATTGATAACTTAAAACAAAGTAAATTTAATAGCAATTAATTGTTTAAATTTCTTATTACAACGCATAGTAAAAAAATTGTATTACTGATTTATTTTTTATTACTAAAGGAGGGTTGAAGTTTTCCTATCTACCACTAAGCTATAAATAATGACATCAATATATCATTAACAAAAAAACATCATTAATAAAAGGCAAACTTTAAACCCTCCTTTAGTAATAAAATGCAATTTTTCATATCATTAATAAAAAACAAGAAATCATTAATAATATCTTGAATTTTACTCTATGAAAATAATGACATCAAGATATAATATCTCCTTTCTATTGCAGTATGGAAAAACAATATTTATCCTTCACAAATGGTTACAAACTATTAACGTGTTTAGTTCCTTTTTTCAGGTAAGATGTCTTTAATTGGTTGCACTCTGTTCATGCAAATTCTTTTGATTGAAGGAGTAGAGGATATGAAAAAGAGAGATGATGAATGGTTTGTAGAAATGCATTCCCCAGAAAATTACCATGGTGATCTGTGGTTATTTTTGTTGATGAAGATGTTTTCAGTGAAGTTGATATGGTACTAACTTTAGAAGTTATTGATCAACAAACATTGTGTATTCAGGTTGAACGCATTGACGTTGAAATGAATAAGTGCCTTATTCTTGACATGGAGTTGGAAGTTTCATTGTTCAAGAAACTAGAAATGAAGGTTTCTAGAGAAAGTAGGACATGTTCTTGTTCTAAATATGGTTGGAATTTTGGGAAGTTCATACACTGAAACAAAATAGGATATGAAAATGCACTTAAAATTCAAAATATCATGAATTTGGTTTTCAAAAAATTATATAGAATCGAGAATACTTATTATATTTTTCATTATTTGAATAAAATAAATTTTCTTTCTCCATCGCAACATGTAAATTTGTTTACAACACTAAGGTGGTCTTATTTTTCTAAATTAGAGATAGATCCCTCTAATTCAAAGTTGCAAGGGATTAAAAATAATAGCATATCAAATTTACTGTTGAAGAAAGCGACCAGTATATTTAAGAATGTAGAATCTTCAACTGCTGAAAAATTAAAATTGTTTTTGTTCAATGGTGATTATTTTCCAATTGAAGTTTCTAGGTTCCATGTGGCACCTCCATAATATCAATACCGTGAAGTGCATGATGAGAATGTTGACCTTCCTGTACATTCAATGTTGATTAATTTTATTCCTTCTCTTAGGGATGCACTTATTCTTCCCTTTTTATATTCTACAAAGGAACTTGTGCAACTAGAGGATCCAAGTGACCTAAAAAGATATGATGTACAATTCTACATTCTTGACAACCAACATACCATTTGCGCCTAAAAAAATAGCTAAAATAAAATACAAGTCATTACATAATAAGATGCAGGTTAGAAAGGCTCACATTTTGTTTTCAAACTCACCTGAAAAAGTTATTATTAATATTTACAAGTAGCATAATGAGGTAAACAAAATTTTGATTGAATCTAATTTTATTGATGTACTCTATAAGGCTCGAATGATTTGGAGATCACTAGGAAGTCCTCGGAATCTTGGAGTGGGAAATGCAAAGACAGACAATTGGAGGGTAGTGTAACTTAATTTTATGGCTTGTACTTAAAATTTAATTTTTGTAATATGTAAAGAGTAAATATACTTTTTCCTCTTTCAATGTAGAGTTTCGAGAAGCAATGTCTTGTTATTTTCAAAGTGGCTAAGATAGAGAGCCTTTCTGACAAAATGAAATTTCTATTTTTTACCTAAGGACATATGGAAAAAATTTGACAACAACCATTGAGTTATTTAAATCAGGTGGGTTGGCTTGTTCTCCTTTTAAGGATAACCAACCTAACTTTCAAGAAAATTCATTGGCAAGGTTCACGACGAATTCCTTCAGGCCTGCAAGAGGAATGACCGATGAGGAGATATCAATTCTACTAGATAAAGTGCAAGCAGGGAAAGTATGGCTAATTGGATCTATTAAAGCAGGTGTCATAGCAAAGACTTTTGATTCTTACTTCCAAAGAGTAAAAGATGATAGAAGAATGAGAGTAAAATTTCTAAAATCTATGAAAAGTAAATATCCAAGTAATATTGTATTGGTAGAAAGCATTGAAAACAATATTGTTGAAAAATTTGGTTTGCATGAATCTCATTACCACCACTTGTGTATACTCTTCAGAGAAGAGAAGAAAGGAAAATTGAAATCTTATACCGAGGAAGTGAAAAATCAGAAAAAAATAAAAATTGATGTTGAAGTATCAAAGGTTCTCCCAGCTCTAACTAAAACAATTATAGAAAACCATGTGATTTCAATGGAAGAATAAACTATAGCAAGGATGGGAGACACTGATTAGTTTACATGTCAATGTGCATATCCCTTCCAGCTCTAGTCAACAATTTTGTCTATTTAGTCAACTAATCCATTCAATGCAAAACGTGTGATCATAGATTTCTGTAATTTGTCTAGTGTACTAATTTTTGATGCAATAATGGACCTTTTTACAGTTGTGCTAAATTGTGTTATTAGTGTACTATTACCTATTTCTACTTCAAACATATTAAGAGATATAGTAAAAAAATACTTGCAAAAAGTTAAAGACAAGGGGAAATCAGCTATGGAAGGTTGTTATAGATTTTATGATAGTAATGGAAACTTTAAGAGCTTTTGTTTAATGTACACAATTGTGATGTTGATGATGGGAATGGAGTAGACATCACCATGGATTAGATGGACCAACTTCCAAAGAAAATTTTGACTGTAAGAAAAATTGGCCTATGAGGAAAAACACATCCTTTTCTTTACGAGATATCTTTTGAGTTTTAGTCTCATATGTTCACTCGACTTGGTTCCGAAAATTCTCCGATTATAGTGTTTTATGATGGTAGTGTTGCATAGCAGGATTTGGTTGACTCAAGTCTATGTGTGGTATTTATTGTTGAATCGCATGATCAAGACATGTTTTTAAAACATTATTATTTTCATTTGAAAAAAGGTACGTTGATTAAGATCACTTTAAATAATTCTATTATTTTATTGCATTTGAATTGATACATACAATATTCATGTAAACAACTAAACAATAGAGGAAGACACGATATCTTCCTCTCCACATACAAACATGGAAGACGTTGTCATTCTTAACATGTCACATCTAATTTAACTTGTTTCCCCAAATGTCACTGACCATCCATCCAATGAATTTATAAATGGTGAGTGGGAAATAATCATTTAATAAATTTATCACTACAAGAAGTTTTTTTATTGTCATTGTTAACATATTTTTAATAAAACTTCAAATTGTTTTTCATATTTTATGCCAAGGGGGAGGCTATTGGCACATCACGCACAAACTTGCAGATAGAAAATGGTATAATAGTCATGTAACACTATAAATAAAACCATTTATAATCCACTCATAATTATAGGAACCTATAGCGAAGTATTTCGTGTGTTATATGTATTACCCTAGTGTTCGCTAACATATACATTTTAATTATATTTATTTTGAATTGATTACATTTTTGTTTTATTAGTGTTGTCCACTCAAAATTACCTACTCTTAAAGAAAGTGAAATTTCAAAATTTTGAGTTTAAGTGTTTTCTCTAATGTACCGAAGTCGTGAAAATGAGAAAAATCTGTGTTTTGGGTCATTTTGTATGTATTTCGGGCCTGTCGGACATTTTTGTCCCTCGTGTCCCAAGTTCTGAAGTGCGTTCTGTTCCCCAATCGGCCAAAATCCATGAAGTTGTTCAATTTTCGGGCCTATCGGACATTTTTGTCCCGCGTGTCCCAAGTTCCGAAGTGCGTTCTGTTCCCCGATCGGCCGAAATCCCCGAAGTTGTTCCATTTTCGGGCCTATCGGACATTTTTGTCCCACCTGTCCCAAAGTCAATTATGCAAGCTATTCCATTTTCGGCCGAAACACCCGAACCGTGTACTTTGCTCTTTCATGTTCCAAATGTCCTAAAGTTAATTCTGCAAGTTGTTCCATTTTCGGCCGAAATGCCCAGACTGCGCACTTCGCTCTTTCATGTTCCAAATGTCCTAAAGTTAATCATGTAAGTTGTTCCATTTTCGGCCGAAATGCCTGAACTGCATACTTCACGTACTTGCGTTCCAAATGTCCCAAAATTTTCCGGACTCATTGTCACCTTTTCGGCCGAAACGCCCGAGTCGCGTGTTTCACACGTTTTCATCCCAAGTGTCCCAAACTTTTCGTGCAAGTTGTTCCATTTTCGGCCGATTCACCCGAAACGCGTCCTTCGCGCGTTTTCATCCCAGATGTCCCAAAATGCATTTGTGCATCTTCTCCCTGTTTCACCCGAGTCGGCTGAGCCGCGTGTTTCCCGCAATCGCATCTCACATGTCCCAAGCAAACCAAATGCCATTCATACTTACTTTTTCCCGCTCTACCCGAATATGTTGTTTTTCAAACTAATAGATATGAATTTAATGCGCATTGATCACCTTTCTCTCTCCTCAATGGCTATATAATGGGTAGACCCCCTTTTTGCATTTCTCACACTACTTCCTTGCTATCTTTTGCTCGAACATCTTGCTGGCGAATAAGGTTTTCGATGACGTCAAGGATAATCTATCAAAATCCTGGGAAGATCAGAGTCTTGGAGGAGGCTTGGGAGAACTGAAGAACAGCTGGTAGAAGGACGAAGTTTTCAAGACACTGGTCATCTCTGCTTTCAAAGACATACACTGTCATCTTCAGGATGAGACTTCTGAGACATAGTTGAGGCGTTAAAGAAATTCAGGCAGTGGATTCTGAAGTCAGTGGGTCCCTCTCAGTGACTGGCCACCTGTCTTCTTCTCCTTGTTATTTTCTCTTCTTCCCTTTCTTTTTCCGTTTTCTTTGTAAGAAGTTAAGGTATTGCGATTGGCGGTCCTTAACTGTTCTTGGTTAAAGAAGCGGTTACGAAGAGTAACTGATTTGTAAGCTATATAATGGAATTCCTATAGCGAAGTATTTCGTGTGTTATATGTATTACCCTAGTGTTCGCTAACATATACATTTTAATTATATTTATTTTGAATTGATTACATTTTTTTTTATTAGTGTTGTCCACTCAAAATTACCTACTCTTAAAGAAAGTGAAATTTCAAAATTTTGAGTTTAAGTGTTTTCTCTAATGTACCGAAGTCGTGAAAATGAGAAAAATCTGTGTTTTGGGTCATTTTGTATGTATTTCGGGCCTGTTGGACATTTTTGTCCCTCGTGTCCCAAGTTCTGAAGTGCGTTCTGTTCCCCAATCGGCCGAAATCGCCGAAGTTGTTCCATTTTCGGGCCTATCGGACATTTTTGTCCCACGTGTCCCAAGTTCCGAAGTGCGTTCTGTTCCCCGATCGGCCGAAATCCCTGAAGTTGTTCCATTTTCGGGCCTATCGGACATTTTTGTCCCACCTGTCCCAAAGTCAATTATGCAAGCTATTCCATTTTCAGCCGAAACACCTGAACTGCGTACTTTGCTCTTTCATGTTCCAAATGTCCTAAAGTTAATTCTGCAAGTTGTTCCATTTTCGGCCGAAATGCCCAAACCGCGCACTTCGCTCTTTCATGTTCCAAATGTCCTAAAGTTAATCATGCAAGTTGTTCCATTTTCGGCCGAAATGCCCGAACCGCGTACTTCGCGTACTTGCGTTCCAAATGTCCCAAACTTTTCCGGACTCATTGTCACCTTTTCGGCCGAAACGCCCGAGTCGCGTGTTTCACACGTTTTCATCCCAAGTGTCCCAAACTTTTCGTGCGAGTTGTTCCATTTTCGGCCGATTCGCCTGAAACGCGTCCTTCGCGCGTTTTCGTCCCAGATGTCCCAAAATGCATTTGTGCGTCTTCTCCCTGTTTCACCCGAGTCGGCTGAGCCGCGTGTTTCGCGCATTCGCGTCTCACATGTCCCAAGCGAACCAAATGCCATTCATACTTAGTTTTTCCCGCTCTACCCGAATATGTTGTTTTTCAAACTAATAGATATGAATTTAATGCGCATTGATCACCTTTCTCTCTCCTCAATGGCTATATAATGGGTAGATCCCTTTTTGCATTTCTCACACTGCTTCCTTGCTATCTTTTGCTCGAACATCTTGCTGGTGAATAAGGTTTTCGATGACGTCAAGGATAATCTATCAAAATCCTGGGAAGATCAGAGTCTTGGAGGAGGCTTGGGAGAACTGAAGAACAGCTGGCAGAAGGACGAAGTTTTCAAGACACTGGTCATCTCTGCTTTCAAAGACATACACTGTCATCTTCAGGATGAGACTTCTGAGACATAGTTGAGGCGTTAAAGAAATTCAGGCAGCGGATTCTGAAGTCAGTGGGTCCCTCTCAGTGACTGGCCACCTGTCTTCTTCTCCTTGTTCTTTTCTCTTCTTCCCTTTCTTTTTCCGTTTTCTTTGTAAGAAGTTAAGGTATTGCGATTGGCGGTCCTTAACTGTTCTTGGTTAAAGAAGCGGTTACGAAGAGTAACTGATTTGTAAGCTATATAATGGTCTTCCTTACGCCATTCTGAAGGGAGGAAGAACTTGGCTTATTTTCTAAAAAGTGTAAATAGATTATAAAGAAATCAATACAGAAGGAATTTTCCATTCTTTGTCTATCTGATCTCTGTTATTCCTAGGCTTTCATTTATTTTCTTTGTGAAGATCATTTGTCTCAAGTTTGTTAGTCTTACCGATTGCATACTCTTCAACTTTGCAAGCACGGTGATCTTGTATAACCAAGAAGGAACTTTGTGTCCTTGATTAATGAATCTGTGTTATGTTAAGAAACTTTGTGTTCTAAGCAGATGTTATTTACAGAACTTTGTGTCTTTAAATTACATCTTAGTTATTCGATACAAATGATCTTGTTTCAATTCACTGTGACTTTCGCATACATAAAGAATTACTCTGATATCTATAATTCTGCATGTTGCCTTTCTGCTCTTTCCCGTACTCTCATTTCCTCAGTCCTTTTGTAATTGATGATCTTCATAGAAAACACTTTCGTGATATCCAAGTTTAACCAAAAAATCATGTCTTGTACATTTGTAAATAAGTTCGTTTCTGAATAAGGGAACCTCTCCCATTAAAGAGGAGGGACTTCTTGTCCCCTGACTATTGCTCTTCTTAAAAGTCCTATTTGACGACCAACAGTTTTTGGCGACTCCGCTGGGGAAAATCATATTCCAGTTCTGTAATTTTTGATCATCCTTTGATCTGGCGACTCCGCATTTTACTCGAGGGAGAAGGGCCCTTGGTATTGAAGACTCTCAGTTTCAGCTTTTGGAGCAGCAGGGTTTTCTTTTCCCTTCAACAAGAGATAGAAGAACTCGTTCGACAAGCACTCCACCTGTTCAAGACAGAATTCCCACGGGTGGTTTTTCTTCAGAGCCAGCTAGCCCTAATCTTCAAGCTTTGATTCTTGCTAGTGTTGCAGTCCCTCTCCAAGCCGTTTTTCCAAGAATGGCGGCGCCATTACCATGGGTTCATCGTGTTGGGCCCCTAGTCCTCACTCAGCCTTTGCATGAGTTACCCAGAGGTAACCAGAAGAACTTTCCTAAATTCAAAGGCGATGGCAAAGTGCATCCTGATGAACACATTACAGCCTTCGTTGTTGCATGTGGAGTTCTGGGAGTCGAATATGAAGACGTCTCCGTAAGGCTGTTCGTCGAGACATTACAAGATAATGCTGCTGATTGGTTCTACCACCTTCCGGCTGGCGCTATCACCGACTGGGACACAATGAGAACTCAGTTCGAAAACCGTTTCAAGCCGGCAGAAGATGTACATGCCTTGCTAGCCCAAATCTCTTAGATAAAGAAAGATTCACAAGAGCCCATGAGAGAATTTGTGGCCCGATTCAACAGACTAATCAACAAAATTCCGCAACTTACCCGACCTATTGATCAAATTCAAAAATGTTTCTTCCTAAATGCTCAATCGCCCAAAGTTAGTTATGCACTAAGAAGGGCTAATCTCACAACATTGGTCGAGGATCAAACTCTTGTTGTTAGTGTCGAGGATGATCTGATCATGTCAGGGAAGTTGAGGAGAGACCCTTCCAAATCTAAGTCTGTTGCTTCCTCCTCCTCCACTCCTGGACCTAGTACTGATCCATTAGTTCAGAAATTTGTGAATGATCTTATTGCTATAAAGAAACAATTGGCTCAGCATGATCCTTATGTAGACGTTCCAAGGAGGAATTTTCAGCCCATAAATCATTTTCCTGCTTCTCAAACGAGATTAGCACTTGAAGGACCTCCTGTTAAAGTTCCTGTGAATGTAACTTGTGAGGTTGAAGAACCAGATGATGATGAGGATAATGAAGCTTGCGAGGATTTTGTGGAGGAATTTGATGATGAGGCAGAAGAACTTGAGGGATCTCGTGTTAATTTCTTCACCACTAAGGGCATTGATTATGGAGATGATTATGATGAAGTGGTAGCAGACATGAATAGCGAATCATTTGTTGTCATGACTCGAGAGTAGAAAAATCAGAGGGAGAAGGTGACACAACCCATAAAGAAATCTAGGGAGCAGTCGGCAACTATTCCCATAATTGCAAAAAGAGGATCTCCTATCCCTACTTTATCTACACCAAAGGTGAGTCCTATCAATCCTACTAGTAAAGTTCCTTCTTTTTCTCCTAAAGTTGATAAGCCTTGAATTTCAAATGATGATGGCCCATCCACTTCTGGGTCTTTTGATATTATTGATCATCTGAAAAAGACTAAGGTTCAAATCTCAGAGGCCGAGTATTATCAAACTCATCCCAAAGCTTTTGCCAAGATGATTCAATTTGTTAATTCCCATTCCAAGACCACCTCTAAAGGCCTTTTTCCCACTCCTCCTTCTGCACCACAGCCTAGCCTAGTAGCCGCTGTCACCTCACCTAATGATAAGATTAAACCATTTTATGTAGCACTTCTTATAGCTGGCCATAGGCTCAGTAATTGTGTCATAGATTCGGGAGCCTCAGACAATGTCATGCCAGGTAAAGTATCTCATGCGTTAGGCTTGACCCTCACTCGTACTTATGGATCTTGCTACTCTATGGAGAGTAAGGAAGTGCCTCTGGTTGGAAGAATTAAAGATGCACAAGTGGCTTTTGTTGCTTTGCCTGAAAAGAAAGTGTTGGCTACCATCTTAGTAGCAGATATCCCTCCTTCATACGGGATGTTGCTAAGTAGGAACTTCTGCAAAGATGTGGGTGGAGAAATCCAAATGGACTGGTCACATGCACTCGTGCCTATCAATGGACACATGAAGAAGTTGCTTCCCGAGAAGCAGTCTGAGTATATTGTGCAGAAAACGGATGACCCTAAAGCACAAATACTTTATGAGGATATGGGACATGGTAATTACATGATTATGTCCCCTGATGAAATTCGACTCCCCGAAGTGTCTCCTAAAGATCCTAATGGGGTGTGGATTTTAGAGTTTGAAGGAAGTTGTTCCTTAGCTGGTTCTAGAGCCGGTGTCCTGCTGGTGTCACCTGAAGGAAGCCTACACCCCTTTTCATTTAAGTTACAGTTTGAGAATACTAATAACATAGCAGAGTATGAGGCTCTCATTTTCGGATTGCAAGTGGCCAAAGAACAAGGTGTAAAGAATCTTCTGGCTCGGGGTGATGCAGAACTAATTGTAAAGCAAGTCAGAAGCCTTTTTCAAGTAAAAAATGGGAGGCTGAAACATTACCGGAATCAGGTTTGGGATTCCATTGAATTTCTTGATGCTTTCTCCATTGAGGCAATACCTAGGGAGAAGAACAGCAGGGCTGATTCACTAGCAGTCTCGGGGTCACTACTGATTCCCCATCCTGACTTCTCTCAGGATAAGTTCACTATTGAAATGGTCCATCGGCCTAGTGTACCTGATAATACCAATAACTGGCAGGTTTTCAATGATGATCAACATTTTCTTTCCTTCCTGGAACTCAAGGGTAATTTCGAACAACTGTATTTTGAGGGAAGTGACAACCTGCCTCGTGAAAGTGTGCCCTTTGACCAAGCAGTCACCCAAGGGGAAGAAACAGATCAAGATGGATGCATCAATCTCAAAGGAAACAAGATTCCTAAAGGTTTGGTGAGTTTGGAGGAACTATTTGATAAACATGACAGGTATGTGAAATCTAGAGCTTCTACTGGACCTCAGCAATCAGCTGAGCATGATAAGATTGATATTGGGAGTCCTAATGACCCTAAGCTAGTGAATATTGGAAAATGTTGCACAACAGATGAGAGGAGAAAAGCAATTGATCTTTTAAAAAGGTATAAGGATGTTCTTGCTTATTCTTATGAGGATCTAAAAGCCTTCAAGCCCAAAAGATATGCAGCATTCTATTCCTCTTAAGCCCGGAATTAAGCCTTTCAAGCAGAAACAGAGGCAGTACAATCCCAAAATAGCTGACACCATCTTTCAGGAAATTCAGAAGTTGTTGAAGGCTAAAATCATTTTTCCCATTCACCATTCAACATGGATTGCAAATATTGTGCCTGTTAGGAAGAAAAATGGTGAGATCCGCATCTGTGTTGATTTCAGGAACCTGAATCAGGCTTCTTTGAAAGATAATTATCCTTTGCCTATGATGGATCAGGTCTTGCAAGCAGTAACAGGATCTGAAATGTTATCTATGCTTGATGGATTCTCGGGATATAATCAGGTAGAGGTTGATACTGTAGATCAACACAAAACAACTTTCACTACTCCTTGGGGTACCTTTGCCTACAAGAGAATGCCTTTTGGGCTTATTAATGCTGGTGCCACTTTCCAGAGAGCTATGGATCTGGCTTTTGGAAGTTTGAAAGGGAAGTGTATTGTCATATATCTTGATGACCTGACAGTATTTTCCAAGACAAGAGTGGATCATTTTGATCACCTAGAGACAGTTCTGCTAAGATGCAGAGAGCATGGAATTTCTTTGAATCCTAAAAAGTCTATTTTTGTGTCACAGAGGGAAAATTATTAGGGCACATCGTTTCCAAAGATGGTATTAAGATTGATCCTGAACGAGTACAAGCTATCCAACAAATTCCTCTCCCAACCAGCAAAAAGGGCGTGCACTCCTTCTTTGGCAAGATCAATTTTTTGAGAAGATTCATTCCTGATTTTACAGAATTAACTTTGAATATTTCTCAGATGATGAAAGGGAAGCAAACATTTGGTTGGTCTTCTGAAGGAAAGGAATCCTTTGAAGGTATCAAGAGAGCTATTGCTAAAACTCCAGTTTTGGCCTGTCCTGATTTTAATAAAGATTTCATCATCTATTGCTATGCCACAGATAATACCTTAGCTGTTGTTTTGACTCAAGAAGACTCTAATGAGCATGAGCTCCCAATTGCGTTCATGAGCTATATTCTGAAAGATCACGAGTTGAAATACACCATGATGGAGAAACATGCTTTTGCAGTGGTTAAAGCTGTCAAGCAGTTTCACTTTTACATCCTCAACTCTCATTCCATGGTATTGGTCCCAGATACAACTGTCAAGTCGATTCTCACACAGCAAGAATTTGGATCCAAGAGAGGGAACTGGGTTGCTAAGGTCCAAGAGTATGACATTGACATCAAACCGACCAAGCTGGTTCGTGGAAAAGGCCTTTGTGAGCTCATTGCTGAAGGAGCCAAACATGAGTTGTTGGAGGAGAAAGTTGACCTTCCTACCGTTCTGTTCCTTAGTTCAGTTGATGAATGGTATGCTGACATCGCCCATTTTCTCACCTATGGGGAATGCCCCTCTCATTTAACTGCCAAAGAAAAGAGGACTGTTAAATTGAAGGTCAGTGCAATATGTATTGTGGGAAAATGCTTTGTTCAAGCGTGGGTTAGATGGGAGATTTTTGAAGTGTGTGGACAAGGAACAACAGAGAAAGTTGCTCTCAGCTTTTCATGATCAGGCATGTGGAGGGCACTATTCATCAACGGTTACAGCTCATAAGATACTCCGTGGAGGATACTACTGGCCTTCCTTGTTCAGAGATGCATCCAAGTGGGTGGATAAATGTGAGGCTTGTCAGACCTTTGTGGGAAGACCTAAATTGGCCTCTTTGCCTCTCAAGCCAGTTGTGATTGAGGAACCATTTCAACAGTGGGGTTTGGACTTCATTGGTACACTTAATCCTGCTTCTAGTGCTGGTCACACTCATGTGCTAACTGCCACTGACTATTTCACCAAATGGGTGGAAGCTATTCCAGTCAAGAGTACTACTTCTGAAGTGGTGTGCAGCTTCATAAAGAGAACATCTTGGTAAGGTATGGTGTACCTAACAAGATTGTAACAGATAATGCTTCGAATTTCTCTTCAACTGAGATAATGGATTTCTGCTACGGGTATGGCATCTCCCTGGCTCATTCTTCAGATTATTACCCCCAAGGAAATGGGCAAGCAGAATCCACTAACAAAAATCTGGTGACTATATAAGGAAGTTAGTCAATGAGTCTCAACGAAACTGGCACAAGAAGCTCTATGATGCTCTTTGGGCAGACAGGATTACACCAAAGAGAGCTATTGGAATGTCTCCTTTTCAAGTGGTATATGGAGTAGAAGCTCAATTGCCAGTGACAGTGGAACTGCCAGCCTTGCACCTAATGAAGGCCATTGAAGATACTAGTTTCAGAGATGCTTTGGACAAGAGAATTATGTACCTGCACAAACTGAATGAGGGCAGATTGGATGGTTGCTGATAGGATATCTGTTCACCAGCAGAAGGTAAAGGTCCTGTTTGACAAGAAAGCTAGGTTCAGAGATTTCCAAGTTGGAGACACCGTGTTGTTATGGGACAAAAGACATGAACCTCGTGGCAGCCATGGAAAGTTTGATTCCCTGTGGCTCGGACCTTTCAAGATCAGACACTTTGCTGGTGAGAATTCCTTTTATCTTGATTACATGGATGGTTCTTCTCTCCCACTTCCTTATAGTGGGCAGTATCTCAAGTTGTTCAAGTCCTAGGTGATTAGGGAGTCCCTTGTATATTCTGTACAATGTTTTTGCTTTTCTTTCCTTTTGTTTTGGTGTGTTGCCCTCTGTATTGGTCTGTTTTTGACTCCGTTGCCCAATGGATAAGGTACTGGTCTGCTTCCCCGAGTTTGTCTAAGTTCTTGCCTTGTCTCATTCCTTGAATTTATGCCAAGTCATCCCCAGAAGGAGCCAGCTATTGTCCACTCAAAATTCCCTACTCTTAAAGAAAGTGAAATTTCAAAATTTTGAGTTTAAGTGTTTTCTCTAATGTACCGAAGTCGTGAAATTGAGAAAAATCTATGTTTTGGGTCATTTTGTATGTATTTCGGGCCTGTCGGACATTTTTGTCCCGCGTGTCCCAAGTTCTGAAGTGCGTTCTGTTCCCCGATCGGCCGAAATCCCTGAAGTTGTTCCATTTTCAGGCCTATCAGACATTTTTGTCCCGCGTGTCCCAAGTTCCGAAGTGCGTTCTATTCCCCGATCGGCTGAAATCCCCGAAGTTGTTCCATTTTCGGGCCTGTCAGACATTTTTGTCCCACCTATCCCAAAGTCAATTATGCAAGCTGTTCCATTTTCGGCCGAAACACCTGAACCGCGTACTTCACTCTTTCATGTTCCAAATGTCCTAAAGTTAATTCTGCAAGTTGTTCCATTTTCGGCCGAAACGCCCGAACTGCGTACTTCGCTCTTTCATGTTCCAAATGTCCTAAATTTAATTCTGTAAGTTGTTCCATTTTCGGCCGAAACACCCGAACCGTGTAGTTCACGTACTTACGTTCCAAATGTCCCAAACTTTTCCGTACTCATTGTCACCTTTTCGGCCGAAACGCCCGAGTCACCTGTTTCGCACGTTTTCGTCCCAAGTGTCCCAAAATTTTTGTGTGAGTTGTTCCATTTTCGGCCGATTCACCCGAACCACGTCCTTCGTGCATTTTTGTCCCAGATGTCCCAAAATACATTTGTGTGTCTTCTCCCTGTTTCGCCCGAGTCAGCCGAGCCGCGTGTTTCGCGCATTCGCGTCTCACATGTCCCAAGCGAACCAAATGCCATTCATACTTAGTTTTTCCCGCTCTACCCGAATATGCTGTTTTTCAAACTAATAGATATGAATTTAATGCGCATTGATCACCTTTCTCTCTCCTCAACGGGTATATAACGGGAAGACCCCCTTTTTGCATTTCTCACACTGATTCCTTGCTATCTTTTGCTCGAACATCTTGCTGGCGAATAAGGTTTTCGATGACGTCAAGGATAATCTATCAAAATCCTGGGAAGATCAGAGTCTTGGAGGAGGCTTGGGAGAACTGAAGAACAGCTGGTAGAAGGACGAAGTTTTCAAGACACTGGTCATCTCTGCTTTCAAAGACATACACTGTCATCTTCAGGATGAGACTTCTGAGACATAGCTGAGGCGTTAAAGAAATTCAGGCAGCGGATTCTGAAGTCAGTGGGTCCCTCTCAGTGACTGGCCACCTGTCTTCTTCTCCTTGTTCTTTTCTCTTCTTCCCTTTCTTTTTCCGTTTTCTTTGTAAGAAGTTAAGGTACTGCGATTGGCGGTCCTTAACTGTTCTTGGTTAAAGAAGCGGTTACGAAGAGTAACTGATTTGTAAGCTATATAATGGCCTTCTTTACGCCATTCTGAAGAAAAAGAGGAAGAACTTGGCTTATTTTCTGAAAAGTGTAAATAGATTATAAAGAAATCAATATAGAAGGAATTTTCCATTCTTTGTCTATCTGATCTCTGTTATTCCTAAGATTTCATTTATTTTCTTTGTGAAGATCATTTGTCTCAAGTTCGTTAGTCTTACCGATTGCATACTCTTCAACTTTGCAAGCACGGTGATCTTGTATAACCAAGAAGGAACTTTGTGTCCTTGATTAATGAATCTGTGTTATGTTAAGAAACTTTGTGTTCTAAGCAGATGTTATTTATAGAACTTTGTGTCTTTAAATTCCATCTTATTTATTCGATACAAATGATCTTGTTTCAATTCACTGTGACTTTTGCATACATAAAGAATTACTCTGATATCTATAATTCTGCATGTTGCCTTTCTGCTCTTTCCCGTACTCTCATTTCCTCAGTCCTTTTGTAATTGATGATCTTCATAGAAAACACTTTCGTGATATCCAAGTTTAACCAACAAATCATGTCTTGTACATTTGTAAATAAGTTCGTTTCTGAATAAGGGAACCTCTCCCATTAAAGAGGAGGGACTTCTTGTCCCCTGACTGTTGCTCTTCTTAAAAGTCCTATTTGACGACCAACAATTACGTTACATGAGCCTTAAATTAGAGGATTTCTAGATTGAAGTGCAAAAGTGAGTACGGGGTTAGAATTGAGGGATTTGCAGTCAGGCTATCAGCTAATGGCAAGTGTTCAACTTTGGACTAGCGTGGATACCTTACGGATCTTAAAGATGATGGGAATGTGTTAGCTTGATCACTTACCATCAAATGGGAGGAGATAGAGCCATACTATCAGGATAACGTAGGGGACTGCCATCAAAGGTTTTTTCATTGAATAAAATCAAGTTATATCATGAATTTAATTATTTCGACATGGAATTTATTTTCAATTAATTAATGTTTGTAAAATTGATTAAAAATAAACTGCCTAGAATTAAAATAAATAAATAGCTTTGTGTAGTTGGCCATTAGCAATCGCTAGTCCTATCAAATATTGTCAATGCAAACATAGTCCAACTACATCTATGCAATATACATATACATATATGACTACATATACACAATATTATATAAAAGAAAGTTTTATCATGTATATGTTTACTTTGACTTGAATTTTTTTTTGAATTGATTGTTGTTTTTTAAAATAGAACGTACATCACAAGAACTTGTAGAGGGGGAGTGTGAGGGAATCCTAGCCAGAATCTCTATTAGTAAGTGTTAACATATTGAAATTTCAATTATTTTAATTGGTTAATATCAAATTTGTGGGCAATTGAGAAAAAATTACTTCTGTGCAGTTGGCTAAAAGGATTATTTAATTATTTTAGATTTAGAGGGTTTTCTATATGAGAAAAACTAGTCCCTTAAGGATTTAGAAATCAAGTTCGGTAAGGATACTATCAACTTGTGAGTTGTGCTCAAGGAATTTTTAAAGATACTAGAAACAAAACGTGAAGTGGGATTTTGGTCCAGCTATCTCTCTTCTACTGAAGTTGAAAATGTGATTAATGCTATGAAAAGTAATTAGTGGTTGAATTCAAACCAGTTCTTTTTTTGGTAAAGAACATTGTTGTTTAAGAGATGAAATTACAGTAAAAGATCTCCAAAAGATTTGGAATGGAGAGGATATTGTTTTCAGCCCTACACATATTGTGTATTACAATAGGCTCAAAGGGAAATCCTCCAGAAAACTATATGGTGGGGAGGAAATCCAATGGAGAAAATTATTTTAAAGATAGGCGGTTTATGAACAATTTGTACAAAAATGTATCACAAATACTGTGTCAGGGTTTGAGTGTTGCCGAGGGCATCAGAAAATTGCAGCAATAAGAAATTATATAACTATTAATTATTTCAAAATGTTTTTACACTGCTATTCATTCGTAGATTCATATGGTCACTCTTTATTTTATATGTTGAGATTGCAAATTTAAAATTTGGTAGTATTTATATCTTCACTATAATTGAGTTGATATTATAGTTTTATAAGTTGTTTGTGTGAATTACCCAAATAAAATACTATCACAATACTATGTTGACTTGTGTTTAATCACTTTTAGAAGATGAAATTAAATTTAAGTTGTATTTATAGATCCAATTGGGAAGCCTAAAAAATTACTAGTTTTGAGAGTTGAAGGTTTATTGTTTGGAATTTCTGGTATTGGCGAAAAATACATCGTAATATGGTTTCAAAATTTAGATATGGGAATACTGAATACTTTGAATGAGAATTTAGTGCTCACTTGATAAGTACAACATCAAAATATTTTGACACTTCCTTATGGTCTTCATTTATGGATTCAAAAATGACAAAGTACATGTTCATCAAAAAAATTAATTGGCTGCGAGAAACCCACTTTAGGTTCATTTTGGGATGCCAATAGTGTCAGTTCAAAAAAAATACCAATCAGCAGATAATAGACATTTATGGTAATTTCTTTGGTGAAAACAATATAATTTTAATCAATGACGTGATATTTTTATCACATGAGGTCAAAGAAGAAATTACACTCAAAACCCCAACATACTGGAGATTTGATGGAAACTATAAGACTAATTCAAAAATTTATACTAAATTATGTACATGGTTAAAACATGCAGGAGAACACAAGAACATGTGTAGATCATTAAAAACTTTCAAATGCACCATTAGAGTTTGAATTATATACTTTTATTCCAAATCCAACAATGTATTGTGCATTTTTATGGACTTGGAGCAACTAAAATATGCTTACACTTAGCATTTCCTCCAATTCAATCAATTAACGACACTTCGTTAATTCCCTATTCTTCACTCCATTCTCTGATGCCCATTCACGACACTCTTTCGGTTATATTCATCTTATAATCAACTAATTGGGCTAATATCTCTCTTATTAGCTAGACATTCCTCCTTTTGACCATTCAGAACCTCCCTAGTTCTCTCTGAACCACTTCTATAGGCTTCCTAGGCTATCTATCAGTCACAAATGATTAACCAAACCCCTCCCAACTCTCAATGAGTCTCTAATCACTTGCTAATCAGAGTTTAACTAGCCTAATCCTAGCTTAACTAGTCTAAAGCATGTTTACTTAGCTCCTAATCCTAAAGTGATTTTTAGACTTTAGTCCCACATGCACAAGAATTCCAAACTCTTCCAAACCAATATCTATAAATACAAGCCTAAGTGCATCCCTTCAAACCATGATTTTTCCTCCCTTAGCATAAACTATGCCATTTTAGGATATTGAGCTCTCTTCCATTGTTTTTGAGCTATTTTCTCCACCATTGCACTATTCACTCAAGCTTTGAGTAAATGAGAGGAACCATATGGTCTTGTAGCCATTAATGGTGAGCTCTCACTCTCAAATACCTTGAGAAACAACAAACAAATTTGATTGCTTAGAATCTAAACTAGGTTCACATTCATTAAGCTTTCATGGAGTAGAGAGATATTTAGATATGCTAGGGTTTGAATGTTTGTTTCAAGTTTATATATGCATGCAAATAGATAGTTTCTTGTTTAGCTCTAATCTTATGGTCCATAGATGAGTTAGCAAAGCTTTGAGGTTCTTTAGCCTCATTCCATAGCTTTTGCAACTCTTCCTTGTTCACATTTGGCACACCCGGTGGGACTCTTAGTCCATACTCCATTAATGGAGGTCTTTTTAAGCTTTGCATGTCCATTTCTAACCATTTTTATGCTTTCTAGGTTTTAAAAGCTTGTCTTTTAACATATTTCACATTTTAAAAGAGCTTTTTTCTTGCTTTTGCTAAAGCATTTAATGGGTTTAAGCTGGAAATAGGATTTCACTGTTAAAAAAAACATGTTTGCTCTTTTAAATTTTTCATTTGCATGATTTTATGAGTTGTTATAGGGGTATGCATAGGTGTCTTGGATCAAAGCATATGCGTCGAAACAGCATGCACCCATTGAAATGGTTGCGCACCCGTCTGGTTATACCTTGACTATCAAAACAATTTACAAAGGGGCATTTATCCATTGAAACCTAAGTGTATACATCGAATTACATGCATACCCATCTGTCTGGACGTGCAAGTGTCATGTGTCACTCTGTTGACTTTTTATTTTTACTTGCCCTGTATCCTATCTATTTGGGAGTGTATCATTGAAACCCATGTGCACATGCTTATCTAGATGCATAGGTGTTGAAACACACTGTCATATTATTTGCCATGTGTACTCATCATTTGGGGTGCGTATCTGTTGGTTGGGGTGTGCATGATTCATTCTGGATGCATGCAGGTGTCTCTGTTTGATCCAGATTTATTCCTATTATTTTTAGTGCTCCTAGTTTGGGTCATATCTCCTCACCCGTTGACCCGTTTTCAGAACTTGAATAGGTGTCAGAAAGAGTGTGAAGAAAAATTTGCGAGGGAAAGTTCCAAAATTAATATACCTTTGGTATCATTAATTCTATCATCAAACTCCCAAAATGCCCCGGAGACCTCTGAAAATGCAAAATACTAAAAACTGCTGAAAAACTGCTAAAAATAGATTTTCAGAATTTTCTGATTTTTGTGGTTTTCTAACTTTTTTGCAGGGTTCTAATAGTGATTTGCAGGTTTCTTTTCCATCATATTTTTGTGCTAACTTAGTTGAGTGTTCACGTTTTTCATTTGTAGGGGTCCTTTGAAATGTGTATGCTCTTCCCTCGCACCTTCTAGGTGATCTTGGGAATCAAAAATGTTTCAAAAACCTTCTATTTTGCTTCCAAAACACTTCAATTTAAGCTTTAAAATGAATTAAGTTTTCAAAGTTGGCTAAAATGAGTTTCTTTTTCGCAAATCACTTAAGGTGTTTTCCATTTCTTATTATAGTTGAGTTTTTCATGTTGTGTATGCTCTTTCCTTCGCACCTTTTGGTGATCTTAGGAATCAAAAAACAACACTTAAAATCTCTTTCATGATATTTATCTTTTTGGAAAACTACTAATCTTTGCATGTAGGACCTAATTCGATTTGTCAAAGAAAGGAGTTGAAACACAAACCCACTAATACATGTTTTCATATAGGTTGCCAAATGGTGTGCTACTTAAAACCACATTAAGCTAAGAAAGATAAAAAACACACCACATACATCACACTGTATTGCAGGTTTTGGAAAAGGGTATGTCCCTATCCACTCAACTAGAACATAACCCCTTTGGCATAATGCCTTAAGCTACAACAATGGGGGTGGTTCTAGGAACCCTAAAGTAATCCACCACTGAGTAACCTCGTGGATGAAACAGGAAGTGCTCCACTTACCCACTTGACTAGATTTTACATTTGCAAGTTAGAGTCAAAGTTGTCTATATCGCGACCCCAGTGATGATACAACTGAATGCACTAGTTTCTCATTGTATCAGAAGGGGGTAAAGTAAAGCCGAGATACTCCCAAACTAGTCAGTGTGACTCTTTGGGTAAATCAAGCTCACATTTAGACAAACTGTTGACACCTAGTTGAGTGATCTTATTAGGAAATCCATTTTGTCTTGGAGCCCACTTTGCTAGTCCATTATCACATCTTCAAGCCATCATGAAGTGATAACTTGTTTGGATTCAAAGCCTTGTTTTTTGAACAAGGTAACGAATCCACTTAAGTTAGATCTAAGTGTCACTCATCACGAAATTAAACAATGTATCACTTAGCTTGGTTTCTTTCTCGCCTTAGGACAAGGCAAAACTCTGCCCAAGTAACACTTAGTTTATTTCACCATTTTGATCTATACCTTTGCATTCTTGTTTCCCATTTGGGACAAGAGAAGGCATCTTTCGAGGAGTGTTGTCATAGATAGTGTTCACCACTTTTTTGTCCGTTTACGCTCATCCATGTTTACGGCTGAGTTGTTAAACGTCTAAAGTGTGTGGATGGATCCTTATATCTTTGATGGCCACTTGATCTTGATTTCAAGATCATCATCATAGTTAGGATTGATTCATCATTTGATCTCCCTTTGACGTGTTACCTTGTTCGCATTGTCTCGACACAATTAAAATACTTACGTCATGTTTCTCGTAAACGTGATCTAAGTGTCCTCATTGTGTCGTTACGTTGCCCACATTTTAGCACATCCTTAGTATACTTTGACTTAGTTTTACTTCAAACATTGTCCAAAATATTGAAGAGTGTCACTTACTTTGTTTGTGTCATTTTGATACCACTTTGGCACTAATATCTCACTTCTTCGTGAAGCTTGATTAACGTGTCCAATTGGTGTGGTTACGTGGCTTACATTTGTAATCCTCACCCTTTTACATTTAGGCCTTGTTGGTTGCTAAACTCATTGTGGTATCCTTTGATTGGGAGTCACGTCTACCCTTTGTTAATATTTATGCCTTGTTCATTTTGAGCTTGACGTAAGTATTGACATTGTGTTGATCATCTTTGCATCAAACTATCATTTTGCACACACATTTTACATAGGGAGTATTTCCTTATTGATTGGATTTGTGTTTCACACTTGCATGATTGTTCCTTGTGATCATTCATCTGGAAAACTTGTTTTCTAGGACAATCCTTTTCGATCTCATCAAGATTATGTAATCACGATGTCTATTTTCCTTGGACCTTCTTTGGAAAATCATGCACGCATCTCCATACTTATGAAATGTCTAGTTGGTTGTCATTATGCTACCCGAATCAACATGGAACTTTCTTCACTTTGAAGGAATTTGATCACACTATCTAGGTCTAGGCATTTGTACCTAAATGATGCCAACAATGATTGATTATTGCACGGTTCCTCACACTTACAAAAATATGGAACCTAGGTTTAGGAATTCAAATCAAAAGATTCCCATTACGACTAAGCCTCATTTGGTTCTTCATGCTAGAGGGCCATTCGGGAACTTTGTTCCCCACCTTCATCTCATAGTCGGTGGTATGGTTTGGATGCTTCTGATCCAAATTATTATTCAGGTTCCCCCCACTCTTCTTCTGATTCAGATCCAAACTACATTCAGATTCCCACTCTTCTTCTGAAGATTCAGATCCCAACTATTGTTTGGATACCCCTAGATCAAATCCTGAATCACGGTCCTCCCTTTCTTTGAAGGACCTTTATTCCAAATCACCTCAATGATGTCTTCCTCCTTTAAAGACTCGTGCGACTCCAAGTTTTCGTCGATCGAACATATAATTCGGTTCTTGAGTCATGGTCCTCCCTTCCTTCATAGGACCACCTTTATCAGTCACCTTCAACAACCCTTCCTCCATCGAAGAGTTCCATGACTTGGATTCCCTCTAGTCAATCATCCAATTCGACTTCTACATTGCCACTTAACTGATGGCTATGTGATCCTATTTTTCTTCCTACATTACGTCGTCTTCTAGAAAAACGACCTAGGTCTAAATCCAAATCATCCATTCATGAGATGCCTACTTCCTCTCTTGAGTCATCTTCTGCTATCAGTCCAACTTCAATCCCTCTTTGGCCCTTGAGCCCTTTCAACCATATCATACCATTTCCTCATCCATCTTCTAAAGATCAATGTCTGCGACCATGTCGAACCATTAGAAAGAAGCCATGTGCTAAGATATCTTTTCAAAGCACTATCAAAACTCTTCGTGGGAGTGATAAGGTCAAGCCTTCCCCTCATCTACATCATCAAACATCTTCATCTTCTTCTATCAATCAATCTTCCCTACTTATCAGAACCATTTCTTCTAGTCAACCTCCTATGGTCGAAGAACAACAACCTCTACTGATTGATTTCTCTCAGAATGAAGAAACAATCAGACTACATGAAGATATCCCTCTAGAGGATTTCAAACAAGGATTCTTTCTAGAACTTGATACGCTCACATATTGGGGAGGAGAAATTGATCCCTTTTATCAGAACATAGAGGAAGAGCCTAAAGTCATGGAACTTGATTCTTCTTCTGTTATTCCATCTTCACCTTCCTCTGAGCATGATGAGATGTTGGGGTCTAGCATTGATCCATGGCCTATCTTCTCATTACCAAATCATTCCTTATCTATCATCATTCCTCAATCAAAATCTCACCTTGGGTCACTGCTGAGTAGCCCATCATCTTCTTCTATCCTAGAGCCACCCCTGGGTAGCCCTCCATTTTCTACTTGTGGGTCACCTCCTGGTAGCCCATTACCTTCTATTCTTGGGCCACATCCTAGTAGCCCTTCATCCTCTTCTATCTATGGGACACCTCTGAGTAGTCCCTCCTCATCTATACTTGGGTCACCCCCTAGTAGTCCCTCGTTATCTTCTTCCATTCTGGGGCCACGTCCTAGTAGCCCTCCATTATTTTCTATTTATGAGTCACCTTGGGGTAGCTCATTACCTTCTATTCTTGGGCCACGTCCTAGTAGCCCTTCATCCTCTTCTATCTATGGGAAATCATCATCTTCTATTCTTGGGCCATGTCCTCATAGCCCAATTTCTTCCATCTTAGGGCCATATTCTAGCAGCCCTTCATCATCTTCTATCAGTGGCTCACCTCCTGGTAGCCCATCCTCTTCAATTCTTGGACCGTATCCTTTTCATCCATCACATTCTTCTTCTATCAATGGTTGGGCAAGCCCACCATCATTCTCTCTCATTCTAAATCATAAATGTTCACTTTCTTCTCCCACTTCTCAGGATCAGACAAGTCATGCATCAGCTTATAAGAAACCCAAAAGTTTCTTAATCAAGCTCAGGTCAAAAATTCCAAGAGCTCCAAAGTTCCCAACAATTCCAATGATCTTAAGGTTAAAAATCAAGTGCGATTCAAGAACACACATCAACGCAACCATCAAGTATGGCACAAAGTGCATAAACCTATGGATAGGGAACTCAAGCTACCGCATATGAAATCCATGTTTCAAGATAAATCACAGTCATTTGTTGAGTATGAGCTCACCATGATCATCGAGATTGGGATAATATGACTCTTGATAAAAAACACGCCTAATCTCCCTTATCAAGGAAGTCACAAACATTGTTGTTGGATCTTATCATGCAGAGTGACTTTGTTGGTCCCACCTTTCTAAAAACTATCAAAAATCTAAAAAAAAAAACAATTCAAAAATACAAAAAAAATGAGAAAACATAAAAAAATCAAAGGTACAAAGATCAAACATTGCAATCAGGTATTGCGTACACATGGATGTTTCTTTCTTCCCTTCCTGTTATTCTTCTGCAAGTCTTCCTACCATTTTCATCCCTTTGTGATATTTGGTTAGCTCTTTTCACACACATTTTGTGACATTTATCTCTATGGTATCCTTTTGACCTTGGTCTTTTATCACCTTGGTAAATTAAAGAATGACTGACCTCTTAGAGATCCTATCACAATCAACATCTAATAAACTTGTTGTGAAGAACTTTTGGACATATTTGTTGACACTAGCCAATGTTGTCATCACAATCACTTCCACCTCCTTCCATCAAGCCATCTATGGTTCTTAACCCCTTGTCAAACAAGAGAGCTGAAATAAGTTTTCGGAAAGAAAAAGAATCAAAATCAATCAAAAATCAAAAGCTAAAAGCTAAAAGAAAATCAAATTGATATATAACACTCTCTTGGGGTATTTCCAATAATCTCTATCGGGGCTATGGATGCCTGACTGGCAGTAGAGAAATGTTGTGATTAGAATCAAATACATCTCCATCGGGGCTATGGATGCCTGGCTGGCAGCGGAGCAATGTACGACTATCCTTCCACCCTCCATTCACAAAATCACCTATCACCTATCAAAATAAATCATTCCTACACATTGGCTAGTATCTTCACTTGTTGTCTATTAAATCTTCCCTTCAAGAGGTAATTAATTTCCACGTGCACACACTAGATCTCTATGAGAAAACAGGATTAGTATGTTACCAAGTGTCTTTTTTTGGACCTTGTTCAAACTCTTTCTTTAGTCCATATCTTGTCTCATGATTTGTGCCTTTGGCTAATCACTTTTTCATCACAAGGCTTCTAATATACATTCATAACATTTGTTGTTCTTCTACTTCATTCAGAACATCCATGTGTATGGTATTTCCTTGTTGCCATTTTTGTGGAAACCTTTATCCCCTTTCTCAAAAATAATCTCCCCACTTCCTTTCTATCATGTGTTTCTTGGCCAACTTACGTTGGGAGCATCCTTGCTCCTTCCTAGCACTTCATTGGTTTATTTTAATCATCACATTGAACATATTCATATTGGCCTTGATACCCCACTCATCATCAGCATTTGAAGAGTTTACCTTTGAATACTCCCACCTAATATTGGGGCATTTTTGCATCTTCACTTTCTTGTGCATGCTCGTGGCATTCTACCCTTGTACATCCCATCTATCACTAGGGGCATCCACGTTTCTTTTTCTTCCTGTACATAGTTTCAGAAAACTTTCAAAATCATAAAAACATTCAAATATGTTAGAAAAATCAAAACATTAAAATATTTTCCAAGAAACATAGAAAACAATATAAATCATCCTACAAAAACGTCACTCTTTGGTTCTCACTTGTTCATGTGTGTGACTCATGGATCATCTTGATCTACCTCCATCAACAAAATCTAAGCTGCTTACTTGTCTGTACTCTGGGGCACAACGAGTTTCCTGGTACTGTTTTGTAGTGCACATTGCTTTTTCATAGGACCCAAGTGTCCTCCATTATTCCCCTTGCATGTATCCTTTCTTGGGGCACCATCATCAACCCTTGTTGTTAATTCACATAGGTTGGAACTGAAGCTTGATAACAAAAACATTACATTATGTTTCTCTGTTAGGTTAGCTTGTTTACTTTCTCGTATTGCATTGCATTATGTATGTTGCATGGAGTTAGGCATCTTTTACTTTCTCGTATTGCATTGCATTTTGTATGTTGCATGGAGTTGGTGTTTTTAGCAATGGACATTTGTTCGTATATGGATTTTCATGTCATACTACACTTTTGTTCATTCTTTTTAATAAGGACCAATGATGAAGATCACTAGCAATATGATGAAAAATAAAGTTGTTTAAAAGGCACTGGATGGATGTTAGCTCATTCCCCCTTCCTCATACTCCTTTTCTTCTATATCCCCTTTCTTTTCTTCTTCTTCACACTATTCTTTCTTTTGTTCTCTTTCTGTCATCTTTTCGATCTTCAATCAAGTTCTTCCATCACCCCATTGACAATCGAGGGGGCATCCTTCATTCTACTCATTTTTCTTCTATCCCTTCAAAAATTTTACTTGTTTATGCTTGTCTACTTTCTTTGAAGTGACGTCACTTACGCCACCCCAAAGAGGGGAAAATGTAGACACCTAAAATATGCTTACACTTAGCATTTCCTCCAATTCAACCGATTAATGACACTTTGTTAATTCTACCCATTCTTCTGCTCCATTCTCAGATGCCCATTCACGACACTCTTTTGGTCGTATTCCTCCTATAATCAACTAGTTGGGCTAATATCTCTCTTATTAGCTAGAGATTCCTCCTTTCGACCATTCATAACCTCTCTAGTTCTCTTTGAACCACTTGTGTAGGCTTCCTAGGCTATCTATCAGTCACAAATGATTAACCAAAGCCCTCCCAACTCTCAATGAGTCTCTAATCACTTGTTAATCGAGTTTAACTAGCCTAATCCTAGCTTAACTAGTCTAAAGCATGTTTACTTAGCTCCTAATCCTAAAGTGATTTTTAGACTTTAGTCCCACATGCACAAGAATTCCAAACTCTTCCAAACCAATATCTATAAATACAAGCCTAAGTGCATCCCTTCAAACCATGAGTTTTCCTCCCTTAGCATAAACTATGCCATTTTAGGATATTGAGCTCTCTTCCATTGTTTTTGAGCTATTTTCTCCACCATTGCACTATTCACTCAAGATTTGAGTAAATGAGAGGAACCATATGGTCTTGTAGCCATTAATGGTGAGATCTCACTCTCAAATACCTTGAGAAACAACAAACAAATTTGATTTCTTAGAATCTAAACTAGGTTCACATTCATTAAGCTTTCATGGAGTAGAGAGATATTTAGATATGCTAGGGTTTGAATGTTTGTTTCAAGTTTATATATGCATGAAAATAGATAGTTTCTTGTTTAGCTCTAATCTTATGGTCCATAGATGAGTTAGCAAAGCTTTGAGGTTCTTTAGCCTCATTCCATAGCTTCAAAAATTAATCGTAACAGTCGTTATCACGTGAAAAACCTAAACATATAATGTTTATTGTTTGGAAAATTGATGTTGGCTTCCCTGAAATCAAAAAACATTTTCCCCAGTCATGCATGGTTTAATCTTAAAGAAATTTTGAAAATGATAAGAACCTTATTCCAAATCCAAAAATAATCCTAGTGGTTGCTAGACTATATAAAACATAAACATGTTATGTTTATTGATTTGCAGATCCATGTTGGCTTCCCTGAAATTAAAAAAAAAATACTAGATATTCATATGTTAATCTTAATGATATTTTAAGAATGATAAAACATTGGTCCAAAGCATAAATAAATCCTAGTGACTACTAGCATGTATAGAACATAAACAAATTATGTTCAATGTTTTGTAGATAGTTATTTTAAATATTTTATGTTTATTATTGTGTGGACATCACCAAGAATTTAAAATTTTAATAACATGATGCCCTAATTTCTATGATACATAATTTGGTTTGGATGTTGACAGCTTCAAGATTATATTCACACAGGAAGATTGCATTGTGATCAAACATACCATTTGTCAAGGAACCAAGAATCAAAACATATTTCTCAAAAATATTAGCACCATTTAGAGAAATTGTGATGCATATTACAATTGTAAAAATATACCTATTGAAGGATGAATTGTGGCCTATAATTCGTATTAAAATTATACTTGACAGATGATTTGTGGCATATTTTGCAAATATTGAAGGATGTGGAAGACAATGTGGAGACATACGTGATGTCATTAAATCAATAACCCAATTACAATTATCTAATTTTTCCGTAGATTTAATTAATAAAATGTTTCAATATAATGTGTGTGACTATCTTTAGTAATGTTATTTTCTATAATGTGTGTTTATCAATCATCAGAACCCTTTTTTCATAATCTAGCCAATGCATGAGAAAATCCTGATGATGCCATTTATTTTCTATTGTGTCAACCTACCTCACATGAGTCAAGGGACTACTTAATTGGTTTTTTATTTCACCTAACCTCGTTCATTTTCTCACGTTTCTCTCTGTTGTTTTCCCCTTCCATCTTATGAAATTTACCTATGTTCTTTTCATCCTCTTGCGTGACAAGAAGTCGGAAATGACTTTCATCTCTCCTATGTCTTCCATGTGTTATCACAATGTCTTCCACATAGGCTCCACGCTTATTCTAAAAGTGATTGAGAAATTCTCAGGCATGTATTATCTCGAGAGCATTGGGAGATCTTGTGTCAAATATTAGATTATAGCTATCTTCGTGTTTAATTTCCTAGTGTTGTGTGTAGATAGAGAAGTGTTCATGGCAGTTGTATCCCATTTTATTTACCCACATGATCGTGTGGATTTGGAAGAAGAGCTGGCAAAAGTATCCCTTCATATTATCTTTGCAAATTTTTATCCTTGCTCATCTCCTTTCTGGGTTGACAGTAGGATTTTTGATGCCATGGAATTGAAAATTCAGGCCCTCTATCAATTTTCCAAGACTGTTCAAAGAATCTATCAATCTGATGGGGAATCTATCTCTAGCGTGTCATCCCTAGACCTCTTCACACTCGCAAAACCTTCCCCGCCCCTTCCTGATCACGTTGTGCAATTGAAGACTATTGTTGGCTCCTCTTTTTCCTTTCTGAGGAATATTACAATGCTTAGCTCAATGCACCAATTATAGGTGGAACCCTAGGGTTTCTCTATCATACCCCCCTCTTTTTTTAGTGTTCATCGCTTTATATTTTTTACAAGCCTGGTTATTCATGTTACATTTTGGCCTCATGATTTACAATATTTCCTATTGGTTTTTGGTATTTCTATGTAGCCCTTCATCGATAAAATCTCTCGATACTTTTAGGGTATGGACCGATCAAGCCTCCGGTTCATAACTCCGGTCAAAAGCATTTAACTATCTAAAACATAAAATTATGTAATTTTGTCCCTAAATTTAATTAAGAACAAGTTTCTGTATAATTTGTGTGACTATCTTAACAATTTTAATATGTATAAGGAATATTAATTAAAAATTGTTCACATCAATTCAAGGAATATAAGGAATTGAAAAAATTTCAACCACTTCAACAATCAATGCATAAAAAGATATTTTGAAAACAATTTTATTTTGCTATGATTTATTTTCTATATTAATGATTCTAGTGTGATGAATAGTTTTACAATGAAATTTAAATGATTTACCGTAAATGTACCTTTAGAAATGGATTTTTAATTTATTTCATACGAAAAGATATCCTCCTGACAAGGGGAGTAAGGATAATTTTAATTGTGATTTAAAGTGTCAAGTGTGGGAGGAAAATTTCTGCAATGATTTTATGTCCCTTCTTTCGAGGCACGAAAGGATGATGGAAGGTTATGCGGGGGGTTGATGATGAATTTCACCATGTATTTATAACTATTCAGGGGATGTTGATGTTTTTATAATTTGGGTTTATTCCTCTCTTTGAATCAGGTTTTATAAATATTAATGGGATGTTAATGTGCATTTATTCCTCTCTTGGAATCTATGTTTTAGCTCCTTCCCTTACAAGTACGCTCTTGAGTGCCACGACTGGCACAATTTCGTCATCTCTGCCAACTAGGAACCCTACTAGAGAGACCCTACTTGTCAGGATCTAAGGCCGACGATTCCAAGTATGACAGAGATGTGTTGTCCACCCTCTCTCACTCCAATGGCAGTGTAATGCTCATAGTTTATTATATCTATAGTTAGTTGGATGATCATTGCACATAAAAAATCCCTTACAAGGATCTCACCCTCATTGGTGCAACAAACATGTTAAAAATTTATAAGGTCACCTTGGGCCTCACCTTCAGCAGAAGCATCACTGACAAGGTTTTCGCTTCCTCCATTACTAGGCATCTCCAAGTCTCAAGGGCAATGTGGAACACTTCGGTGACTGTATGCGCTAAAAAAATGATGAATATTCTATTCGAGTTACCAATCTGTCTATGGACCACGAGGGATTTTAATTTACATGAGATTTTCAAGTTGTTTGTACACATCATGCATGTCTATGTGCCCATGGATCAGAAGACGAATTAACAGTGGATTTGGTTTTGTTAATTGTGTTGACATGGAAGGACCCTTAGAGAGCTATCGATAAGCTCAATTCCTATGGTTATGATAATCCTACTCTCATAGTCGAATGGTCCACTCCAGGGAATTTTTTTTAATTGAAGCAAGGAAAACTTAAAAGCATGCATCTTTCCTTCTTTCTATGGAGTCATTTACTTATTTCCACTTTAGGTTTTCTATGGTTTTTTAGTGTTGATAGGATCAATTGTGTTTCACTTGAATGCAATGATTCTCCTTTTATGTTGAATTTCCTTATTTATTTAAATTATTTATTTGTTTTCACTAAATAAATTCTATAAAATCTTAGTTTTTCAAATCATCATACATTTTAGAAAATTGAAAGTTAAAATTTTAATTTTACCTTTTACTATTGTGAAATCATTTGCGTACTTACAAAAAATCTATTTTTGGTTACTCTCATGTATTATTTTACATCTTGAGAAAATTTTCTTAGTATAGTACTTGAAAATAAAGAGTTTATCTCACATTTAGTTCAATATTAATTTAATGTAGACCAAACTTGCTTTGGCTCTAACATGCTTCTTATCAAATCATGTGAAAGTAATAAGTGTTATAAACTTAATTATTATTTGATTTTCTCTCTATGGTGAGCAGTGCAGGTTTTTGGTATTGATTTTTGAAGGACTGTGACGTTGAAGGATATTTACCTATTTTATGAGTTATAATATGGTTCCCCCAAAAATAATGATTCCATAATAAATGTTAAGCCCAGAAAAATGACTAAGTCCTATAACAGAGGATCAGCGCACGGGGAAAATAGTGCAAAAATAAGATGTATGAGAAAGCACATGCATAGATAACTAAGTTATGCATAGACAACTTGAAAAATTAACTAGTTTTAGAATGAAGGGCTATAGTTTGACATGGATTGCGTGGAGATTTCCACGCAGGAGCAGAAAAGGGTTTGAGACTTGACCATATTTTGGGTTATGGTATTGCATGGAAAACACGTGAGGATGTGAGAAGGTGTGTTAGTGGATAAGGTTGGAACATGGAGACTTAAAGACCAATGAAATAATATTCCTAAATATGGTTATCATGATGGATTAAGAGTTTATAAAGTAGAGTTAGTTATGGTTTAGTTAGAACTTGCATGTTTAGGGTACTCGAGTATGGTGGGGTATGATGACATTTGGCATGTGGTTTTCTCTTGAGTGATGTTGAGGTGGTAAAGGAGAGCTCCCACTCTATTTAAGAATGCATTTGGATCTAAAATAGAGGATGTGAAGAAGATGTGTGATGCAAGGCAAGAGACGCAAGAGGGACTTTAGATGCATAGGAGAGAGCATGGCTAAGAACTCTTTGAGTAGAGTCATTTTGTAGGTTTAGGATGTTATTTCTTGATGTATTCAGTTGTTATGACCCTTTTGATGTAATTTGGCTACTGTAAATTATTGTGAATCAATATATCTGATGGATTGTTCTGAATATCTATGCTTAATGGATCTAAGTGTTTATGTTCTTTGTTTTGTTCATGGTTCAGATCTGGTTCATGTATGTTTTGTTTAATATTCATAGTCATAATATGGATGCATTAAGCTCAGATCTAGTTTCTTTATCTCTATCATAAATGTATGTATTTATGTTTGTACATTTCCTGTTATTCATGGTAACATTCTTGGCAAAGCTCACATAAAAGAGGGGTCTGGCACCTTCATTTGCTTTGGGTGAGCTCCCAGTTTAGGTTGGGTGATATGCCAATGCGCCTAGGAATTAAAGGGTTCAGAAAAGTGACTACATCTTGGTTCTGTTTCCGGGACCTCTTTTGAAGATGTTGCAAGAATGGTGTATGATGGCAGAATGCTTGACCTTGGACAGTGTGGAGACTTGGCTTAAAAACACAGAGGATGAGTTTGCACAGAGATTCAACATTGGACCTGAGTTTGATGCACGTACATGGGTAGAGGAGCATTTGTATCATGAGCTCTATGAAATGTTCTTTTATTGTTTTCCAATAGAACTGTATCAATGGTTGTCGGCGTATGTATCGAGGAGGAGTTGGTATTATCGACCTCATGTTTGGACCCAAGAAGATTATCAGTGGCTTCATGATGTTGATCTGATTTGGACTCATGTTGTTGATCATTGGTGGAGTGGTGTGTTGACTAGCTACACGTTGGAGTACGTGGTTTCTACTTATTCTTACCCAGAGGTTGTTGAGTTTGAGTTCTTATGAGAAAAGAGGATATTTCTTGCATGCTATACCACTAGCCATCAATATCTTGATCATCACTCTGAGTTTAGAAGCATTTCCTATGGCTAGCTAAACTCCCACTAGGTGCGGGGCGTGAAAGTGGGTGTGGTGAGAAATGGCGGATCCTATGGTAGAAATGGAGAGAGAAGAGAGGTGGCTCAAGTATAATGAAGCTGAGAGAGGGAATTGGTGAGACAACGTGAGATTACAGGAACGATGGATGTTTGGAGGTAGACGTTGTCAAAAGGATTTGAGGTTCACACAGAGGATGTGGAACCTGAGAAGTCTGTGCTACCCCATCTTGGAAAATGTGGAAGGAGAACCCCCTCAGCTTCTGATGAGATCTCATCATATGGAGAAAGGAGATGGACCGTAGGCACACATTTGAACCCACCTAGTGACCAAGCCCTTGCACTTAGTTTTCCAATTTCTGAGACAAGTATTGCTAGTACCATTGGCATTGGTAAGCAAACAACATCAGGTAGATATCATTTTACATTACATGCATTTATGGCCATGTAAAAATTTCCTATGTTTGGTGGTATCCCATCAGGTGCATCATTTGGACAAGGTGTGGGCTCACAGAATGTGGGTATCATGTCTAGAAGTAGTTCAACTTCACAGACTGTTGGAGCTTAGTTTAGTACAATGGTGGGAACAAAGTAGCACTACTTTAGGCCCTGTACCTACTACAGGAGGATTTGGTGGATCTAGAGGGTCAGGAGTTAGTGGAGTTAGTGGATCTAGTGGTGGAGGAAACACAAGAGGGAATCAAGGTTCTGGATCTAGTGGAAAAGGACCACAACCCCATCAATAGGTATTTTATGAGATGTCTCTTCATTTTCCCAATTATAAAGGTGTTGAGGATGCTGCAGAGCATGTACACAAGTGTGAATTGTTATGGCACACTAAGGGGATCACTACCTCGGAGTGGAAGGCAAGCCAATTTGTAACTATGTTGTAGGGGCGCACATGCATAGCTGGTACCAAAAATATGACCCACATTATGGGTGGATTATACTGCGCTGCGTGATGCCTTCTTGGTAGAATTTCATATTCTTGAATTTGAGAAAAAGAGCATCAATGCGCTCAAGGAGATTCAACAGGGTATGGCAGAAAGTGTGCAAGAGTATGATGCACATTTTAAGACTCTCTTGTCAAAGTTATCTTATGATATCCATCCCTCTCAGCATGCTCAGTGGTTTGTTGGAGGCTTGATAACACCTTTCAGATGAGCACTTTCACATAAGACTTTCACGGATCTGCGTGAGGCCTTGGAGGCTGTTGTGCACGCTGAGGCCTTGGGGAGCATTGATACTGGGGTAAGTCCCTTTTTAGAGGCACAAATTGATTCCATGGAAAAGAAACTTGAGAAATTGTCTACAAATTCAACACATGAGACTTGTAGTGGACTTTGGTGTACAAATTGTGAAGTAGAAGGACACACCAAGGATAGTTTCCCTCGAAATTCAGTGCGTGCCATGTCATTAGACTATGAAATCTGTCACAGGGATCATGACCCAAGTAGATGGCCTTTGTTACAATGCACGCTCTATAAGAATGTGTCTTGCTATTGTAAGATTTGTACATCTACTACTCATGACATGAAGGACTGTCGGTTGATAGACCAAGATTCATGATGCAATTGATACTGGTGTGCACTAGGCCAGCATTGCGAATAGTTCTAAGAATGAGGGGTGTCAACATGAAGGGCATGAAGATGGCAGAGGAAGGGGAAGAATATTTTGCAGAGGATTCAGAGGTTGTGGTGGTCGTAGTGGAGGAAGGAGTGAATTTCCCCATGGGACTTGTTTCAATTGTGGATTTATGGATTGCTATAAGCATGAGTTCCCATGTTTCTTGCAATACTCATGGTATGGAAATAAGAATAAGTATGAGGAGTGCCCTAACTTGTATGATCACATGAGCCAGAATCAAGAAGAAGGACAAGGGTGGGAATGGTTAGTGTGAATGTGTTGAACCCCTATTCATGCCTATGGTATGTCTAACCCTGAGTTGGAGCTTGTATTAGTAACTACACACTGAAGCTGCACATGCTAGAAAAATACCAAAGAAGAGGGCTCTCATTACAAGAGAAGAGGTATTGCATGGAAAGTACCCTGATCTGACTTATCAGAAGGAGGTTTACCAGGAGACTATGGAGGTGATTAGGAGTTTGCAAGGGGAGATCTAGTGCTTGAAAGAGCAGTCATGGAAGTTGGAACAGGCAAAGAATGTTGAGATCCCTCAGAAGGATGTTGATGATGTCAAAGAGGTATGTAAGATGTTGTGCTAGGAAAATATCATTCCCCTATTAGGAGAATGGTTGAGAGGAAAGGTACCACATGCTGGATGTGAGTGTGAGAGGTAGATCTTACATGCTAATTTTCCCCCTCATAGTCTTGATTATGACAAGGAGATCACATTAAATGTGGTAGTTGATGGATGGATTCTGAGCAACATACTAATTGACACAGGTGCAAAGGTTAATGTTCTTACTTTGGATGCATGGAATCAGATGGGGAGACCACCATTGCAGCCATCTTCAAATGTGTTGTACATGGAAAATAGAACTAAAGCTACACCCATCAGAGTCTTGAAGGATGCTTCCATAACCATTCAAGGGGCCAAGTTCACTGGGGAATTTGAAGTCTTAGCACTTACCGAGGTAGATAGTTTTCCTAGCCTTACTTGGATGCCCTTGGTGTTATGTAAATAATGTTGATTTATGCTTCAACAAGGGATACATCAGCTTTGAGAATAAGGAGTGTGTTATTATTCCACTAATAGATGGTAGGTCTACACCTTATGTCGAGCCTTTGGGGGAAGAAGACATCAATAGAATTTATGTGTGCACCATCAGAGACCCAGAGATTATTGAGCCATCAAGAGAAGGATTCATTCAGTGGGATGATGCTCAGTCCTTGAGTGATATGACTAGCATTACATGTGATAATTGGGTACATGGGACTTATGAGTTGGTTGGAAGATAATTAAAGGGCACTATGACTCGTGTTGTCAAGGCACATTTGGTTAGGCATATGGGAGGAAGACAATTACCAAGTTACATGGGAGAAGGTAACCCTGATGTCTTTTTGTGTGCTATGGAAGTCCAGTGGACCTGTGAAGTAGAAAAGAGGAATATGCTTGTTTATACCTTGCATGGGACAACAACACATTGGTGGATGACTCATCAGGATAATCTTATAGAGTGGCATGAGGTAAGAATCATGTTTTCTGTTAGATTTCTCCAGACCAATGCACCTTCAAGGATATGTGACTATCATGGGAAGGAATCATCCTTGTACCATGTTCAGGAATGTGAGAAATCCTAGATGGAAGAACCATAAGCTTTACCTCCTTCACTCTGGGTGTGTAAGTTCTATTCCACTTTCTAGGGTTGTGCATGTGCTTGGTATGTCCATTCAGAGTTATGTCATCAGACAGGAAATTGGTAGGAGTTGACGACAGGTATTATTCAGAACTTTTGAGTATCTATCTTCTAAACCATCAATGAATGAGGATTTTAAGGTAGTCAAGCACCTTACTCTAGGAGACACTGCCAAGGCTTAGGACCTCATCCTATATTTTCTAGGGGACCTGATTTGGAGGGTGCTTTGAGGAAGGAGAAGAAACAGATGAAGTACAGTTTGAGTGCATGCCTTCCTAGAAAAAGAAAAAGGAAAAATGGTGTACCTGATCGAAGATGAAGAAATAGAGAACTTAGACGTTGATCATATAGAGGGTATGCACAACGTCTTGGATAATGCAGATGAGAAGGCACGTGCCTACCATGAGCCATTGAAGACAAAGAAGGTCAACATTGGCACAGAAGTAGAACCAAAAGAAGCAATCATTGGTGATTACTGGACAGACCAAGAGGTTTCAAAGATAATTGAGCTACTACGTGACTTCTAGGATTTGTTCCCACATGGATACCATGAATTGAAAGGATTTCATCACTCATTGGGAGAGATGTGGATTAAGTTAAAGGAAGGTGTGCACCCAATTAGGAAAAGGCCTTATAGGATGAATCCTAATCTGCATGTAAAGGTGAAAGAAGTGATTGACAAAATGTTGGAATCCATGATCATTGAATCCATTGAAGAATCTAAATGGGTTATCCCAATGGTGATTAGTATCAAGAAAGATGGAAGGATAAGGATCTGTGTAGACTACAGAGATTTGAATACTTCATGTGTTATAGATCCTTTTCCAACGCCTTTTACTGAGGAAATATTGGAAGGTGTAGTAGGGCGTGAGATCTACTCTTTTACAGATGGATTCTTAGGGTATCACCAGGTAATGATTACAAAGGAAGACCAGGAGAAGACTACTTTCACCACTGAATGGGGAAGTTTTTCTTATATGGTTATGCCATTTGGGCTTAAGAATGCACCTGTTGTATTTTCATGCATTGTGGTGCAAGCATTTCAAGACTTTATTCATAAGTTTCTACAAGTCTACCTGGATGATTGGACAATGTATGGATTAGTAAAAGATCATTGTGAAAACTTGAGATTGATGTTTGAGAGGTGCAGATAGTTAAGTATCTCTCTAAACATTAAGAAATGTGTCTTTGCTACTCCTTTTGGCACATTACTAGGTCATATTATTTGTAAGGAAGGTTTATTGGTGGACCCTACCAAAGTTGTTATTTTGGGTTTGGAGGAGCCTGCCAATCAAAGCACAGTGCATGGATTTTGGGGCATATGGGTTACTACAAAAAAATTCATCAAAGGTTATGTCAGGATTTCTGTGCCCTTAGAAGAACTATTGAGGCATAAAGGAATATTTCACTGGGATGAGGCACAACAAGTGGCTTTTGATACATTGAAGGAGAAGCTTACTACTGCACCCATTTTTTGCTTTTCCTCTTGGGACAAGCCCTTTCATGTACATGTGGATGCATCAGGGATGGAAATTGGAGTAGTTCTAGCACAACCTAGAGAAGGGATTGTTGATCACCCTTTATGTTTTGCAAGTAGAAAGTTAACTCCAGCTGAGCAGAATTACACAATAATGGAGTGCAAAGCATTGTCTATGATTTATGTGCTGCATAAGTTTAGTAAGTACTTGTTGATTACTTTGTTTATCTTTTACACAGATCACATGACACTTAAGTATTTGGTAAACAAGCCTATTTTTGCAAGGGCACATATGCCGTTGGATCTTGTTATTTCAAGAGTTTGACTTTTCAGTAGTAGTAAAACTAGGAAAGTGCAATTCAGGACCTGACCATCTTTCTAGAATTAATTCAGGTGAGGACACATAGAGCATTGAAGACACAATGTCAGATGCACAGTTGTTCAGATTACAATGCACACCCACTGATTTGGAGGATATTGTTATCTTTTTACGAACAAGTGTGGCACCTGATGGACTGAAGAGTATAGAAAGGAAACAAGTTGCCATTCATGTCGTGCCTTATATATTGATTGGTGGAGATCTATAAAAACTTGGTTGGGATGAGATTTTGCTTTCTAGTGTGTACTAGAGCATGAGTGTGTGGGTATTATGGAGGAAGCTCATGGAGGGATTATTGGTGGACACTATGCAGGTGAGCCACTACACGTAAGATTTTGATGGCTAGTTTGTGGTGGGAGACATTGTACAAGGATTGCCAAGAATATGCCAGGGGATGTGATCATTTCCAGTGCCTTGGGAAGCCTAGACATAGAGATGAAATTCCATTGAGGCCTATAGAAAGTGTGGAACCCTTTGAAAAATGGGAAATTGACTTTGTGGGCCCTATTTCCCCCCCAACGCGTAGGATAGGGTCATGCTACATCATTACTTGTACAAACTATCTTACATGGTGGGCAGAAGCAACACCTATGAAGGATTGCACATTGCAACTACTGCAACAAGGTTCCTTTGGGAGAATATCATAAGTAGGTATGGATGTCCATTGAGTTCAACAAGTGATAGGGGTACTCATTTCTTGAATGAGACTGTTAGGATATTATTGCAGAATTTATGGTAGCCCATCATAAGACTACACCCTATCACCCACAAGCTAATGGAACTATTGAATCTTTTAAAAATATCTTGAGCTACACATTAACAAAGATCTGTGATGTTGGAAGGAAGGATTGGGATGATAAAGTCTTTTTTATTATTTCATCTTATAAAACAACCTACAAGAGACCAAACAAAGCAACCCTTTCAGTTAGTGTTTAGCACCGAGGCTGTTTTACCAGTTGAATTTATGTTACCATCCCTGTGTATTGTATGCATGTAAGGAGGATTGGATGATGAGAAAGCACTTGAAGAGTGCATAGAAAAAATGATGCAGTTGGATGAGAGGCGTGCTATAACCTGATGGATCTAAGAGAAAGAGAAAGAAATATAGAAGGCCTGAAATGATCGACACATTAAAAATAAGAAGTTGGAGGTTGAACAGATGGTTCTTCTGTATGATTCCAAGTTTTTGCACCACCCTGGGAAGTTCCAAGTGCATTGGTTGGGACCATATGTCGTGACCTATATACTTGACTCAGGTGCTTTCCAGTTAGAAGCTTTGGATGGCACACATGGTTTCCCTGGTTTCTTTAACGGGAGTAGGTTGAAGCCCTACTATAAATAAGTCTTCTTGGTGTTTGTAATAAGGTAGTGTTGCCACTTAGATTAGGTTCCTTTAATGCATTTTCCTTTATATGTGTTTCCTTTCATCATTGTTATGATTTTTCTGTTAGTTTGGTGTGTTGTGTAATAAGTGTGTTTGTATGCCAATAGCCAATTACTATCTAAGAGGTTTCATGCATAGGACTGCACATAATTTTAGTGTGGGGTGGAGAGCACAGTAAGAGGCACACATTTGGAGTGATGTTGTTGGTGGCCCAAGAGAGAAAAAATCATGAGGTAGCAGAGGAATGCGTGTAGTAGAGGTAATAATGGTAGGAGATAACATGGTGTCAAGAAATAGTTTTATGAAATCCACGTATAGTGATGAACGCATGGAGCAACATGAGGTAGGTAGTGGAAGGAATAACTACTTGGTATAAGAGGTAAAGGTATATGTACTTTGGCACTGAGAGTGCATGTAAGGGAGTCTGTGGTTGATGTAGTTTTGTGTACTAGAAGGTTGAGGAGGTTATGCGTGAGTGGGTGCGCAAAGGAAACATGCTAGACAAAACTCACAGGAGGAACAAACTAGAAAATTTTGAATTTAATGCGGTTGTACGGTGGTAGGTGGCATAGAAATTAATGTGGTAAAAAGTGGAAAACTATAAATAGGGAATTAGGGTAAGTTATTTTCACCTTGTGTTTACTTGTAGAAGAGCTCTTGCGAACTAGGGCATCCTTGCAAGAAATTTGTGAAAATCACGTGCGAAGTGAAAGATTTGAGAACCAGATTGGAATGGAGTACATGGGTGTGCACAGAAGTGGTTGTTTAGAAGGATTTATATTGGTTTTAACATTGTCTTGTGGAAGAAAGGGTTTCCAGGTTAGGGTTTGAGAAACTAGGGCATGGGTTTGAAGAATTTGTGCAGAAGGATTGGAGCCAAGGGATTGAGCAGTAAGAAAGCAAGATACAAGGAAGGATTAACAAGGACCTAACAAGGAAAATGGCACCAAGGAAAGGATCAAACATTTCACCCAAGAAGAAGGGAAAGGGAAAGGGAAAACCAGTCATGTCGACAAGTTTCAATGAAGAATGGTATGCAGAGATGCAATACCCAGATGGGGTATTATTGGGGATGGATTGGGTATCTCACGTGCATAAAATGGTTATAAGTGATTATAACCATAGGACATATACAACTGAGAAAGAGATGACATTGGAGCTTGTTCACCCTACAGGAGAAAGAACAGAAGATGACAGACCAGTGTATGATGACTCTGTGAAGAGGACATTGGAGAAGGTTGGGATTTTGCAACTCTATGAGTTTCCATTTTTTAGAAAGCCTGAGAGATTATACTAGTGGATTATGTCACACGTGCACGAAGATTACTTTTACTTCGTAGGAAGGAGGATGCACATAACTCCATAGTTGATCTCTAAGTACACTAGACTTATTTGCATAAGAGAGTCGTTGGATGGTGACTTGGACAACAATGAGGCTGTCAAGGAAACAACTAAGGCATATGAATACAAGAAGGGTGAGCGCACCTTTGATATTTCCAAGATCACTGACCCAGTCATGAAGATGGCCACATGCCTGTTCACCAAGTTGAATGGACAAGAATGATGGACACAAGTGAACAAGAGATGGTTGAACATTTGTAGGAAGGTTTCAGAGGGGACCATCTACAACATCTTGGCCTTCATTGCAGAGGATATCATTGATGTCATGCATGAGATGGAGATAAAATTATGTATGGTAATATTCTTCTTACCATTGTGTTTTTAGATATTGGAGTGCCCAATGGGCCGAATAACAACATTTGGGAGTACCCTGATGAGAACCCCTCCCCAGCTAAGAGGTTTGAAGCATATACTTGTGAAAGTATGATGCATGCATACAAGGTTCTCTTGGATAAGTGGTAAAAGTGGATGTGTGATGCATTTGGAGTAGAGTGGAGGATTCTAGAGAAACTTTCAGTCTTGGTGAAGGATGAGGCTGAATTTGCAGTATACCAGTAGTTCTGCATTGGCAGGTTCACATTGACTGATGGCACCAAGAGCCCATGGTGTAAATTACCTTTTTCCTTCACAATGTAGTATTTTCAGAGCATGGTTAACAGGTTTAAGGAGGCTAAGAAAATGAGGTTTGATCTAAGTGAAGTAGATCAGGAGCACTGTGTGCTACACATGACACTTGTATATCCTCAGAAGTGAGCGTATGTGGAGAAGTATGTCTCTCATGACATACATATGCTAAGGCCCGTGACATTACCACTTGCAGGCACAACAATGACAAGGGTGTACATACACCTAAGGCCTAAGTTTGAGAAAGGCACGTATGTTGAGGATGATGTCTCCATCCCTGAAGACCCTGTCAGAAGGAAGAAGATAGTGACAAAGAAGAGAGATAGGGAGGAAACTCCAGTAAGCATTGCACCAAGCACGCATGTGGTTTAGACCGTAGGGGAACAAGAATTAGGTATGGGCACAAGAACTTATGCTCGTAGGAATAAGACCCTAGTGAAGGAGAAGTCCCCAGTGAAGGAGCAGTCTCCAGTGAAGAAGAAGCAGAGGGTAGTGTAGAGTTTCAGACTCTGAGAGAATGGAGAGCATGAAGGGTGATGAGACTAGAGAGGAGGATGAGGAGCATGAGTCAGAGAAGAACCCCCTGTGTACAATGTACATGAATCTGATGAAGAGTGGAATGAATCTTTAGAGGGCACTTGAGAGGGAGAAATAAGTGAAGAAGAAGTGGGGATGAAGGTGCATGAGACCCCACACCTATCTGGTGAATAGTTAGAGGACACGGTGGAGAAGGAGGTGGCAGGTATCATCAAGGACTTGGTAGAGCATGAGGTGGAGCATAGCAGTGGGAGAAATGGAGAAAGAGAAGTATGGAAGCATGGGAAAGGAGACAGGTTTAGCAGTTGGTTTCTTGACAGGAGCACAAACAGGTGACAAGGGCGCGTAGACATCACAAGGACCCATAGTGACTTATGATAATGATCCAAAAAAGGTCCTACGCACATGTTTCTAGAGCACAGTACCTACAGACCACCTCTTTATTTGGTCATCATTTGATAAATATGGTGCGTACCTGTGCACAAGGAAGATGTTGTCATGGGATTTTGAGTCCCATGTTGATGAGCTGGAATTTGAAGTCAATGCAGGTGCATTGCTAGACACACCTGAGCTCCAAGGAGGTAAATCCTATTGTGGATTCTCAACAACTGACTGATGAGTAGGCATGTAATGCACTGAACAAGGTGTTGGTGGAGATTGAAGCAAGGTTATTCAGGAGGAATAACATGATTAAATCATTGGAGAAGGAATTGGAGGAAAAGAACAAGGAGATTATAGAGAGAGACAAGGAGATAAAGGGAAAGGAGTTTATAATTGTGCAGTTGAAGAATGAGTTGAGAGAAGAGAAGGGGAAGGTGTGAAGCTTACAAGAAAGTGGAGGTTATCTCAGACTCCATTATTTTAGTGCATGCCAGATTTATCCCCCCTACACAGAAGCATGAGTTAGCCTTCCACTGCCTAGAGGATTTGACGTGCATCATCATGATGGAGAAGCAACCACTTGCACTGGAGTAAGTGGAAGAAGTTATGGTGTGGCAGAAAGAGCAGGAGAGATTACAAATTGAGGAGACCATAACTCAGTACACTAAGCTTCTTACTTCAGTGAAAAACATGGCTCACATGGCCGAAGTTATCTATGACAACTGTGAAGATAGAGACAGGGTGGAAAGTGTGTTGGTTATTACACATGAGGCATATTTGAAGGAGTTTATAGGCCAAGAACAGAGGAAATGGGTGGAATGTGACAAGATCCTGGTGGAGGTTGAGAAGAAATCCAAGGCAATTGAAATTTTAAGGGCCTCTATTAAGAATAAAGTAAAGGAATTATATCCCCAGGTGACACATAGGATGGATGCGCTGACCGACCTTAGCAAGAAAATGGAGAATATTGTTGACACATTGAAGGCTAAGGGTGAAGAGATGACATTCGATGAGGTCAATGCACTGATAGGGGATTTATTTAAATAGGTGCAGAGTGAGGTGGATGCTTGGAATGAGATTGAAGCATTCTTGAATAAAAATTTCCTAATCCTTGTACAACAGTAGAACAATTCTTTTGTTCTTTGGCGTAAGCTAGATACAGGTCATTTTATTCTTCCATTCTTTATTATTTTTTGAAGATCATATTGTTTCAAAGGATGGACAACACGTTTAGTGTGGGGTAATGTTGAGCCCAGAAAAATGACTAAGTCCCAGAGCAGAGGATCAACGCGTGGGGAAAACAATGTAGGAAGAAGGTGCATGAGGAAGCATGCATAGGGATAACTAAGTTACATGTGGACAACTTGAACAGTTAACCAGTTTTGGAATGAAGGGCTAGAGTTGGACATGGAGTGTGTGGAGGTTTGCACGTGGGAGTAGAAAAGGGTTTGAGACTTAGCCACATTTTGGGTTATGGTGTTGCATGGAAAACATGTGAGGATGTGGGTAGGCATGATAGTGGATAAGGTTAGAACATGGAGACTTACAGCCCAAGGAAAGAATATTCCAGGATATGGTTATCATGATGGGATTAAGAGTTGTAAAGTAGAGTTAGTTATGGCTTAGCTGACACTTGCATGTTTAGGGTACTCAAGTATGGTGGGGTATGATGACATTTGGCATGTGGTTTGCTCTTGAGTGATGTTGAGGTGGTAAAGGAGAGCTCCCACTCTATTTAAGAATGCATTTGGATCTAAAACATAGGATGTGAAGAAGATGTGTGATGCAAGGCAAGAGATGCAAGAGGGACTTTAGATGCATAGGAGAGAGCATGGCTAAGAACTCTTTGAGTAGAGTCATTTTGTAGGTTTAGGATGTTATTTATTGATGTATTCAGTCTGCTATGACCCTTCTTATGTAATTTGGTTACTGTAAACAATTGTGAATCAATATATCTGATGGATTATTCTGAATATCTATGTTTATGGGTCCAAACTCTTGTGTTCTTCATATTGCTCATGGTTCAGACCTGATTCTTCTGTGTTGTTGTGATGTTTACATTCATATTATGGTGCATTTGTGCCTGGATCTAATTTCTTTACCTTTGTGCTAGAATGAATGTATGTATTTATGTTTGTACATTGTTCTGCTATTCATGGTAACATTCTTGACAAATATCACATAGAAGAGGGCCCTAATGCCTTCCCACTCCTTAGGTGAGCTCCCAATTTAGTCTAGGTGATACATCGGTGTGCCTGGGAATTAATGGTTTAGGAAAAGTGACTAGAATATAATCAAGATGAACAAAGAAGATCATCAAATAAAAGTTCAACGAGAAGTGCCAAATGGTGGTTCGCACCACTACCATGTGCATTGGAACATATATTACATTCGATTATATTCTCATAGTCTAGATTGACACCCTCTCCTAGTTTCTTCAGAATATCTTCAATAATTCTCTAGTTACACTGAGGTTCAATCACATCATCGTAAATGAACCTGGAAGTGTATCACATCTCTTGAAATTCATTAGCCTAGCAAATGTTAGCCCATATAAAGAGGAAACATGGTTGGTTTATTGTTTTACAGAAAAATTTCAGCTTTCGTGAAATCATTAAAATATTTTCCCAAGATTTGCATGTTTTAATTTTAATGGCATTTTAAAACTGATAAAGACCTTAATCCAAAGCAAAAATTAAAGCCTGGTGCAAGCTAGCTAATATAAAATAGAAACATGTTATATTTATGGTTTTTCATATCAATGTTGGATTCCATAAATCATTTAACAATTTTCTAACAACTACGTAGTTTAGCTTTAGTAAAATTTAAAACTGATAAGAACACTAATTCCTAAGGAAAAATTTGATTCTTGTAGCCGCTAGCCTATACAAGTGCACTCTTGATTGCCGCAAGTGATGTAAGTTTTTCATCACTACCAACTAGGAACACTATTGGAGTAACCCCGCCCACTGGGATCCCAAGCTGATGACTCTAAGTTTGGCATAAATTCTCTTTTCGACCTCTCTCGCTCTAAGGGAAATACGGTGCTCATAGTTTTTCGTATCTGCAGTAAGAAGGGAAATTACTTCACATCAAAATTCCCTTACAAGGATCTTACCCCCGCCTATGCCACATACACCTTTACAAGGGGCAAGACCATCGAGGGCCCCACCTCTGGTATAAGCATCATTGGCGGGGCTACTACTACCTCCATTGTTGGGCACCTCCAAATCTCAGAGGTGGCGTGGACTACTCCAGTGATAGCATGCACTACAGAAATGATGAAATTTTTGTTCAAGTTACCAGTCTATCTGAAGACTACGTGGGTTATCAATCTGCATGATATTTTCAAGTTGATTGGATACATCATGTGCGTCTATGTGGCCATGTATCAGAAGACGGATTAAAAGGAGATATGGTTTTTTTAATTTCATCAACATGGAGGATGCTCAAAGAGCTATTAATAAGATCAATGCTTATGGTTATCATAATCTTATCCTCAGAACGGAACGGGCCACTCCAAGGTAGATTTTTTTTCTAAATTAAAGCACAAAAGACTCAAAATCAGGCGAATTTCCTTCTTTCTATGTAGTCTTTTACTTATTTCCACTTTGGGTTTTGTAGGGTTATAAGTGTTGATAGGATAAGTTGTGTTTCACTTAAACACAATGACTTTCCTTTTATTTTGACTTGCCTCATTTAGTATAATGATTTATTTGTTTTCACTATAGAAAACCTATCAAATCTTAATTCTTTAATTTCATTTTAAATCTTTTCTCATGGTGACGTTTTTTTATTTTTATTTGTTGAATGAATTGAATTTCTACAACCCCTTAAGCTTTACTCTGGATGCATGAGTATTTCCCAACTTTTCTCATTTCTCGAATTAGGGATGACAATGATGGTGTCTGACAGAGTGAGATGTGGGAAGCTTGAATAGGAGGAAAATGAACATCTGGAATTTCTTCTGCCCACCGTTGAATATCATGGAGCTGGACAAAGAAGATCATCAAATACAAGTTCAATGAGCATGACCAGAAGGTGGTTCAAACCACTAGCATGTGCACCCAAAAAGTGGCCAAATCGTGTCTTAACAAGTGTGATGTTGAGCACCATGAGTGGCATAAGTTCAACATCGCTGCCAACTATGAAGCCTACTAGAATGACCCCACCCACTGCGATCCAAGGATGATAATTCCAAGTCCGAAGAAGATGCATTTTCCTTCCTCTCTCGCTCCAAGGGCAGTGCAGTGCTCATATTTTGCCATATTTGCAGTAACAAGGGCAATCACTGCACATCAAAATTCCCTTAAAAGGTTCTCCCCCCGTCGATGCCACAAACACCTTAACAATGGATAAGACTATTAAGGGCCTCACCTCCAGTGGAAGCATCGCTTCCTCTGCTGCTAGGGGCCTCCCAGTATTAGGGGCGGCGTGGACTTCTCCAGCAAAAGCATGTGCCACATAAAAGATGAAATTTTTGTTCAAGGACCATGAGAGATGTCAATCAGAATGAGCTTTTCAATTTGTTTGTATACATCACGTGTGTCTATGTGCCCATGGATTAGAAGACAGATTGACAAGGGATTTTATTTCTTAATTTTGTCAATAGGGAGAATACTTAGAGAGATATAAATAAGTTTAATTTCTATGGTTATGATAATCTTATTCTCATAGTTGAATGGGCCACTCCAAGTAGATATTAATTTTTTAAAAAAATTAAAGCAAGGTAGAACTTAAAAAGTACATCTTTCCTTCTTTCTATGGAGTCTTTTACTTATTTATGCCTTAGGTTTTGTAGGGTTTTTAGTGTTGATAGGATCAGTTGTGTTTCACTTGAACACAATGATTCTCCTTTTATTTTGACTTTCCTCATTTAGTATAATGATTTATTTGTTTTCACTAAAGAAAACCTATCAAATCTTAATTTTTTAAATTCATTTTGACATTTTTTCTCATGGTGACATTTATTTATTTTTATTTGTAGGGAGATTTGAGTGTTTGCAAACCCTTAAGATTTACTCCGGATGCGTGAGGATTTCCTGAATTTTCCCATTTCTTGAGTTAGGGATGAAAGTGATGGTGTTCAACAGAGTGAGATGCAGGGATCTTGAATAGGAGGATAATGAAGATATAGAATTTCTTTTCCACCCTTGAATTTCATCGAGTTGAACTAAGAAGATCGTCAAATAAAAGTTCAAGGAGAAGGGCTAGAAGGTGGTTTGCACAACTACCATCCACATCTGCAAATTGGCCAAATCGTGCCTTAATAAGTGCACCCTCAAGCACCGCGAGTGGCATAAGTTCAGCGTCGATGCCAACTAGGAACCCTATTGGAGTGACCTTTCCCACCCAAATCAAAGGCTGATGATTCCAAGTCTGGTTGAGATGCGTTGTTCATCCTCTCTTGCTCCAAGGGTAATGCGGTGCTCATAGTTTTTCATATATATAGTAAGAAGGGTTATCAATGCACATCAAAATGCCCTTTTATGAGGATCTCACCCACGGCCATGCCACATACACCTTAACAAGGGATAAGGTCATCGAGGGCCTCACCTCCAGCGGAAGCATTACTAGAGGGGTTTTCGCTACCTCTGTTGTTGGGCACCTCCCAGTGTCAAGGGTGGCGTGGACCACTCTAGTAATAAAATGCACCACATAAATAATGAAAATTCTATTCGAGTTACCAGTCATTCCGAGGAACACGAGGGATGTCAATATGCATGAGATTTTCAAGTCATTTGGACACATCACACATGTCTACGTGGCCATGGATCAGAAGACGAATTAGAAGGGGATTTGGTTTTGTTTATTTCGTCAATAGGGAGGATGCGTAGAGAGCTCTCAAATAAGCTCAATGGCTATTAATCTGATAATTTTATTCTCATAGTCAAATGGGTCACTCCAAGGCAGACTATTTTTAAGAAAATTAATCAAGGTAGACTTAAAATTAGACATCTTTCCTTCTTTCTATGGATTCTTTTACTTATTTCCGCTTTAGGTTTTGTAGGGTTTTTAGTGTTGATAGGATCAGTTGTGTTTCACTTGATCGCAACGATTCTCCTTTTATTTTGACTTTCCTCATTTAGTATAATGATTTATTTGTTTTCACTAAAGAAAACCTATCAAGATTATTTGTCATTGATTAAGCTCAACATGTGTCCACTTTAGCAAACACGTTTGTTAAATTTTGTTTGTAGGGCGATTCGTGTGTCTGAAAACCCTTAAAATGTACTCCGAATAGGTGAGGATTTCCCAAATTTTCCCATTTCTTGAGTTAGGGATGATAGTGACTGTGTCTAAAAGAGTGAGATGCGGGGAGTTTGAATAGGAGGATAATGAAGTTATGGAATTTTTTCTGCCACTACTAAATATCATTGAGGTGGATGAAGAAGATCATCAAATACAAGTTCAATGAGAAGGTCCAAATGGTGGTTAACACCACTACCATGCACATCAAAATATGGATTATATTTAGTTATATTCTCATAGTCTGGAAAGACACCCTCTACTAGTTTCTTCATAATATATTCAATAGTTCTCTAGTTACACTAAGGTTCAATCACATCATAGTAAATGAACCTAAAAGTGTCTCACATCTCTTCAAATTAATTAGCCTAGTAACCTCTAGCCTGTATAAAAAGGAAAGATGGTCGGTTTATTATTATGCAGACAAATGTCAGCTTCCATGAAATAATTAAAATATTTTCCCAAGATCTTCATGGTTTAATGTTAATGACATTTTAAAACTGATAAGAGCCTTATTCCAAAGAAAAATTAAAGCCTAGCATCCTCCAACCCATATAAAAAAAAAACATGTTATATTTATGGTTTTATAGATCAACGTTGGATTCCCTGAAATCATTAAACGATTTTCCAACAAATGCATAGTTTAATCTTAAATAAATTTTAAAACTGATAAGAACCTTTATTCCAAAGGAATAATTAAATTCATGTGGCTACTAGCCCGTACAAAACAAAGACATGTTTTGTTTATTATTTTGTAGATCAATGTCAAATTCCAATATTTTGATTTTCAGATTCCAGTATATGGGACTTTGGAGTGTAGTAAATTCCAATATATGTGATTTTGGATTCCAATATATGTGATTTTGGATTCCAATATATGTGATTTTGGATTCCAATATATGCGATATTGGAATCCAATATGTGTGATTTTGGAGTCCAGATAATTCCAATATTTAACATTTTGGAATCCAAAACTAGTAATTTCGGATTCCAATATTGGCGTTATTTTTTAGCTACTCATACTAGAATAAGTCCAGATTTAGAGAAATGAGCATTGAATATATGTTTCTTTACATCATGTTTCTCAATGTGTTTCATTGTTCATTATCATGTCCTACATATTCATTTTCATCATTCGATAATAAATTTTATTCTCATATCTTACTTGAGATGTTTCTAAATTTAATTGTATTGAATTGAACAAGTTATTCCCAATAGAAAATTTATTTTTTGTAGACGAAGTACCTTGACCTTCACTATAATCGTTTTTATTTTCTCTCCTAAGTGCTTGTCTTTTTTTTATTTTTTTCTTTAAACTTCAAGTTCTTCATTTATTTTCTCTTTAATTTTTCTTGAACAGTGACTACTAGACATCATGGCTGATTTTTCTTCTTTTTAATAAAATGAGGATCAAAATTTTAGCAAAATGATCAATTTTCATGTTTGAGACAAGACAAAACTGAGAATTCATATGACTATCATGTGCAGAGACAGTATGGAACCCATAAAGAGTAAAATATTATATGAAAATGGTAAATGAAAGATGATTTTTTTTTATAATTCTACAAATGGTGTACATCCTTTACAAAAGCACACATTCCCTTTGCATATGTAGTTGCAAATGTAGTAGGTGAACAAAAAAATCAATTCCATCTACGTTTGGACTTGCATTTATCAACAAATAAGGCTTTTGGTGGATTTTGGACATTTATTCATCTTCATAGACACAAAATAATTGTCATCTTTATGTACTTGTCAGTTTCTAAAAATATAAATTTTTTAGTTTAAATAATTATTTTCAATTACTACTTAATTTCTCCATAATATAACTCACTAAGATTGATTCATTAACATTACCAATAGCTAATAATGTTATAAAAATAAACCAATAAATTACAAAACTTATATATAAACAATTCAAATATATGAAGTTAAACTCAAAAAGTTGTGTTCATACACTTCGTTTTCATTTTCCCTACTTTTTTTACTTATAAAATTATTTTAATAATTTAAAAAATATTTTAAAACATTGTCAACAATCTTTAACTTTTTCTAAATCCTTTTTATGAAATTTCTTTAAAAAATTATTCAATTTCTCGAAAAGAGTGTTCATGCACAGGAACTTTTGCTATGTTTTCATAAAAAAATATTATGTCACTATTAGAAATGATTAAATTTCACATACTTACCCTATTCAGGTATTGTATAAAAAAACATATTTAGAAACTAGATTCAAATTGTCACAATTTATCTTCTTACATCATCACCAAATTTTTTGACTGGGTACCTCTTAAAGTCTCTCCATGCTCATGTATTTTTTTTCATAAAAAGAGGCCACTTATACCCCATTTTGACCTTCATTATCCTTCATCTATCCATATGTTAAATATAGTAAAACACAAGAAGATGAGTTAATTTAGATTTTCTACTACTATGTAGGTTGATCTACATCCTGAATTGGGTCAAATAGACTGCGATATCGATGAAAGTTCTTAGTCTCTAAAATAGATTGTTGAAACCCTCTTGGACATGAGCCATGAGTTCACACACTCAAGTAAAATGCTAGTTTCTAATTGCGTAGTAGTGTCCTAGACTACTCGATTCTTATATGTCAATCGATGTTACTTCGTCCTTAAATTTAAAGGATTTATGCACTTTCAATTCTTCCAAAATACTTGTTCCTTTTCAAATGCAATGATCAAACCTTAGTTTCGCATACGAACAATCAAATATACATTAGATAACAAAAAATTGTGTGTTATTGAGTTCAGCTACCCTTAGAAGTTAATCTCTTTATTGATTTGAACTAAGCACTATAGTACATTTCCCAAATGAGGGGCTCAAATTATATGTAGTTCTCCTAGTTCTCGTGCAAGAGTGAATGAAATTATAGAATTCACCTCCCCTATGTATTCTTTTATACCTCAAAACAATATAAGGTTAACAAGGTATACTTCATATCTACCCTTTGTGAGTATTGAATAGAGAACTAAAATAGAAATTTTGTTGATTGATATTTGCTAGTGTAGAACTCCCTTAAAGTTCCATTTTAAGTATATATACTTGATAGTTCTTGATTTGGCGTCGATACGATTTTGACATGGTTTGGTCTGCTTATGACCTAGTTTAGATTTCTTCAAACCTATATAGGTGTCGGCCTAAACTCTTCTCTTGATTTAGGGAAGATTATGACAACTTTTCTTAATACTTGATAGGTATTTGAGCTAGATGAGCTCTTGAGAGTGCTAGATGAGAAAATGGGTATGTATAACTTTCTTTTATATTGTTCCATAGGATGAGATTTCACACTAAGGGAAACTAGGAAGTGGAAATAAGATAAACATAAGAAAATTTTTCCATTGGCCCACTATAGACATCATCATCAAACACAAACATAATCTTATGACAATTCAGTTTAATATAAACAACATTGTGTAAGGAGGTAAAATGTTATAAGTAGAAAAATGGACAACTTTGACACAAGATATATGATGCCTGTGAGGACTAAGATAGGTAATATTAGTTTCTGAGTGGAAGAGTAGGAGAATATAAAGTATTTACAATTCTTAGGAGAAAGTAGAATTATATGTTTAAGTTATGTTTGTGGATGCAATTCATGATTAATGTATATAAGTTAAATCAATGCTCTCAACTACCTAATTACCAAGTTTAGGTGTCTACATTATGTCAAAAGTGAAATTCAAGCATTTATAAAAAATCTAACATGTACTATTTAATGCATACATTCAAAAGATAAGGGTTTGGACATTTGCATAAACTAGATATCCCTCTAAATAGCATTGAGTGCATATTTTGGGATTTTTTTCCTTAGAGGGGATTTAAATTAGACATGTCTCTAAATGAAAACCCTTGTTTTTACTATTTTGTAAGGTGTTTATGTCAAATTTGGGTTTCAAGAAAGAAGAACAATGTATGTATTCTTGTAACAAATTCTACAAAATCGAGCAAACGTTTTGGAGGCTAGACACATAGGATCAGGGTTGTTCATTGTGTTGTCTTGTGGTAAAATGTTTCAAGAACCGTACTAATATGGCTTTGTAACATTTTAAAGGTAAGATTCACCTTGTTATATCTATAATTGTATTCATTTTCTTGTGGTTGCCGACTATATCTATATTCGCAAAATTAAGATTTGTAAATTAGTTTATATAAGTATAGCAGTATCATTCATTTCTACAATTAAATTTGATTTATTGTATAATATAGTTAAGGGTAGTGTAAGATAATTTCATGGAAAATTTATTAAGTAAATTTTTGGCATATCATAGTCATTTGTAGTATCCTAAATAGTATCCATATTTCTAGTTCTACCTATTGATGCATTATCAATACGCTTTCCCAAGACACAATTCCTATTAAAAACAACACCCTTTATTTTACCATATATCACATCTTTTTTGTGTGATATTTTTGAATACCTTTTATTATGTGTATCAAACATTCATGTTGAATTCAATATTTGACATTCACCACAACATTTAATTAGGCTTGGAGTTAAATCCATGTTGAAATTTTTCTTAGACTCAAAAGATCTTGACATACTTAGTTTGAAGTGTTTCTTCTTTTCATTTCTATGTGCATAACACATTGGTTTAGTATTTTTATTTTATATCCTTCTTACCTTATCATTTTGTATGGTGATATACCTTTTTAATGGTACACAATGTATAACAAGTGTGACAAAAAAATAAATAGAGAATGGGATAATAGGATTGATATAAGTAATGTTAGTTTCTGAGAAGAAGAGTAGGAGTATATGAAGTATTTACAAGTCTTAGAAGAAAGTAGAACTATACATTTAAGTTATGAACTTGTGCATGCAAGTCATGATTAATGTATATAAGTTAGGTGTCTACATTATGTCAAAATTGAAATTCAAGCATTTAGAAAACATCTAACATGTAATATTTGTTGCATACATTGAAATGATAAGGGTTTGGGCATTTGCATATGCTAGATTTCCCATTAAATAACATTGAGTGAATATTTCAGGATTTTTTCTTAGAGGCGATTTGAATTAGACGTGTCTCCAAATGCAAACCCTGTTTTTTACAATTTTGTAAGGTGTTTATGTCAAATTTGGGTTTTAACGAAGAAGAACAATTTATGTATTCTTGAAAAAAAATCTAGAAATTTGAGCAACATTTTTAGATCCTAGAAGCATAGGATCAAGGTTGTTCATTATGTTGTGTAGTAGTAAAATGTTTTGAGGATCATACTATTATGGTTTTGTACCATTTTCAAGTATGTTTCACCTTGTTGGATCTATAATTGTCTTCAATTGTTTGTTGTGGATGACTATATCTATATTAACAACACATTCATTTACAAATTAGCTTATATAAGTCTAGTAGTATCATTCATTTCTACAATTTAATTTGATTTATTGTATAACATAGTAAAGGGTAGTGTAAGATAATTTCATGGAAAAGTCATTAAGTAAAGTTTTGGCATATCACAGTCATTCGCAGTATACTAAATAGTTTCCATATTTCTAGTTCTACTTGTTGATACATTATCAATACGCTTTCCCAATACACAATTCCTATTAAAAAGAACACCTTTTATTTTACCAAATATCACATCTTTTTTTGTGTAATATTTTTTAATGTCTCTTATTATGGGTACCGAGCATTTGTGTTGAATTCAATATTTGACATTCACCACAACATTTAATTAGGCTAGGAGTTAAATCCTTGTTGAAATTGTTCTTAGACTCAAATTGATCTTGACATACTTAGTTTCAAGTGTTTCTTCTTTTCATTTCTATTTGCATAACACATTTGTTTAGTATTTTTATTTTATATGCACTTCTTGTTTACCTAGCAAATTTGAGTTATCATTATTGTATGGTGATGGACCTTTTTAGGATGGTACACATTGTATAACAAGTGTGACAAAAAATATAATGCCTTGAGAATTTCCAGAATAGGATTGATATCATTTTAATGATTAGAGCTTTTGAGAAGAAGAGTAGGAGTATATGAAGTATTTACAAGTCTTAGAAGAAAGTAGAATTATACGTTTAAGTTATGAACTTGTGCATGCAAGTCATGATTAATGTATATAAGCTAGGTGTCTACATTATGTCAAAATTAAAATTCAAACATTTAGAAAACATCTAACATGTACTATTTGTTGCATACATTGAAACGATAAGGGTTTGGACATTTGCATACGCTAGATTTCCCACTAAATAACATTGAGTGAATATTTCAGGATTTTTTCTCAGAGGGGATTTGAATTAGACATGTCTCCAAATGCAACCCCTATTTTTTAATATTTTGTAAGGTGTTTATGTCATATTTGGGTTTCAACTAAGAAGATCAATTTATGTAGTCTTACAAAAAATTCTAGAAAATTGAGCAACATTTTTACAGCCTAGAAGCATTGGATCACGGTTGTTCATTATGTTGTGCAGTAGTAAAATGTTTCGAGAAATGTAATACTGTGGTTTTGTACCATTTTCAGGTATGTTTCACCTTGTTGGATTTATAGTTGTCTCCAATTGCTTGTTGTGGACGACTATATCTATATTCACAACACATTCATTTACAAATTAGTTTTTATAATTCTAGCGGTATCATTCATTTCTACAATTTAATTTGATTTATTGTATAATATAGTTAAGGGTAGTGTAAGATAATTTCATGGCAAATTCATTAAGTAAAATTTTGGCATATTACAGTCATTAGTAGTATACTAAATAGTATCCCTACTTTCATTTCTACTTGTTAATTTATTATCAATACGCTTTTCCAATACACAATTCCTATTAAAAATATTAAGACAGATAAGTGCTTAAAAAACTTTCACCACCTATTGATCTCTGTCAGGCATTTGAATTTTGTGGCCGAAAGAGGGTATTCACGCAGCTCTCACTATAAATCCGTACATTGAAGCAATAATGTTTTCGCAGCACACGTTTCAGCCGTGGCCACTGCTGCAATTATATTCAAACTCGACAGCGATAACTACTGTTGACAATGGCTCGAGTGCAAAATCCATCTCCACGTTTCTCGCTCTATACCCAATAATTTATTCAACTCATCTCGAATCTTTCTTACACAGGAAAACGACTTGTATTGAATTAATTTTGAAAAGGTGATATTCAATTCCAGCGAAAGTGACGTGATCACGCCGGTGAATCGCGTTTCGTCCTTTGCTCTCTCTGAAATTTATCTGGTTTAATCTTTTTCAGTTAGATTCACCGAGGATTAAAAAATATTGCCCTAATTAATATAGTCATGTTTGTAAAATTACAGATTTTAGGTTTTCACTCAAGAAATGGTCCACGTTTCCTGTCGCCTTGGCAATCAAATTTTCACAATTTTTTTCAAAAACAAATTGTATTTAAGTTGAGTTCTCGCCCAGTATTTTTGTTGGTGAGAGATAATTAGGGATATAATTATCTGGGTCAGTTGAGACATCAGTGATCCCAATAGGCCTACGAGCTTTGATGAAATAGTTTATTTCCTTTGGATTCCATGTTCCCAAAAATACTTATTTAAAATGTATTTTACTCCGTCATCTGACCTAAGTGAGGCCAGTTTCAACACATGGTCGTTTAATTTCCAATGCAATCGAAACAAATTTCTATCTTCATATTTGATATAGATAGATTTATACCATTTTTTGACCCAATTAATGTAAATCACCTCATTTTCCAACAATATCTTGGGTCAATTAACGTGTAACTGCAAGTCCATATTAAAACACTAAACCGGGGTGCTTGGTAAAGCACTTACAAATTTTCATGACATATGATAGCCTCTTTCTAGCAGAGGTTTTAGACATGGGTGGCATAGACATACCAATTACATGATTTGATATGATAATCCTTCTTTCCAATTTACTTATATGCCATTGGTTTACTGCAGATTTTCGCATGTTATGCATTTTCTAATTAGTGTATAACTCAATGTGTTGTGATTTAGACAACCATCCATACAATAGACTAAACAAGTAGAAATTTGAAATAAATAAAAACATTCAAAGAATATTGACATTATATATTTTGGAAATACCTTGTTTATTGTAGTAACTTGAAAATAACGTATATATGCATATGATCTATTCTTCAAGGCTCTAATCTTTGGTAATATTTCTCCCCTCTCACAATGAGAGCATGCACTTTTATAACTATAACACATCCTTTAATTAAATTTGCTTTCACAACAAGTCAAAGCCTAAAAATAAGACTTTGAAGCAAAATCATGTTTTTCTCTTACAAGCTAAATACAACTTCACTAAAACAAACATTGCTTCCTTCCAACACCAGAAATAACCCATTGCCCAATCACAGGGCAGTGCATGGAAGTAGGTACACATAAAAAAATCTCCCCCTTTTTTACTACTTCCATAAGGGAGAACACAAATGCATTCCTCGACAGTTGTGGGCCATCAAGCTCATTTCTTCGTTGAACCAAGAAAATTTTTCAACAAATTGCTACATTCGCCTTTTTTTGGATACTTTCTCAAGCATCACTCTATTTTATTCTATCATTTCTCTAACAAAATTATATTGCACATCAATTTGCTTTGTTCAAGAGTAACACTCCAAGTTATTTTTCAGAAAAATTGTTCTTTGTAAGTCACAACCTATTTGGATTTTATTTTGAATGAACTTGATTGAGGCACACAATATTTTAATCCAAAATTATTCATTAAACACGTGTGTAATTGTCATGTATTTAATTTTTGTGGTGGATATAGAAATGTAAACACCAGAATCTACACAAAATCATGATTAGATCATGATTTTATCACACTTGCATATATGTTGGTTTGAAAATCTGTCTCCTGGGCAGATTTATGGATAGATGAGCCAACAGTGTGCAGGGCATAGCCCCTCTTTGAGTCAACAAAGCGAAACTGGTTTATTGCTATTCTACCAGCAGGAATCTGTGCAAGTCTCACAATATTCCGCCTTCGGGGGTTTGGGATCTCATCCTAGTAGGGGTGTTTCCAACTGCGAAAAGAAAGGAAATGAAGTAGAGGATGAAGAAAGATCAGGTCTGAAGGGAGAAAAGAAATGAATTCCAAAGCAGAAAGGTCAGAGGGTTTATGTTTTGGGATTGGTAGTAAACAGAGCCAAACCTACTTGCATAAACGAACAAAGCAATACTGATGAATAAATGACAAAAAGGTAGAGATAGATCTAACAGAATAAACACATAGATCTGACATAAGAAAGATCAGATGCCCATAACACACATATTCAGCACAAAGTCTTAATATTTGTATTAATATTCTCTTCTGTTACAAAAAGTACAAAGCCTTTTCTCCCTACTTCTATTTTTCATCTAAAAGATATCCACCACCTAAATACAACAAGTATTCAAGTATATATAGAAGGAGAGAAGAAAAGAAGAAAAAAGCAAACAAACCACTTATTTACAAAAATATCTTACAATACATTACAAAGTCATTTGTTGACTTTTGACAACTTTGGTGGATGACATCATCCCATGATGCAACATGGATGATGTCATCATTTGTGTCAACATGACTTAGATATTTTACAAAGAGAAAGATGAGAAGAAAGAAACTATTCGTCGTCATCCCGCGGCTGGAAGGGGGTATCCTGCTTTTGCTGCTTGGGAGACGAGATGTTGGAACTGGGCACGGTACTCCATGAACTTGCTGATCATGGGTTGAAGTTGATCCTTGGAAGGATCCTTGTGTCTATCGCTGATAGCTTCGCAAGTCTCCCACTCGTCTATGAGCCTTTCTGGGAGTTTTGAATAATCATTTTCTACCTCTATCAGGTACCCGATGAAGTCACGACACACCAACAGGTTATTGATAGATTCGGCGTCGAACGTAACTTCTGGCCCAAGTCCCTGTGAAACAATCTCCTTGAAGATCTGAATAGTTTCCTCCACCTTTCTTAAGGCGAAAGGAGTGAGTAACCCTGGAGACATTGTGAGAACAATCTGTTCCATTTGATGCATTGCATCTAGGGCTACCTTCGTTACCTTGTTGATCTTTTCCAGGACGAACTCTAGTTGATCCACTCGATAATCCAAAGTGGAAAGGATTTTATTGAGTGCTCTAGGGGTGTCCAAAGACGCCAAACTTGACCAGATCATCGACTGAACAGTCGAGCATTCTCTGAAAGGTCTCGTGTTGCATCTTGGCATGATCAAGCTCTTCGGAGATGGGTCCCGCTATCACCTGGAGTTCTCTGTTTATTCGATTGATATTCTGATACAAATCCGTGAACTTAGCAGTAACTCCCTCGCTTTCTTTGAGGATTTGGCTCCTCCAAGCGGAAACGGCCATGCCCTGCTCGCCGATTTTAGCATATTCATTGATCTTTTCCTAGCTCAGAGGCGTAGGAGTTTCAGCGGCAGTCGTAGGAGGTGCACTGCCCATTTTCTGCAAGGCATGGAGAAGATATTTATTTTGCTCCTTTAGCTACCTTTTCTCTTCCTTTGCTTCTTGGAGTTTCTTGCAAAGGGCGTCAACTGCAGAGAGGGCCTCTCCTTGCAGGATTTTTGAAGAGGTCCCCATTGTGACCTAAGTCACTGTATAATTTATCGAAGACAGATCCTTCTTATCACTCAAAGGATTGGGGTATGCTGATCTCCATCACTCTCTCTCCCTGATGCACTCTGAGAGAAGTGGGTTATGGGCTTTTGCTTCTTTTCCCCTTTTGATGGGATCATGGAGAAGTCCATCGGTGTGATGGGAACTTTCCTTTTCTGCTGACTCAGGTGCTAGGAGATCCAGGCTGGACTTATGGGAGAAGGACCAGAAATAGAGAAGGGGGCAGCTGCAGTAGTAGAAGGGAAAAACGTGGAGACACTTGGAGGCGGCATTGAGAGGGAAGCCGAGGAAGTGCTCACGGGAGGAAGGGGTACTGCAGGGGAGGAAGACATAGGAAGGGAAGGGAGCTCAGAGATGAGGGAAGAAATGGAGGGGGACAGCTCTACGAGAGAGGAGAAGATGGAGGAGGAAGAAGGGGGAACATTAGAAGAAGGGGAAGAGGACACGACCAAAGGAATGGTCGCTTGGGTCACTCGAGGAGGGGAAGGAGGAGAAGGAGAAGGAACAGAAGGGACCTCGATTGTTACAGTCGTGGCCACATCCTGAGTGGATGTGCCTATTGGAACATCTTCCGCTACTTCTTTTTCTGGGCTTTTCGGGATTACAACCCGTTCTTGTGAAGTGGAAGGAGGGCTTTCAGGAGCTTCCTCTTGGGTGGAACTGGACTCACCCTCTTTTCCTTTTCCCTTGCCTTTTGTCTGTTGTTTCTCCTGAGGAGGTGCGTTGCCCAATGGAGAGGTCGTGAAATCGACTCCGAGGTAGATGAACCCATTCATTCGGCACCAATGCTCTGTTCTGCACAGAGTTTCCTTAACCCTTTCCTCTATTGTTTGGGGTGCTTTGGTTCTATCAATCACCTTAAAAGGCCAATCGTCCCCACCTGTGTCAAGATACACTTGATCCACTTCTTGCACAGCAGTTTGGTAGCCTTTTGGAATGATGGCCACCCTGTACTGGATGATTTCTACTAAGGCCAAGCGGGAATGATCATTCCTCTTAAGCTCAACCTCATGATATATGTCGACGTAGATATCTTCGATCTAAGGGATGTGGATTGGATCGAGTTTGGCCCTAGGAAGACAATTTCTCGGGTCGAAGGTGGGCCTTGCTGGGAAGTTATGTTTCAGATTCAGTAGCTCCAGTTCTGCAAACATGTCCTTTACTTTATGGTGAGTGTGAGGGGGAAAGGAATCCCACCCTTCTTTCTCTTTAGACACTTTTCGTGGTAGGTGATTAGCTGTCTCGACAGCTCCAACAGGATCAACTTGGGACCGGCATACCTTGGCAGTTTAGTTGGTTCTCCCAAGAAGTTAACTTCCCTCAGATACGTAAATGTGGGGAATTGAGTGAACAGGGCCCCCCATTTCTCTGTAGCCACTACGATGCTCTTGGTTGTGTGACCGTGAGTCATATTTGGCCTCAACAGGAAGATGATAAAATAGAAGAATGCATCGTTGATTTTTGTGAATTGGGGAATGCTATTTTCCAGCTTCAGTTCTGGATAATATTCATATATTTTAAGTTGGGGCCAAACCCCACACCGCATCAGAGCTGGATAGTCCCTTTCTGAAGCTACAGCATAGACTACGTAAGAGTTCATATAGAACCTCCCCGTTGTGTTAAGTTGTTGGAGTTGTTCAGAGATTGTGCTGCTTATGATTTTTGCCCACTCAAAGTGTTGATTGGGCACATTTTTATTCATTGTTTCTAAATATCGCAGCATCCACTTGTGAAAATAATGGGCATCAGGAATCCCAAAGACTCTACTCAGGAATGTAATTGTGTCACTGAGTTCCTCTGAAAATTCACTGCGATGAATGACTTGTGGCCACCGAGTCACCACCTTTTTGTTCTTCAGATAAACCTCGTTCATCAGTTGCATGCACTAATCTTCATTTTCGTCCCAGGCCTTAATGCAATCTTCCTGGATGACGGCCACAAAGTGCCGGTGGTTAGGGATGCCGAGCATTATTTCAAAGTGCCGGGCAGTGAGGTTGATTATAACCTTACCCTTCTCATTGTGGACACATCTTGTGTCTTTATTGTAGCATCGGGAAACAACCATCATGAATTCGTTGTTCATGGTGCTAACTGGGATTCCTCCAGCAAAGTGTAGTGCACTGCCCATCAGTTTGTCCATCCATGGACTTCTTGTGACCCTCTGGGTTCTGGCCCAGAAATCTTCCATGTCAATATGACCCAGTTCTAAGTCTCTAATGTCTAGGTCACACTCTGCTTGGGACTCGAGCATCTTGACCCTCTAATACTTCTACTTCATTTCTTCTTCTGTGAGCTTGGCTTTGCCCTTGGATTTAGTAGGTCTCTTGCTTGATGTTGACATATGTGACTCTAAACTTAATTGTTGATCTGCAAGAATAAGAAGTGAAACCCAACGCAAGAAAGTCATATCGGCTGTTTGATCTTCCATTAAAGCGTCAACAGAGGAAAGAGTTAGTGATTTTAAGGCCTCAGGGTGCAGGGCGCATGAATACTGTAGGTTACAGGGCTAAATAATAAGGCACACAGGAAATGGCTGCTGCAAGGGATAAATTAGCGCCAAAGGGTGCATGGCGCATGGGCACTGCAGATTGCATTCTTTGTTATAACATCATTTTAATGCGTGTAACATCATTTTTTCATGCGCCACGGGAGAACTTGGCGCGGCGCATGGAAGTTATGCATAACATGATGTTGTTGTAAGCATGGATGCACCTACACCGTTTAAAGTTTTTCACTTGGCGTAGATTTTGTTGGTGTTGCATAGATGCAGGGTGCGCCAAAGGGCGCAGGTTTAAGCAATGCAACAAATGAGTTTGGTGCGCCAAAAGGGGCGCAAGGAAAGCGTTTGCAACAAACAAAGGAAGTGCGCCATGAGGGCGCAGCTGTTCTTAGTGTAATAGGCAGGGAAAGTGTGCCATTGGCGCGACTGTCTATCATGTTGCAGGCGTGACAGATGCGCCAAAGGAGAAAAACAATAGTGTTTTCTTTTCAAGCCATGATCTTTCTCTGAGGGGTTTGTATGTGGTTAAGCTCCTTCTGCAGGGTCATTTGGGTGATGAAGAAGCTACAAAATGAGAGTTCCAAGCTATTTTTTAGGATAGAGCCCCCTTTACCAGCAGATCTGGAAAGAGGGGGGAAAATACTTTGGTACAGAAAAACAACAAGGAGGGTGGGGAGTCCATGTTTTGACAGATTTTTTATTAACCCAATCCAAACCAGCAAGCAGACAAAGAACCAAAGCACAAAACACATAAAAGAAATGAGGACCTCTTACCAAGATAATATAACGGAGAAAAGTGAAAACGGGTCCACAAAGTGATTCGAAAATGACAGGGTAGGTGCACTGACAGGTACAGAGGAAAGAGAAAAATTCACGTGATTGCGTCGAATGACAATGACAGTGCAGACGCGCCTATATATAGGCGAAGTGGTAATAAATGCACCACTAACTTTTTCAAGTGGTGCATGAAAAGTATTGTCGACACTAAAAAGCGTGCGCCCTTGGCGCACTGAAACACTTGCCAACATGAAGTTATGTGTGCCCTAGGTGCACTGAAAGTGATGTTGACATAAGAATATGTGTGCCCTTGGCGCACCAAAAAGTGGTGCAACAAATGTATTGTTGACATGAAGGCGCATACGCCTTGGTGCATGCAAGGAAGACTCAACATAGTGAGGCGCATCAAAATGCCTGTTGACACTTCAAACCATGCGCCAAAGGCTTAAAAGATTGTGCATGAAAGCTTAATGTTGTATAGTCATTATGTGCGCCCGACCAAAAAATACCAAAAATGGCTAAGTTCGGAAAACTAGATTTCCCGGGGAGGGATTTTGCAACGTTTCAAACGTAAGGGGCCCCTTACAAGGGACCAGAACAAAATTTTGGTAGGGTTATCTGTAAAATTTCCCTTGCCAATTTTACAAGATAACAATATACATGAGTTTTGAACTTTGAATATAGATATTAGTTGCATAACCCCTTCTTCTACCATTCTTTGTTGCTTTATTTGATTGACCTTGTGTTGATGTTCCACTATTCTATCATGATTCTATGTCAAGTTACAAGGTCTATATATTGCATACACAACATAGAAGGGCATAATTATAAAGTTTTCATTTGCACACAAGGGTTTGTATTGAGATGAAGTAGCATAGATCATTATCATTGTTTAGGAACAAGGGCCAATCTAGGTCAAGGGATAATTACATGCACCTTTGTACAAAGCACTAGAAGAACTACATTGAGTTTGAAATGTAGTGCAGCTCTCGTGACTCACAATACAGGGTAACCACTGAGGTCACTATGACTCAAGAATTTGCATCTTTATTTTTAGAGCTAATGACTGCTTGAGTTATTTGTAGGATATCTAGGGTTTATTGTATAGGTTTTAGGTGTGACATCTAGGGTTTTATGTGAAGTTGAAGATACCGAAGATCAACAAATAGTGATACAATCCAACACTAAAAATTGTAAAACACATCTACCTATAGAGGTCCAAAAATGTACAGTTTGTCCAGAACCATACCATATGGTCCTAACATCTTTGTATGGTTCTAACCATGAAGTTTGTAAAGTTCCAGAAACCGATTGTTCTAGATTTCAAAATTTTCCCTTTCCTAGATCAGTCATCACACATCCAAGATTACTTTTTAAATTAGTTAAGTACCTCTTTCCATCAGGTTTGTGATTTTAATCATATATGACTTGAATTATTTAGATCCAAATCTATGTTGTATATTCTTATTGATAAAACATAATATTTATATTCATTAGTTTAATTTCTATAGTATCAAAAAAACCTAATTAAATTGACCTAAAATTTGATTTAGGGTTAAACATTTTGGTGAACCCAATTTTGATCGAACCCTTCACCTAATCTAGGATCTTCTTAGTTCCTTGTGTATTAGGCTTGCTGATCTCAAAACCCTAGGGACTATCTTAGGTCATATATGTGTTTTTTAGTATAGATTCCTTATTCTTTGTGTGGCCATGGCTTGCTATAGCCCGATTTGTAAATCCGTAAGGGTTACCATCCCTCTAACTAGGTCCATACTACTTCGGTTTGTAAAATCTCATAAATACCTAAACACTTGTTCCTATTTTCATTGTATTTGATGGTTGATGGTTCTTTCTTTGGTATAAGTCACAATTATTGTTATGGCCTACTTTTATGTTTCCTCTATAATGTTACCTTTACTAATGGTGTTGTTGATAGTAATATTTTTACCTTCACTCCCACTGATGATGACATTGTATTCAACTATGATCAAGAGGTTAATCCTATTGTGTTTCTAGATATAACACCTCATTTTACTAATACATGATACCTACAGCACCTTTTTACCACCCAACTTAGAAGAGATATTCCCCACAACAACCACCTAACTCTTATCTATCATGGATCTGAAGATCTAGAAAATGCTTATGAGACATTTTGTGTATTCCCCTAGTCTTAAAGGTGATATAGATACTTGGGAAAGTAATGGTGACCAACCACCTTCCCCTCCACCCATTGATATCCTTATCTTCAGGCCATAGATCCTATAGACTCTAGTGATGATGAAAGTGTATCTCTCACATGATATTCCTTCCATTTTTACATTGATTGATGGTATTCCTTGTGTTTATGATAGTGATTCAGAATCAAATTCATAATGAATTCTATAGTGATGACATTCCATATGATGATATAAATGATGAACATGATTCTACTTGTGTTTCTTCTTTTCTTCTTGAATGCAAAAACAATGATATTAATTGCACAATTTTTATGCCTTTTGCTCATGCTTCTACAAATGTTTCTCCTTCTTCTATTGATTGTGAAAGAAATGATATTGCTTGCACTATTGATGTTCATACTACTACTCTTGAATGCAATAATGATATAATCAATTCTGCTCCACTTGCACATATACAATTGATTCAACTTGTGTTTCTACTTTATCTCTTGAAATTAAATGCAATAATTGTACTTCTCTTTCACTTGTAAATAATAAAGTGCATCATCATGATAGGGTTTATTCTATTACACAAATGAACATGATTGATACAAATTGTTTAGCTTTAGTTCTTCTCCTAGTGTGGGTAATTTTCCTATGGATAATGCTTTATCCCTTTAGATCCCCAACATGAGACCAAGCCCATAGAACCCAACGTGTTATCAAACGTAGTGGCACATGAGACATCACATCACATTAATTTTAAAATAAATAGTGTCCCTATGGCTACCGTTAATGGTAAAGTGCAACCTTTGAATGATCCTCTAAAGACTTATGTCATACCTCCTCAGGAGGTCATCTCTCTTATGCATGTGGTAATGGTGATTTACAATGTAAGGTTCAAAACTTTAACCCTTGAGAGAAAATCTTATTATGCTAGCATTGATTCTAATACTATTTATGGAAATCCTATTCCATGTAAGATATTTCAATCTCCATTTCCTAGGAATTTTATCATGCCTTCATGTCTATTGCCGTATGGTACTTCAAATCCTTATTTGCACCTTAAGCATTATAGAGCCCTTATGACCTCAATAGAAATGATCAGTTTCTTATTAAGGCTTTCCATTATAGCCTCATAAGATATGCTTCATATTGGTTTACACATTTACCTAATGGGTCTGTAAGTACTTTCTTGGAACTTGAAGATGATTTCCTAGCTTTTTTAGCTTCAATAAAGGCCCTAGAACTACATATGAGCATTTACCCTCTTTCACATCAAGGTGAAAATGAACCTATATCTGATTATACCTTATAATTCAAAGCTAATAACACTTATTCTTATACCAGCCCATTGAATTTCAAGAAATAATATATATTTTTTAGAGGCCTCATCCAACCCCTCAAAGGACACTTATTGTATGATACTTGTGACTCCTTCACTAGCTCTATGTCTTCATGTTATGGACTTGGAGCAAGATACTTGTTGCTCACAAATCACCCTTGAAGCATGTGGATGAGTATTATAAGTTTCTTCTATTTCAAATGATTATGATCCACTATTATTACCATCTATTTAGTAAAAGTCAAGTTAAAATTTTGCATCATGGTAACACTTGTTCATCAACCTCTTCTTAAACGTAAAGTTTTTATACAATATCCTCCTCGTCCTCAACATACACCAATATACTTTGACAAGTTTTTTGATCAACCACACAATATTCTACTTTCCCTCATGGATAAGAGGTTGATTCATTTACCATTTAACAACCATCAACCTCCTCACAGGCTTATGCAAAAAAGAGACCAACAATTTTCATTTCATTAATAGGCACCATGACAATGATTGTTATGCACTAGATCAAAATCTCAAGTTCTTAGAATAAAAAGGCATCGTCACTTTTGAGACATTATATTCTGATAGATCTACTTCACCTCCTCTATGATTACTAAGCCTGCAACAAGTGTAACTATTAGATTCACCTTACTATGATGGTTGCAACAACACAAATGTTTCACACAATGAAGTGATTCCTCCATAAGAGCCTCTAAAACCTACAAATGTATGGATACCGCGAGGAGCAGAGGTTTGTACCAAAAAGTTGCACATCGTGACTTCGAAAACCTTTTTGGCACCATCTACAATATGTCCTGCTTAAGTTGAATCTTTGTGCATAGTACTTGCACTACATACCTTCTCTTCATAGCTAAGAGTGACTCATCATTTCTACATCTCATCACTTTAGTACTCACTCATAATCCAATGATATCTACTTTCAACATCAATCCTCTTGGACTTTTCCATGCCCCTTGTATCATTGTCTCCCTTGTACTATGTCCCACATAGCATATATGAGGATCTCCTTACTCCTATCACAAAAGGAAGGAACCCCATGCGCGCCGGCCTATCACCCAGCAGAAGCTGAGCGCTCACCCGAGGCACGCGTGGGTACCGAGTCTCTCTTTTATGTGAGTTTAGTGGGAAGCATCATCTATGATTACTGTAAGAGTATTTAGGAAGTTAAGACAAACAAGAACCATAGGGCTCAGAACGGCCTCCAGATCCTTGCAGTCACTCAGACCGAAGGCTTTTAACATAATCCAGAACATATATTATAACAGAAAGAATTATACAAGCATTCATACATAGCATGAAAGGAAAGAGATCTCATATGAGAGAAGTATGCACTAAATCCATTGATATCCATGTCTATTTATAACAGGTAACCTCATTATATTCATTGATTCATTAAAGAGTGTCACAGAGTGCAGACCGCAGTCATGCATATCACTGGACTATGTAACTAAGCCAAAAAAAAAAAATAACAACTCTATGCCTAGTACATTCTCTCCTTAATGCAAAATATCCACTCGCAGTAATTCTGCAGAGCTTCACCCATGCTATCTCTCAAGCTTGTATATCATAACAAGCTCCTTCTCTCTCGGGTTCTCCCGATGAATATCCTCTATATGAAGATGTATATGTGTATATGTATATCCTCTTTTCCTGCAGCAGGCACTTGTATTTATAACTTTCCTGGGCTGCCAACTCACCTTCCAGTGCCCTCAGATCAGATGCCAAGTGTCGATTGTGGTCCTTCATGTGAGCATGCTCCTCCAGGCCTGAGCTTTCCACTTTATCTCATGATGATCTTCTAGAAGATTCCATCTGGGGCATGCTCTTTCCTGGGCCAGCCTATCGCCAGGTTGGCATCTTATCCATGCACAACCTGATCATGCTTTTCACGTGTTCTACCCTGGGTGCTCAAATTGGCTAAGTCCCGAACCTCCTTTCACGTGTCGCGTGAACTATGTGCTTCCTTAAACCTTTCTCCTACGCAATTTTACCTTGTGTGCCATTCTATAACTGGGATCCCGCGCACCTACGTGCCTTCATACTTGGTCAATATTCTAGGGGCCCAACATCACCCCACACTACGCCTGTTCTCCATCCTTGGAAACACTCTACTTAACCAAGATGCACGTTGCCTTAAAGAATTTTAGCGATAGCCTTACATTTTGTAAAAGAATAAGGGAATGAAAGAATGGGGAGAGAAGAAAGAATGGGGGGGCATTAGCTTAGTAGGCTAGGGAAATCCCTCTGCAAGTCAGCCTCCAATTTGTTCCATGCATCGACCTCATTCTGTGCCTTCTGACAGAGGTCACCGACCAGGATGTTTACCTCATCAAAAGTTAGGCCAATCCCCTGGGTGCCCAAAGTGTCAACAATATTTTCCATCTCCTTGCCCAGGTCTTCAAGTGTGTCCATCCTTCTGGTGATCTGAGGGTATAGCTCCTTCAGTCATGTTTTGATTGAGCCCCTTAGTGCCTCAATCTCCTTGGATTTTCTTTCTACATCTGCCAGGACTTTATCCCTCTCCGCCCTATTTCCTTTATTCTTCTCCTGGAATTATTTTATCTCTGCTTCATGGGTAGCGACCAAGGCACTTGCTACCTTATCCCTATCCATGCATTTTTCATATGTGGCCTCAGCAGATTGGGAAGCAATCTTTACATCTGCGAGCACCTTGCTATACTCAGCAATGAGTGCTACCACCTTCAGCTTGTCTTCTTCCTTCAAGCGCGCTGCTACTTCCTCCACAGACTCCAGGGCCAATGGTCATCTCTCCATGGTGAGGACATGTGTTAAGTCTTCTAAGCATTCCAAAGTTGATGTGTACCTCTGAGGGATTGGTGCTAGGTCTGGGTGCTTCAATATGATGGTGCTCTTGATCGACTCCACCTTCTTGTAGACTTCTTGCACCTTTGTCTTCTCATCTTTGAGCTCGCACCTCAGCTGTGCACTAATCAACTCCTCTTGCTTCAAGTTCCTAGCCATCTCAGCCAACTCCTCTTCTTTCTTGGCTAACTTCCCCTCTAGAGCCCTTATGCTGTCATTTCACGCAAATAGCCTTGCCTCTGTCTCAACCATGACCTTATTAAGAGCATTGCATACTTGCTCGTCTGAGAGCTCCTGAGCATTCACTAAGGGGTTGTCTCCCTTAGATTCTGGCAATGTGATGAGCACTTTCTGGTAGACTTCAAAGTCTGGCTCATCAATGTGGGACTCAAATGCCCAAGAAAGCATCTTCTTGGTCCTGGGGTACGTGCCCTCCTTTTCAAATGACCCCATGGCTATAAGCCTTTCAGTGGGTATAGTGCTCTGGAACCGTGCGTGCAACACCTTCCTTGAGTCATCAATGTAGCTCATTACTGGCCTTTTCTCTGCATCAAGAGCCCTTCTCCCCGAGCGTGCTCCTTTTGGAAAACTTACAGTTAGGCTGGGACCTCCTCCCATACTGGCCTGCTTCCTCTCACTGTCTTCCTCTTTTCCTTCCTCCAGCACTATATCAGCGTTGTGCTCCAATTCTTGATCAACCAAGGCCTCGAGCATTTTCTTTTCCTCTCTCTCTGCCACCTCGGTGATCTGCTCCTTTGTGAAGCTTATGGGTTCCTACTTTTCCATGTTATCCTCAGTCTTTCCCATGTCTTGGGTGCCTTCCTCACCCTGTGTACTCTTTCACCACGTGAAAATGAATTCTTGTTTCTCCTCTCCACTCTCTTCTCTAGAGTCGTATACTTCCAGGACATGTGGCTCCTGGTCCCTTTCAGGTTCATCCTCCCCACTGTCACCTTCTCCACTCTCATCCTCTCTTTCACCCAGGTGTTTCTCCAAGCTGTCGGTCTCCTCTGAGTCAGCTTCTTCTTCTATCCTCTACTTTTTCTTGAGAGGTGGCTTCTTGACAGGGGATTCAGATTCTTCTTCTTCCTCTGGGGACTTCTCCTTGGTGAGGGGTTGCTCTGGTGCCTCTTCCTCTGGTGTCTTCTCTTTTTCCAGGGACTTCTTTCTAACGTGCGTAAGTACTGGGCTTGGCACTTGTCGATGGCATGCTCACTGTCTGAGCAGTCTGCACACTTGGTGCTTCTCCTTCTCTTCCCCTCTTCTTGGGTGCGGGCCTCTTCCTACCCATGGGATCTTCAGGTATGGAGACCTCCTTCTCTAGGTATGTGCCCTTCTCAAACTTGGGCCTTATGCACAAGTACACGCATGTCACTGATCCTCCAACAATGGGTAATGTTATTGGCCTTGTCATTTGAATCTCATGTGATACATATCTCTCTATGTATGTGTGCTTGCCTCCAGGGTAGTTCAACTTCTTGTGCATTTCTCTGTGCTCCCGGTCTAGACTACCCAGCTCCAGCCTCAGCTTTTTGGACTCCATGAATCTATTTACTCCCGCTTGGAAGTATTGAGCTGTGAACGTGAAGGGAAGCTTGCACCATGGGCTCCAAGACTCATCTACTAGTCTGAACCTGCCCAGGCAGAAGTGTTGGTACACCGTAAATTCAGCTTCTCCTTCAGTGACTACCAGAAGTTACTCAGGAATCCTCCATTCCACCTTGAATGCATTCCTCAGGTGCGTGTACCACTTCTCCAGGCATGCCTTATGGGGTGCTGACATTGTGTCACACGCATACTTCTCAAACCTCTTCGCGGGTGAAGGGTCCTCGGTAGGGTATTCCCATACAAACTTGTCTGATGCATCTGGTACTCCAATCTCTGAAAACACTATAGTTAACAAGATGTTTCCGAAGAGGATTCTGTCCCCCTCCTTCGCGCAACTGACAATTTCCTCCGTGATGTATGTAGGTAGGTTATAGATGGTTCCCTCTACAATTTTCCTACAGACATGTAACCAAGGCTTATTGACCTGAGTCCATCTCTCCTGGCCATTTAGCTTTGTCACTAGATGTGCGGCCATCCTCATCACTGGGTCCTTGATGTCAGAGATGTCATAGTATCTCGACCCTTTCTTGCAGGCGTATTCAGTAATGGTTTCCTGAATTGCCTCCTTGTCACTCAGGTCATCATCTAGGCTGACTCCTTGGCATTTGAGGCCCGTGAACTGTGAGATGAGTTGAGGAGTAATGTGCATCTTGCGCCCTACAAAATGGAAGTAATCCTCATGTATTCGTGACATCAGCCATTGATATAGGCACTCTGGCTTTCCAAAATAGGGCAACTCATAGAGTTGCAGCAATCCCGCCTTCTCCATCTTGACCTTTACATCATCATTGTAAATGGGCAACCCTTCTGGTGTCCATTTATTTGTGGGGTGCACTAACTCTAGTGCCATCTCCTTCTCGATCATGCTCATTCGATGGTTGTAATCACTCACAGGCATGTTCCTCAGGTGAGACTCCCATTCCTTACCCATCATTACCCCGTCGGGGTACTGCATCTCTGCATACCACTCTTCATTCGTACTTGTCTCGGGCTCTTGTTGCTTGGCCTCGCCCTTGCCCTTTCCTTTCTTTGGTGCCATGGTTGGGGTATTTTTATCACTCCAATTCTCTCCTTGTTACTCTACTTTTACTTCCTCCAATCCTCAGATCTCAAATCTGTGATAAAACTCTTCTAAACTCGTGCCCTAGTTTGTCAAAACCCTAACTTGGGATAAACTCTTCCAAGAAATGGAGCCTCTTCAAATCCTTCCACCCGTGTAATCCCTTCCTTCTGGTTCACAATTCAAACTAGCTGCTTCAATCTCACAGAGATTCTTCCACTCGATCAAATTTGAAAACCCTAGCTTATAGAAATGCACTTAATCTCCTTCTCTTCGTTTTCACAAAGTAAGAAATGAGAGTGCCTCGACCCTTTATTTATAGTTTTTTCCTTTTTTGATCATTAAATGCTACTTCACCTACCACCATACCTTGCTCATTTAATGTGGATTTTTCAAGAAAATCCCATCTTCAGTGCCTTCACTTACGTGCCCAACCTTGCGCAAAAACTCTTCCAACCTTCTGGCGCGCAACCAATCCAACCTGACAGGAGACTCTTGCGCATGCGTAACCCGTGCCGAAGGCACTTCTTCTATCCTGATCCTTGCTCTCACCTACCTCATGTTGTTTTCAAATGCACTTTCTCCTTCTCGGTACGTGGGATCTACAAGTAGCTTTACCATGGCACCAACCATTCTTTTATCTCCTCTTTATATACCACTTTCAACCTGGCTACTCAATAAGGCTTTTCAACACTTCCTTAGCACTTAAATCACGTGCTTCTTCACTTTTCTCCACCCCACACTTAAAGTGATGTGTGGTCCTCTGTGCACTCACAAATTCTCCAAAAATAGCAATAAGGTTACCGGTGCCCAAGGTGCAAAACAAAACAACAACGTGAAAGGGAAACACAAAAAAGGGAAAATGCATAAAGGAAACTTCTAAACTAACTGGAAAAACTACCTTATTTACAAACACCAAGAAGACTTATTTATAGTAGGGCTTCAGCCTACTCCCATTGAAGTGTCCAGGAAGCTTCATCCCATCCAGCGCTTGTAACTAGCACGCACCTGAATTGAGGATGTACGAGATTGTGTAAGGACCCAACCAATGGACTTTCAACTTTCCAGGATGGTGCAGAAACTTGGAATCATATAGTAACACCATCTGCCCAACCTCAAACTTCTTGTTTCTAATGTGGTGATCATGCCAAGCCTTTTGCTTTTCCTTTTCCATTGTTTGGCTCCATCGGGCAAGTGATCGTCTCTCATCCAGTTTCATTAGCTCATCAATCCTTTCTTCCAGTGCTTGTTCATCGGCTAATCCTCCTGTGCGCGCTATTCACAGAGAAGGTAACATAAATTCAACTGGAAAAAATATCTTCCATGCCAAACACCAATTGAAAAGGTGTGGCTTTGTTTAGTCTTTTATACGTAGTCTTGTAAGCCCATAATACTGCTGATACTTTGTCATCCCAATCAAGTCTTCTGACATCACAAATCTTGGTCAAGGTATGACTCAGTATCTTGTTGAATGCTTCCGTGGTGCCATTTTCTTGTGGGTGATAGGGCGTAGTCTTGTGATGAGCCACCATGAACTCTGATAATAGGATCCTCATGGTCTCATTCAGAAAATGTGTACCCCTATCACTGGTCAAACTCAACGGGCATCCATACCTCGTGATAATGTTCTCCCATAAGAACCTTGCCACTGTTGCTGCCATGCAATCTTTAGTTGGGGCTGCCTCTGCCCACCTTGTGAGATAATCCATGCAAGTGATGACATAACGTGACCCAGTCCTACGCGTTGCTGGTGCAATAGGTCCCACAAAATCTATCGCCCATTTTTCAAAAGGCTCCGTGCTAGGGATAGGGTGCAAAGGCATTTCATCTCTCCTTCCTGGTTTTCCAATGCGCTGACAGTGGTCACACGCTTTACAATAATCTCTACAATCCCTGTACAAGGTTTCCCACCATAATCCTACCATTAATATCTTTTGCGTGGTGGCATCACCTACATAATGCCCACCCACACTTCCTTCGTGTGCTTCCTCCATGATGGCCAGTGCTCATGCTCTAATACACACCTGCGTAAAACTTCATCACGTCCCAACTTGTATAAGTCTCCACTAATCAACATGTAGGGTGCGACGCGTATGGCCAACTGCTTCTTCTCCAATGCCTTCATTCCATCTGGTGCCACACCTTCTTTTAAGAATACTGCAATCTCCTCCAAATCCGAGGGGTGCGTGCCACAACCTAAATAGTTGGGCATCTGGCATTGCTTCCTCAATACTTTGCGTGTCCTCTCCTGAATCAATCCTTGACAGATGATCAGGCCCACAATTGTTTTTTCTAGGCTTCACTACAATGGTGAATTCAAACTCTTGAAACAACAACACCCATCGACATATGCACCCTTGAAGAATGGGCTTGTTTACTAAATACTTTAATGCCATGTGGTCGGTGTAGAATACAAAGGGTGTTGCCAGCAGATACTGTCTAAACTTGAAGAGTGCGTAGATCATCGACAATGCCTCATGCTCGGTTGTGGTATAATTCTGCTCTGCTGGTGTCAGCTTCCTACTTGCAAAACTGAGAGGATGATCAATAATCCCTTCACCTGGTTGTGCAAGTACTGCTCCAATGGTGGTCCCTGAGGCATCTACATGGACATGGAAGGGCTTGTCCCAAGAGGGAAAATGTAAAATAGGTGTGGTAATAAGCCTATCTTTTAATGTATCAAATGCCCTCTGCTGCGCCTCTCCCCAATGGAAGGCACTTTTGTGTCTAAGCAGCTCCTCTAAAGGTGTGGTGATCTTGGCATATCCCTTAATGAATTTTCTGTAATACCCCATATGCCCAAGGAATCTGTGCACTGCGCTCTGGCTAGTAGGCTCCCTTAACCCCACAATAACTGCAACCTTAGCGGGATCTACCAACAAGCCCTCCTTACATATGATATGCCCCAATAAGGTCCCAAAGGGTGTAGCAAACACACACTTCTTAATGTTGAGGGATATCCTCAACTACCTACACCTCTCAAACATTAATCTCAAGTTGTCACAATGGTCCTTAACCAGACCATATACTGTCCAATCATCCAAATAGACCTGAAGAAATTTATGGATGAAGTCCTGGAATGCTTGCACCACTATGCGTGAAAAAATAGCAGGCGCATTCTTCAACCCAAAGGGCATGACCGTATATGCAAAACTTCCCCACTCGGTGGTGAAAGTTGTCTTCTTCTGGTCTTCCTTTGCAATCTGGACTTGGTGGTACCCTGAAAATCCATCCGTAAAGGAGTAGATTTCGTGCCCAGTGACTCCTTCCAAAATTTCTTCAGTGAAGGGGGTTGGAAATGGATCAATGACACAAACTACATTCAATTCCCTATAGTCCACACAAATCCTAATCCACCCATCCTTCTTGATGTTGATTACCATCGGACTTATCCACTCTGATTCTTCCACTGCCTCAATGATCCCAGAAGCTATCATTTTGTCTATCTCCTCCTTAACTTTCACGTGCAAATTGGGATTCATCTGGTAGGGCCTTTTTCTAACTAGGTGTGCACCATCCTTCAGTTTTATCTTCATCTCCCCCAAGGAATGGTGAATGCCTTTGAGCTCATGGTACCCGCATGGGAATAAATCCTCAAATTCATGCAGCAGATCAATGATCTTTGATACTTCCTTCTCTGTCCAGTAATCCCCAATAATAGCTTCCTTAGGTTCTTCTTCTGAACCGATGTTAACTTTCTTCATCTTTAAAGGCTCATGGTAGGCACGCGCGTGAGCATCTGCACTGTCCACTACCTCACGTGTCCCTACAGAATGGCTAACATCTAAGCTTTCTGATTCCTCTCCATCAATCACATATACCAACTTTCCCTTCTCCTTTTCCAAACACGCGTGCTCAAGCTGTAACTCTTCTGTTTCCTCAACTTCTTCAAAGTGTGCCCCTATACCTGGTTCACCTAATAATTCTAACAGCCTATCTTCCATTCTGGCACTATCCCCCATGGTAAGGTGCTTGATACCCTACAAGGCCTTATCAATCGATGGCTTGGTACTCTGATACTCAAAGGTTTGAATAAGGTCAGCCGCGAGCTCCTGCCAATTCCTCGTCTGGCGGCGTGTCTCTGAATGAATGTACCATGCACGTGCACAACCCTGCAGTGTAGAATACAACTTGTGCACCCAGAGGGATGGTGGAAAAGCTTCTGTGCCTTCTCTCCAGACCCGTTCACACTCCTGGATATGGAAAGAGGTGGGCTCCTTCCCATGGTAGTCCTTGATGATGGTGGGTACATTACTCCTAGAAAATCTGACAGAGAGAGCAATTCTTACCTCGCGCCACTCTAAAAGGCTCTCCTGATGTGTGGCCCACCAATGAGCTGTTGTGCCAAGCAAGACATAACTTAACATCTCCCTCCATTCCTTCTCATTCTTCCACTGAGCTTCTACCTCCTGCAGAAAGATCTCAGGGAAGGCTCCTCCTGAATACTTGGGCAGTTCTTTTCCTCCAAGGTGCCTAACAGTGTGTGCCTTTGTTACCTTGGTCACTGACCCTCTCAACTGCCATCCCATTAATTCGTAAGTTCCATACACCCAATTGTCACAAGCCAGACTGGTGGTATCACTTACTGACTGAGCATCTTCAAACTGGATAACTCTATTAGTAGGGTGTACCATCTCAGGGTCTCTGATTGAGCACACATAAATCTTGTCCAGAACTTCTTCTCCCAATGGTTCAATATAGGGCATCGACTTCCCATCAACCAGGGGTATAATGACCCATTCCTCTTTGTTCTCAAAGCTGATGTACCCTTTGTTGAACCGAAGGTCCGCATTATTCTTGTAACACCAAGGGCACCCAAGTAGTGCTGGGAAATTGTCCACCTCGGTGAGTGCCAAGACTTTGAAGTCCCCAGTAAACTTGGCTCCCTGGATAGTAATAGCTGCATCCTTCAAGACACCGATGGGCATTACCTTAGTTTTGTTTTCCATATACAACACATTCGAAGATGGCTGTAATGTAGGTCTCCCCATCTGATGCCATGCATCCAAAGTCAGAACATTAACCTCCGTGCCAGTGTCAATGAGTATATTGCTGAGGAGCCATCCATCTACAACTGCATTCAATGTAATCTCCTTGTCATAGTCGAGGCTGTGAGGGGGAAGGTTCATGTGCAAGACCTATCTCTCGCACTCTTCTCTGGCACGTGGTACCTTCTCTCTCAACCAGGATCCTAGCAAAGGAATGATGTTCTCCTACCTTAGCATTTTACACACCTCCTTGACCTCATCCAGGTCATCCTTTTGCACCTCGACTCTCCTTCCTTGTTCCTCCCTTATGGATTTCTCCTTTAGACACTGGATCTCCCCTTGTAAGCTTTGAATAACATCCATGGTGTCCTGATATATCTCCTTCTGATGCGCGGGGTCTGGATATTTTCCATGAATGACCTCCTCCCTTGTAACCAGGGTCTTCTGTCTTGGTACCTCTCTTGCGCGTGGCTTCTGCCCTTGTTGTTACCAAGACAGGCTCCAAACCTTCATCCCGTGTTACCCGAGGCATCCACTGTATGTCTACCTTCTTGATGCTGACCATTGCAGTGCCCTTGTCTTTCTGGTGCTGCTGATTCATATGCTCAAATAACTCTGGGCACTCCTCATACTTATGCTTCTTTCCACACCATGAGCACTGTAATAGGTCTAGGCACTCATGCTTATAATGTTCTGTAGATCCACAGTTGAAACATGTTCCATGTGGGAACTCACTCCTTCCTCCTCAGTTACCTCGACCATGGAATCCTCCTCGAAAACCTCTCCCACGCGTGCCTCCATCTGCGCTCCTCATAATGGTGATCATCATTTTTTGAACCACTGGCAATGCTGGTTTGGTGTACCCCATGATCAATGGCCTCATGGATCTGATCAATGAGCCTACAGTCCTTAGTATCATGGGTTGTGGAGGTGTAAATTTTGCAATAACAAGATACATTCTTCCTGATCATGTGTTGCAGCAAGGGACATCTACTTGCATCATGGTCCCCATGACAGATCTCACAATCTACCGTCACAGTGTGTACCATCCTCCGGGGGAAATTATCCTTAACGTGCCCCTCTATCTCACAATCTGTGCACCATAAACCACTGCGAGTCTCATGGACTGAGTTCACAGACAATTTTTCCAACTGTTTGGCCATAGCAGCAATCTGAGCCTCCAAGAATGGGCTAATGCCAGTATCAATACTACCAACAGCCTCGGCATGCAAGGAAGCTTCCAATGCTTTGCGTGGATCTGTAAAAGTTTTATGAGACAAGGCCCTTCTAAAAGGGGTGATCAATCCTCCAACAAACCACTGTGCATGCTGTGAAGGGTGAATATCATATGATAATTTAGACAAGAGAGTTTTAAAATGCATCATACTCCCACACACTCTCTGCCATTCCTTGCTGAATCTCCTTCAAAGTGCTGATGCTCTTCTACTCGAACTCAAGAATGTGGAACTCTGCCAAGAATGCATTCTTTAAAGTAGTGTAGTCCACCACCATTTGATGAGGGTCATACTTTCTATACCAGCTATGTGCGTGCCCTTACAGTGTGGTCAAAAATTGACTAGCCTTTCATTATGGTGTTGTGATACCCTTCGCGTGCCATAGCAGTTCACACTTGTGAACATGTTCTGCAGCATCCTCAATGCCCCTGTAATCTGGAAAATGTAGAGACATTTCAAAGAATACTTGAGGTGGTGGCTGGGGTCCTTGTCCTGAACCAGAGCCTTGGTTCCCTCTGGTGTTTCCTCCACCACCTGATCCACCAGGTCCATCGGGTCCTGTACCTCCAGAGCCACCAGATCCACCAGAACCACTGGGTCCAATAGGGCCTGTAGGAGCTGTGCCAAGTGCCCCCATGGTCCCACTGAACTGTGCACCGATGGTCTGTGATAGTGCCCCACTACCACTACTTTGTCCCGTGCCACTCCCTGATGTGAGCCCGAAAGCTTGTACACTTGCCCCTTGTCCAAAAACTCCTCCAAATACTGGAATATGTGCAGCCATAGAAGAAGGAAATAAAAAATTATACCTCCTAGGCACGGATCTGTCTCTTCCACTTATATCAACTGGGTCAATAACACTTCTTCCTGGATCAGGAAAACCAAGTGCCAGGGCTCGGTCACTGGGTGGGTTCAGATATGTGCCAATGACTCTCCTCTCTCCGTGTGACAAACTCTCACCAGAAGCCGAAGGGGTCTCCCTTACGTGCTTGCCAAGATGGGGTAGCACAGACTGCTCAGGTTCCATGTCCTCCACGTGAACCTCAACTCCTTCCCACAATGTCTGTCTCCATAGATCCATCACACTAGCAGCCTCACGTCATCTAGCAATCTCCCTTTCACGTGCTTCACTATACTTGAGCCATCTTTCTTCCCTCTCCTTCTCTGTCATGATATCTGCCATCTTCCTCCACCCAAGTTCCCTTACCCAGTGCTCAGAATGGTTTAGCCGGCCATTGGGAGCACCTCTAAACTCATGGTAACCATCAATATCTTCATAGCTAGAGGAATAACACGTAGAAATGTTCCTCTAGGTTCTCACAGAAATTCAAACTCAGCAACCTCTGGACAAGAATACGTAGAGATGGTGTACTCCAGAGTGTAGCTAGCTAGTACTCCTCTCCACCAATGATCGACAACATGGGTCCATGTCAGATCTACATCCTGCAACCTTTGGTAGTCTTCTTTGGCCCATACATGTGATCCATAATGCCAACTTGATCTAGATGTATAGGCTGAAAGCCATTCATATAACTCTACTGGGAAGCAACAGAAGAAGGTCTCATACAGATCATGGTAGAGGTTCTCTTCTACCCATCTACGTGCATTAAATTCAGGTCCAGTGTTGTATCTCTGAGAAAATTCATCCTCCGTGCTCTTGAACCATGATTCAACATTTTCCAATGTCAACCGCTCTGTCATTACTCATTACACAGATCATGATGTATGTTATATCCCACTACAACTTTGAAAAGAGGTCCCAGACAATGGAACCAAGATGTAGTCATTTTTACTCCTATCACAAAAGGAAGAAACCCCATGTGCGCGGGCCTATCACCCAGCAGAAGCTGAGTGCTCACCCGAGGCACGCGTGGGTACCGAGTCTCTCTTTTATGTGAGTTTAGTGGGAAGCATCATCTATGATTACTGTAAGAGTATTTAGGAAGTTAAGACAAACAAGAACCATAGGGCTCAGAATGGCCTCCAGATCCTTGCAGTCACTCAGACCGAATGCTTTAACATAATCCAGAACATATATTATAACAGAAAGAATTATACAAGCATTCATACATAGCATGAAAGGAAAGAGATCTCATATGAGAGAAGTATGCACTAAATCCATTGATATCCATGTCTATTTATAACAGGTAACCTCATTATATTCATTGATTCATTACAGAGTGTCACAGAGTGCAGACCGCAGTCATGCATATCACTGGACTTGTATAACTAAGCCAAAAGAAAAAGAAATTACAACTCTATGCCTAGTACATTCTCTCCTTAACCCAAAATATCCACTCGCAGTAATTCTGCAGAGCTTCCCCATGCTATCTCTCAAGCTTGTGTTGCATAACTCTCCTTCTCTCTCGGGTTCTCCGATGAATATCCTCTATATAATATGTGTGTGTGTGTATCCTCTTTACTCCGGTAGGCACTTGTATTTATAACTTTCTGGGCTGCCAACTCGTCTTCCAGTGCCCTCAGATCGGATGCCAAGTGTCGATTGTGGTCCTTCATGTGAGCATGCTCCTCCAGGCCTGAGCTTTCCACTTTATCTCATGATGATCTTCTAGAAGATTCCATCTGGGGCATGCTCTTTCCTGGGCCAGCCTATCACCAGGCTGGCATCTTATCCACGTGCAACTGATCATGCTTTTCATGTGTTCTACCCTGGGTGCTCAAATTGGCTAAGTCCCGAACCTCCTTTCATGCATCGTTGAACTATGTGCTTTCTTAAACTTTTCTCCTGTGCATTTTTTCCTTGTGCGCCATTCTATAACTGGGATCCCACGTGCCTACGTGCCTTCATACTTGGTCAATACATTCTCTGCCAATACCTATGCACATTGTGCCTTAGATTCCACCAATCTCGCTACTAAATCATATGCTAAGTCCATCTCTGTATGAGGTTATGGCCGTCGAGATAGCTCTACTTAGATCTCATCTCGCTCACTCTACAAAATACTACATGTGGTTTCCACCACTACCACTGGATCAAACAAATATGTGTGCTCACCCACAATATCATCTTATTGATCTAGTCAATATAAGATGTCACCATTTCTCCTAGAACTTTACAGAGTAAATCCACATAGATGCATCCATTATAGTAATCCTATAGGAAATCACATACAATCACCAAAAAATTCCCATCAACACCTACATCCTCAACATGATTATTTCTCACCAATAAAAGACCCAAACATCATAAAATACTTATGTTACACAATAATTGCTGCCACTACATTATCACTGAGGGGTCACCTCCCCTCTCTTTGTTCCTCCACCTATAGGTAGGAGGTATCTCTACAATACATTTACCTCTAAGTGTTCCACATTATCTCCTGGATATCCAACCACAATAGGAAAAGTAACACCCATAAAGCATATACCCACCACTCTTATATATGTTGTCGTGTAGTCCACATCATCTTGGACCACTCAACACAACCGCTAGATCCACCTCATTAACTGGTGGGGAAATAACTCCATTGGCATTGGACCCATGTTAGTGCCCCTCTTTATGTGCTACATGTGTCGATCTCCTCCGTGGATATGGTGTCAGAATCACCTCCTGCATGATCCTAAACTATTTTGTCATACACTCATATTGGAAAAAATCCCCTTAGTATGGGGAAACTAGTCCTGCATAACCACATAGTTTAGACATATCCACCACATTTATACACCATCCTTAAGTCACCCTCTATAATATCTATATGGCCTCCAAACAATATCACGTGGCCCCAACTTGTCTATCATTGATCTATACGTCATAATTTATCCATTCCTCGCCATCCTTGCATACTCCATCTCACAAAAAAAATATCTTAATGAGCCCAATCTACATGTGGCCCACCAATCGTATGCACAAATGTAATATGTTCATATGCCCATACATGCAACAATGTCATTGGTTCTACACCACTATCATGGTTCTCCAAATTAAACATGTAAATATCTCTACATAAATGAGCTAATACACATTGCCCCTATGCATATTGTCTCATGCACTCCTTTATCACCTAGAAAATGTGTTATGTCCTATATGATATAAATACTCCCTCACCATCTATCATGAAAAAATATGCTTCCACAATCATGGAACAACAGAAGTCACAATATAGCTCGTATTTGATAGTAGGCTCCTCAATACCACCATGACCCACCAAAATCATTCTACATGTCTCATATGGTATGGCATTTCTGGGGGAAATACCTACACTCTCTCACCTACAATTGGTAGCCTCAATAACTAATATACATCCTCCAATGTCACTATAATCTCTCCTATCATAAGCCAAAATTTACATGTGTCTGCATTCCACCACTCACATAACATCATGATCAAGTGCATATTAGGGGGCACTTCCACCAACTTTGACACATGTCGTAGTTCAGAATTCTCAAGCACATCCTAACCTGCATCATCTAATCCTTAAGAAAATAGGGTATTCATATGTTGACGCCCACGAAACTCTCATGTATGGATGTCTCTCTGCAAGTACAACACATAACACATAAAAATTGTATTAGTTCATTTTATCATGTAATAACGTCATCATATATCAATAAAATCTACATATATTCTCTGAAAGTATCATACATAGTAGTGAATCCTAACACATTTGAGCTATCCACCAAGTACATCTTGGGAATCTCATGTCAAGGCCATATAGGTATTGGTCAGGGACTGTACGGATTTGTGGTCAAAACCATACGGTTCCCCATACAATCCTAACCTATATTCAAAACTAAAACATTTAGTATGATCTCATCAAAATATGTAAACTTCAACATAAAATTTCAAATTTAAAAAAATTAGGAAAATATATTTTTATTTTCATGTAAAAGTCACCGATATTAATTAGACTTACTAGCTCATCTATCATCTAAGCCTTGATGACATCCACCATGTGATCAAATCATGTGATCATATGGCCTCTCTAACCATCACCATATTTGCAAACTCAGAACTCCTATCTCAATTCAATTACACTCATACAATAAATAATGCTTTTAAATTTTTCAACTTTCTATTTATAGCACACCTTGATATCAATGGTCATTAAAACAAATTAATTTACTACCTTACCCAATTCAATTAGTTAGGGTTTTAAAGTTGTGCAAAACATATCTCAAGTTCTCTTCACCCTTTTTTCACATTGTCTACATCATTTTGATCGTAGCTTCTAATCATTTCCACATTAGTACACCATTACAATATTTAGCACCCTCTTTAGTCAAAAAATTGCGTGGGATGTATAACCTCATTGACTTAGGATTTGTATCTCTTGTCCACACTATAGCAAGTTCCTATTACCCCATTATGGTTATCTATATTCAATATAGCAGTTCCCATTATATTACGTCTCATGGTTATTATCTAATGCTTCACAATCTCTTTCATTTATCCATACCTATTCAATTTTGTGTCAACGTAAATCATGTTGTAAACTCTCCCTTTTATCAAAAGAGGTGGATACATATATGCAGTTGATGACTATGAAAGGCCACTCCTTCTCTTTCTCCTCCTATCTACAAATTACTAAGCACAATACAATGGATTGGATATGTAATGTTATCCTCCCCTGCACAAGTTGCATGCAAAACTTAGTCAGGTTGGTTATGCAAGGCCAAAAATGTCATGTGTAAAAATAACATAACCTCATCACCCAAGTGATCATTCATGATTACACAATGTACTAGATATCACACACAGAAATTAACCCACACAAAATGCCAATGTATTTTTTATAAATATAGGGGAAAAGAAAAAATATGCAAATACAACATAAGAATATTATATATATATATATATATATATATATATATATATCTATATCTATATCTATATCTATATCTATATCTATATATATATATATATATATATATATATATATATGTATGTATGTATGTATGTATGTATATATATATATATATATGTATGTATATATGTATGTATGTATGTATGTATGTATGTATGTATGTATGTATGTACACACACACACATACACATATATGTATATTACAATTTCTACCAATACACCCATATAATGTGTAGTGGGGGTAATGATATTTCATTTCACTTTTACTTTATAGGGTTTTTAGATACTTTTGAGACCTATATCCATCTACAATGGTGTGGTGTTGTTATTGGGAAGTGTTATAATGAATAGATAAAAAACCTTGTGACACTCTTCTCTTGGTGTTGGGACACCCAATTCCCACATTATTACAAAATCAAGCACCTGGTTATGGATTTTATCACCCCAACTCTAGAAACATTCCAAGTACAAATATCCATGTCTCCAAACATATCCTTCTATAACTATGATATCCCATTTTGAATCCTACACCACACTTATCCCTTATCTCTGAGTGGGTTATTTAATGACTCACATTGTTCACCATGAATGAATACTTTCTCTTGGTTTACGTTTGATTGTTCTTTCTTCAACACACTCTCATGTATGACTTTCTTCTCTTTTAAAATATTAAAATTTCATTCAATAGCATCAGGGGTAAAATATAGACACCAAAATTTGTACAAAATCATTATTACATCATACTTTTACTACACTTACATATACACGAGTTCTAAATTTTTAATATAGATCTTAGTGGTATAACCCATTCTTCTTCCATGCTTTATTTCTTCATTTTATTTATATTTTGTAAATGTGCCACTATTCTTTCATGAGTTTATGTCAAGTTATAGGGATCCTTGGTAAATTCATCCTTCCATTTTGTCCCATCTTCTTCTAGTAAAATACTCTTTATATATGTCATGGTCGTACATATAGTCTTGACCTAGGTGTATGGTCCTGGACCTCCTTTTTCATCTAATTTTTGTCTTTTGAGATGGATTATTTCTCTTCTTATAGTACCTTTCTTATGTTCAAGGTCATCCTTTCCCACCACTAAGGTCCAACATTAAGATAATAAATCCTATAAGTACAAGGTTAATATAGGAATTTATCATCTGGAAATCACCTATCTATCTACCACATATTGAGCTAAAAAATAAAGTACTACCTTTGTGTATTACATACACAACATAAGAGGGAATAATATAATTTTTTCATAAGCACACAAATGTTTCTTTTGGGATAAACTTGCATTATCCACTATTGGTATTGAGGCACGAGGACCAATCTAGGTCAAGGGATAGCTACATGCACCTTTACCAAAAGGACTAGCAGAATTACAATGAGTCTGAAATGTAGTGCAGTGCTTTGTGACTCACATAAGGGGTGACTATCAAGGTCATTCCAAATCAAGAATTTGCATTTTTTGTAGGATTTAGGTGCAACATCTAGGGTTTTATGTGAATTTGAAGAGATAAGAGAGGGACAAATAATGACACAAAACAACATTGAAAGTTACATATCCCAACCATTTGTAGGTATGAACTATACTATACGATCTTCACCATTTTATATAGTCATGAGAAGAAGCTCCAAAAATCTAAAAAGTGTTTGTTCCATTTCATAGGCTCTTCTCATATCCAAGATCACTCATTGACCCATCCTGATTACTTTTTGAGCTAGTTAAGTGCCTCTTTCCATCTCATTTTTTATTTTGATTTTAAGTACTTGAATGATATGGTTGATTTCTATGTTGTATATTTTTTTGATATGATCTAAAATATATATCTATAAATATTAATAGTATCAATTCAATCAAACCTAATTAAATTAATCTAAAAATTAATTAAGTTTAAAAAGAAAAACTTTTTGACATTTTCTCATCTAAATTACTACTCCATCAAACAATTTGATGATGTATCCATTTTTTTTTTATTATTGGAAAATAGTTTTTTGAAAGGGACTATACCCTTGAATACAAAAGAAGGCCTGAGAGCCAGAATAAGAGTGAGAAACAGAGAGAATGGATCAATATCCAAGTGTTACAATGAAGCTCTAAGTAGCTCAGAAACAGCTACTCAAATGAGACAAAACAGCAAAACAACAACAAAAAAATAGTAAACCGATCGCAGAGAAACAGCAAGAAAAAAACAACTAAAAGCAGCAGAAGCATCTAGAACTACTTCTTGGTAGCTTTATCGATACTGATCTTGACTCTCTTCCAGGCATGAAACATACATCACATCACATTAACACAACATCACATATCAATATCTTCACCCCATTCAAAATCCATAAAACCATATATAATCAAATATTTTTCTTGCACTAATGGACTTAACTTGATACAAAAAGAGCATGATCATATGTTTCTACAAATCTATGAAAATATACTTTATTGTAGTACAATGACCCTACCCCATATTTTTCATATATATTCTAATAAGTCATACTTTATGGGTAATATCATATATTTTGTAAACCATTACACACATCAATATTTTAACTGCACTATTATATGAATATGTATCATGTCCCTTAACTCATCTTTTTCCTTTCGACATTTTTCAATACAAATTTTCTGACCAAAAAGGAAAGGTGTGCTCATTGGCTTGTTATCCTACATCTTGAACCTTTCCAACACAATCTTCACATACTTTGATTTAGCTAAAGCTTTCAATTTGGACAATCTCTCTTGATCTTCATCACCAAAATTATTTTTTCAACACCAATATCATTCATGTCAAACTACTAATACATTTGATCTTTCAAATGAATTTCCTTGTTATTCACGATCAAAAACATGGCATTCACATAAAACATAATAATGAAAAATTAATCCCTTCTAATTTGAAGTACACACAAGGATATTCCTTGCTTCTATAAAGGCCAATTTTTTAAACATATTATTAGGAATATCCTAGGTTGATAATTCATCATGGGTTGATTAATAAATAAATGTAAAAATTTAAAATACTCTTTGTAAACTTGTGTCTAGGTGCCTAGTCCTATTTCTCATTGTCCCTAGTTTTGTGGGTTGTTAGATTGTTGTTTCCCAAATGCATTCTTGGAGGGGAAATTATTTTTTCTGCATATGAACTTCCATCCATGAAATATATCATCTAGATTAGGTGGATTTGATAGGGAAGTTCAATTCCTATAATAGTTTCTTACATCTTTAATGCATTGTAATTACATTTTCTAATCAATAATTTTTTTATGTTTATGTGTTAATATTTGATATCAAATTTGGGATAGATTCTTAACCTATTAGGGAGGTTATGGAAAAATTTGTAAGAGAGTATTAGATATTATAGAGAGGTTTGAGAAATAATAAATCCATAGTTCTTCCTCCCTCCTTCCAACCCCAATCCTTGTCCACACCCAATCTTATTGGTGCAAAAAAAATTAGTAGCATTAGATCTTTGGAAAGTTAAGTTTTTGATCTAAGAGGTTTCATTAGTTAGAGACACATAGTGGGAAAGGAGGAATCACCCATACACTACCTCCTACACCACATTTGAAAAGTATTGTATTGTTGTTATAAATAAGATAAAACAATTTGCTAAATTGTAGGTTTTAAAAAATATCAAGTAACAAATTCTAGGCTTTCTCCTCTATATTTAGAGGACCCCTTAAGTTTTTATAAAATTTGAATTCACCCTTGAATTTTTATGATATGTATTGGTATATTACGAGTTATGTTAATTTTTCATGAGTTTATTTCATCCTACATGAGTTGCTTTTCTATTAGCCGAGATACATGGTGAGTTTTATAGTGATCCAAGCTCCATGTTTTGGCCAAGATAGTAAAGAAGGATTGATATGAGATATACAAGATCCCAAATTACATTTGCATGTGCTGATCTCCATTTATCGTGAAAACTCCATCCATGGAAAGCAATCAAATATCCATCCAAGGAAAGCAATCAAAGCTTAGCTTGACATATCTCTTACAAGAAACAAAAATTCAATAAAAAAACCTTTCCTCTAAGAAAACTTACAATAGTGTTTTTATTTCCTAATAGCACAAGGATTTAATAAACACATAAATCCAAAGCTCCATCCCAAACATGGAATCCTTTTCTTTCGTGGTGGTTTTAAGGTGGAAACCAAGAAATAAATAAACATGATAGATAGTTGTTGATGGCCTAAAAAGTGCTTATAGTTATCTACCTAGCCTCTCATGGCATACAACCACTTTTTGACTCATTTCTAAACAATAAAAGGAAATATGTCTTTTCTTATCCTAAAATACTAAGCCATCCAAGTGACTAGTGCAACATTGCAAGAAAAATTTAGAGGTAGAGGTCAAGTGGTCAACCCCCACCCCCTCTTTCTTGATTAGTCCTTTTTAAATTATTTATAAAAATATAGCAATCCTACCAAAACTTGGTGGCACTACTAAATCTAAGCCTCCCTTAAATAGCTTTATAGATCTTTCAAAATTTTAGATAGAAAATTATTGATTGGAGTAAAAACTAATTTTTTAGTTTTTTTTGCAAAATTGATCATTAAAATAATTTACAAAATTAAAAGAGACCATAAGAACCCATTTTTTTCTTTCGTTTCAATTTTTGTAAGTAAATTATAATTACGAAAAAATAAAAATAGTAATTCTTCTATCAAAAGTGGGGCTTATAATAAACTGTCTAGGGCCACAAAGCCTAGAAAAAAATCCAAAAATTTATGTTGTAATGGGATCTATTTTCCTCGTCAAACAATAAACAATTTACTAATATTATCACCTTTTACATAAGCACAAGTCCTAAAATGCTCCCAAAATTTTTCTCTCCAATTCAAAATTACTTAAAGGTAATAATTATGCTAGTTGGAAAACATAAATAATATCTGATGAGTTTCATCAATCCTATTCATTAAAGAATGTAAATCCAGGGTTAGTGTATGAAGGCTATATGCAATAGGAGAAAGATATATCTAGAAACAGACCCTTCTACCAAACATTCACACTTGCAAGAATTAAAAAGCACACTTACAAGAATTGAAACACATTTGCAAAAATTAAAAATCACACTTTGTAGGAAAATAAAAAGCACTATTACAGAAATTAAAAACACACTTTACCGGAAATTAAAAAGCGCACTTAGATGAAAAGAAAAACACTTTGCAGAAAAGGAAATTACTAAATTGAAAATAAATACATAAAACACCTGCAAGTTTAGAGAAGATTGTACATCAAAAGGATAATTACATTGTATAAAGAAAAAAATAATTACAAAATAAAAATAAACATAAATATACATATTTATCTTCCTTAGAATGAGTGGTTAGCTCATTCTTCATAATAGGATTTTTATCAGGACTGTTTACAAATGGAAGAAAATGGAATCTTGAATAGATTAGAAAATGGGGATTACATTCTTTGGTGTGGGAGGTTATATGTATAATTACATGCTTCCAATCACCTTCTTATTTTAAGGTATACATATTTATCAACTAAGATTTCAATCTATCTAAAAAATATCAATCTCCATAAAATATGGAGAGAGAGATTATCTAAATCTAACAATCCAAATTTATTATTTTATCATTGAGAATAAAAATGAATATTGATTATTATTTATTTAAATAATTAAAAACTTGTACATAAATATCTATTTTCAAAATGACTTCCAATAATAGATAAAAATTTAACCCTTGTAACTCACATATGTAACTCTAGTACTCATCCCTAGAGATCTAATATCCAACTCTAAATATATACTAATCAACTCTAAAGTGATATAAAAAGACTCTGAAGCAATCTGGGAAGGCTCTGAAGCATTCTGGGAAGAATCTAAAGCATTTTAGGAAGAATCCAAAGCATTTAGAGAAGACTCTAAAGAATTCTATGAATACTTCAAACCGTTTAAGAAAGACTCCGAAGCCATACTAAAATGGATATAAATTTTACATACTAACTCAAATCAGTACGTTGTTTTTTGAACTTGCATAATTGTTAGAGAGGAATTTGAATATACAATCATATTTGGGTTTGGATATATTCTTGATAAAAAAATTTCATTTTTTCCAAACATATGCTTAAGGAGTCACTCATAGAACTGTTGAACATTTCCGAAGCTAGTAAATGAATCTCTTAAGCTAATGCAGTGATGAAATAATAATCTTTGGAGATTATATTAGAGACTTTGAATATCCTCCAAGGTTATTTGTATATGGTACTTAGTGCTCAAAATGCCTTATTCAACAATTATAAAAAATTATCACTTGCATATGCATAAATTGATATCTTTTTCCAAATAATCATTTGAAATAGCTAACATAAAGATAAAATTGAATTCTAATGAAATAACCATGATATATATTATCTATTTTATCCTAAATAAACCATAATTTCATAAATTACATTTAGATTCACTTTATGTATGAAAGGAAAAAGAATGTCAAATCTTGTATTAAATGGGCCATTTTGGGCTCATCAATATCCCGATTGGAATTTGAAGACATTTGGTCAGTTGTAAATGGTTTATTGAAATAACCAAAATAATATGCTACTAAAAAAACATTGTTTTATAGTGCCAAAAAAGCAAAATTCATTATTTTATTTGGCATGTCTAATGAGGTGCAACCCCATATATGTGATGCAAAATTTGTAAAGGAAGTGTGGGATAAATTTATTATTGTGTTCGAAGAAAATAACCAAAACATGATTCATCACCTCCAAAGCCAACTTCACTGTCTAAAAGTCAAACATAATTAGAAAAATGAAGAAAGAATTTTCAAGGTGTACTACAGCACTATGGGAATCATTTCTTTCCTTGGAAGAATAATTGAATGATGACTCTTTCAAACCTTGTTTCTTGAGATCCCTTCCACCCTCTTATGTATTTTTTGTCACTTCACTAAATAAATATCAGAAAACTGTAAGTTTTGAAAACTTCTTAATGTGTTACAACAAGAAGAGTCCATGCACTCACAAGAAGAGGAAGAGGATCAATCCCTTGCTTCTTATAAAAAAGTGAAAAAAAGGATGCAATAATCAAAACAACCTCAGAAGAAAACCCACTTGTAGAATCAACATATAAATATAAAATAGAAACAAATTCTAATATTTGGTTGAAAAGGACATGAAATAAAATATTGTTACAATAATTTTCAAGATGGATCATCTATTGTAAAGATTCCCAATAACAAAAAATCCACACGAGTATAGTAAAAAAATCAATAAGGATAGAAAAAAGGAAAGTGGAATAAGAAACCACAACAATAAGGAAACATTGTTGAATAGGAAGATCACTTTTATGATGGGGACTTACTTTATGCTTCCCAATCCCATGAATAACCTACTTCACAAATTTCTAATTGGTATTTTGATTTGGGTGCAGCCCACCACATGAATAGATGAAAATATCGGCTCTTCACATTGAATGAAACACCCACTAAAAACCATGTTTCTTTGGGTGATGATACATCATACAATGTGTAAGGTATTGATTCAAATTGGCTTCTTCTTGTAATTCTTAATTATATAATAATTGATGGTCTATATGTGTGTGGTTTATATAAAAATATTTTATCCATAAATAAACTATTAGAGAATAACCTTAATATTGATTTTGACTATAAAGGTGGTAGAAATATGTGTCTCATTCAAGATGAGTCATGAAGATACCAAATTGTTACATGAGCTTCCAAGGTGGGTAAAATGTTTCAACAAGAATTTTTTTTAGAAAGACGATCATTCCCTTAAGGGTAAGGACACTACTTCAACATAACTGTGGCAAAAAATAATTGGTCACATTAGTTTTTGCTTTCGTGACACAATTTGTCTCTATAACATTGTGAGGGGTCTTCCACCTATAAAAAAAAATACAGATAAGTGTTAACATTTTCTGGTATTGAACACCTTTTCAAATATTTATATTGTGGGCTCTAAGAAAACTTAATCTTGTGTATAATGATATGTGAAGACCAATGAGACCTATTCATACCAAAATTAAATATTTTATGTTATTTATCTATGTTTTAAATAAAAATGTGGATATATTGTCTTCCCAAAAAATATGAAGCCTTTGAGAGTTTCAAGAAATTTAAAGTTTTTATTGAAAGTAAAATTGGTCATTAAATTAAAACATTCCACTTAGATAAAGGGGCTTAATATACCAATAATAAGTTCAAATCCTTCTTATAAACTCATGGAATTATTCATCAAATATATCCTCCACAATAGACTGGTGTTGTTGAACAAAGAAATCATATTATCATGAAAATAGTGTAATGTATGATTGATGAGTTTGGCTTAAAAAAACTTATTGGGTCGAAGAAGCTAAAACATGAGTGTATTTACCAAACAAAGTTCCTAGTACATATGTATATAAGATAACACCACAGGAGGCATGATCATTGTGAAATCCAATGATTTTACATCTCAGAATTTTTTATGTAACTCAAGTATGAAAATTCCTAAGAATAATATATCTAAATTGGACATGAAAACAAATATATCTTATTAGGGTATAGTGATGAGGAACTCCATTATCATTTGATGCATCGAAAAACTAGAAAGGTGTACACTAGTAGGGATGTTGAGTTTTTTAGAAGAAAGATGTAGAAGATCCTTCCACAAGAGCACCTAATGAACAAATTATTCCTACTCTAAAAATAATAGATGGTAATATTTTTGATGAGGAACCTGATGATGGGGAAGATGAAGAAGAGCCACCACCCACTAGAATTATTGTGCATATGCCCAAGTTGTAAATAAGTATGTTAAGAGATGCGCAATTGGATATTTTCGCAAACACATCCACCATTGGATTAAGGACTTATATTATGGCTCATGGAGAGGCCAGTTTGACCTTAACAAGTACAAGTTTTTAATCTCTTGAGCCCTGAATGGTTTAGGAAGTCCTACACTCAAATACTTGGAAAGATGTTATGGATGTAGAACATAAGTTGCTTATGAATAAACAGAAGTGGTAGCTTATAAATATTCCACCAGGGAATAAGATGATTAGATAGAGATGGATCTTCAAGAAAAATTACAAAATATATGGTGGTATTGATAAGCATATGGATAGGTTACTAGGAGAAGGGCATGGTCATAAATAATGCATTGGCTATGAGGATATTTTTGCTCCCACATCTAAGATTAAATTTTTCAATACAATTTTTTCTCTGGCTACATATTTTAGTTGGAAAATCCACCAAATGGATATTAAAATTACCTTTCTTAATAAATATTTGTACGAAGAAGTCTACATGACTCAACCATAAGGTTTTTTCATAGTTAACCAAAATTTCATTAAGTTTGGACATTTTACAATCTAGATTAAATACTCAAATCAAATATATTGGTTTTTCTTATACCAAATATTGGAATTTGATTTGGCTATTATTAGAATCTTAACAAGGGCTTTTTGGAATTTGATTTGTCAATTATTGAAATCCAAAAAGGGATTTTTTAGAATTATATATCATGTATGAGGGATTTCCATTTTAGGAGTTTACAATTTTATAGTAATATTAAGAAATACTTACTGGAATATTTAATTCATTTATAACATTGTAATACATAACAAATACTTATATTTTCCATCCTCATACAAACAAACATTTTTATCTTGTATTGAATTGGCATATGTCCATTCTCATACAAACAAACATTTTTATCTTGTATTGAGTGGGCATATGCCCATTCTCATATAAGAATCATAGAAGAAAAATAAACTCAATATAGAAAGAAAGAAAAATTTAGATGTGATTTATCTTAACTATGGGGTAGTGTGAATTTAAATGTTGTATATTTTACATATTTTGACCATATATATTTGTGTGAAAAATGTTTAATTATAACGTGGATTTATTTGCATAGAATGAAGGTAGAAAATGTGTTATGAAATATTTACAACATAAAATGATGGTAATAAATGTATTGTTAAGAGATAGTCTATAACAAAAGACCAATTTTAATATATTTTTATGAGATAGACTACAAAAAAACAAGCCAATTAATTTATATTTATGAATCAACATAATAGTAATAAGTAAACTCAATCAAGCTCAATAATCGTGGAAATGTGTTGTTATTAGATAGTACAAGTCATAATTTTTTCCCCATAAAATGATGGTCATAAATTCAATATTAATGAATTTTTATTAGAAAAGAGAAGAAAAATATCTAAATTTATCTATATAAACTCAATCAAGTTCAGTAATTATTTTTTTAAATGTTTCCAAAAATTGACATAAATTTGGGTGTGAACCCACATGATTTAACCATGTACATATTAAGTGTGAAAATTTTTCTATAATGCATTCAAATTTCCACCCCAAAAACCAATAACTTATTTTCATGGAAAATAAGATCTTTGTATAAATATGTCAAAGCTATATTTGAGCATTATATACTAATCACATCATTTGGATAAAATGTGAAGAAGAACTAAAAAAATTTAATAAACAAATTTTGAGCACTACATACTAATAAACATCAATAACATCACTTCAAATGGAAAATGGAAAAAAACTAGAAAAATGTAATAAACACAATTTTCTATATTGATTTGCTTCAATGTTGTTTGAAATAGAGAAAATCCCTTTAAGATGTCTCTTACATCATCCACAATGCCTACCAAGAATAGTTATATAAAAAAAGATGACATAATCCACTTATTATTTTTAAAGTCTTTGTGAGAAACCTTTGGAGACACCATTTTTTTTTTTGGAACTCCTTTGTTGATTCCGTTAACTACAACCCTAGTTTCACATTTGTATGGAAATTATGGTGTTTTCCAAATTGTTTCCAAATCTTTAATAAATCTGTCTCCCTCTTTTTTGCAATGCTCCATACCACAACAAAACAAAGGATGCACGTCCACTTTAACTATTTGTAACAATTTTGTTGCTAGTTTTTCTACATTGGAATTTGTATCCAACATAGACCATGAGAATGCAATTTGATAAAACTCTTTAGATAGAAAAGTTATAAATTTAGAAATAGACATTCGTTACTAAACGTCATTATTAACTTGAATGTATTTCAAATACTATATTAATATTTCACAATAAATTCTTGTACCTATTTCTTTACACATATTTGTTAGTTTTAGAATTTGTAGAATTTCTCCGGCTGTATCTCCACATAAAAATTAAAATTAGGATATATTTATCGAAATGATTGCAAATAATACTGAAAAATGAAAAGGTTTAATATTTTACCTATTTCATTGCATATATTTTTAAAATATTCTCAAGTTGTATCTGTATATAAAAATTAAAATTAATATATATTTATCAAATCTATTCAAACTAATATTGACAAGTAAAAAAATAATATTAAATTTTAAAAAATAATTGATAATTATACATGAGCCAATTATCATTATTGATAGTGAAGGGTTTGATGTAGCTTCAGTATGGGCATCTACCCATTCAATACAATACAAAGGCTGTGAGAATTCACTACTTCCCTTTTTAAAACAAAGTGAATATTTAGAGCTATTAAAATGTTTGTTTATCTGAGAATGGGCATATGACCATTGTAGACACTCAACTACAACCAGTATCGAAATCAATCATTTTAATACCTCTAAATATTCATAAACATATTGAAGGAGTGAAGGATAAAGACTTGGAAGGAATTCACATGCATTGAATAATTGCACTTCACCAAAGTGTAGCAGTTGCGAGATTAAAGCAAGCAAGCTTTGTAAAGCAATGTGCATGCATATGAGAGCTCAAGATTAAAAAATGGAGTAGAATAGAATTACTTGGCTTGGCTTGTCATAAATCAAAAGAGGTGGTGTAAATATAAGGGAGTGAATATGTAACTCCCATGTAAGAGAAGATTCCTCCATAATGGAGAAGAGGAGTTACTTTCCTAAATGGGAATGTGAATCCTATGACACACTTACACATATGACAGATTTTGTAAGAGAATCTGTCATAACTAAGATGACACCTAGATCCATGTCCACCTAAGTGAGATGACTCACCCGGTGAGGTGGAATAAAAATAAATAAGTGAAGAAAAATACCACCTACACCAACACCCCCTTCATCCTAACTTAGGATGAGGTGGCAAGTAAAAAATGAGAAATGGGTCTCAGCACAAAGCCTGATGAGGTACCCACGTACAAGAAACTCTCAAAAAGTGGAGTAAAAGGAGAAAACCCAGTGGGAAAAACTCCCCCCAAAAGAGAGACAAGTCCACTCTCTAATATAAGAAAGATTCCAAAGATGGGTCCCGACCACAAACGAGCCTGTAAAGGTACCCATGTACAAAGAGGCAATCTCTCAGAAAGAAGAAGAAGAGAGAAGAAGATGGAGAGGACAGGAATGTAGAAGATGCCATGGATGAATCTGAACTCTGCAGCTCTAGGTGGTCTCCCAAAATAATGTCGATCATGAGATCCTCTGCCTCTGGACTGAAGAAGAGCCATCTGCACCAAACTATGTGCCTACCCTTAGGAAGGACAAAAATGACGTATTGGAAGTCTGCCCACTCCATGAAGGAAACCAAAGGTAGCAACACAAAGAACTCTGAGTCTAGTCCATGAAAGTGTGACATAGGTCTAGCAAGAGAGCGCTAAGTAACCGGAGATGATGTCACAAGTGCAAAACTGCCAGAGTATGTAGGGTGAACACCTATAGAAAGGATGTACAACTGATGTGAAGGAAACAAAACATCCCCATAACAAAAAATGGATCCACAAGCAAGGGTGGATTAATGAAGGTCTCTAGAAAACTGGAAGTGGTAAGAGTCCCAGAAGGGGCACTCCCAATAATGGAGATGATGAACTCCTCTAAAATAATTGTAGATGGATGAGGAGACTTTAGTACATCACAAGTGTACTCTATGAAAAGATGACTAAGGTCAGGCAAATACTCATCCCAATGAGGGGGCTCAACAAACAGAAGAGTGATGTCAGATAGGTATGAATCATCTAATGAAGGTAAAGGAGTGAAAGGGGCCTCACACACTAAAGGTGGAAAAGAGGTGGGTGTGATGACTATATGAAGGTGAGTAGGAGACTTCTCGATATCTCATGAGATGTGGGAAGTGTCAACACTCTTTGGAATAGTGAGAGGAGGAGAAGAGTCCTCTGTAGTACTTCGTAGAATTGGGTGCACAATCCTCATCATCAGAAGTAGAACCAAGTGAGTCTGTGTCATTGAAACTATCATCACATGAAGAAAAGAGGAGACAACTGAATCATCAACAACAACAATAACGACGATAGTATGTGAAGGGTCTCCATAGAGGGACTGAAGAATGCTCTAGACACGGTGGGGTGGATCTGAGTCTGCCACATGAAACCAAAGAGATCTAGAGACATGCATCATCAAGTGACCAAAAACATGGTCACAAGTGTCAAGGAAGTCCTCTAGATGACGATGATCAGTGGGTGCAAGAACTGGCCCAAGTAAGAAGGCTGAAAGACCCTCGTGAGCGAAGTAACTTTCCATGGAAGCACGTCAAGCTGAATAATTCCCTCTCCTGGTGAGAAGTGGTGGAGGTTGTAAGGAAATCTTATGATGCTCAAGTTTGAAGAGAGCACTCTCCATGATGCAAAAGCAAGAAGTGCAAGATGCACAAAAGCAAGACGTCGAACTCAGCCGATAATGTGTCTGCATGTAGTACAAAACCTAAGAGTACTAGTGAACCCCCCTAGAATGTGACACTTTATAAAGTAGTGCATTTACAAAAATGACAATTCCATCATGTAAGGTGCAAAAAATCGTGTAACTTTGACTAAAGAAGTGCTCAAAAATGAGCAGCGAGTCAAAAGTTATAGCAAGAAAATGATTCCCGTAATTGATGGAAAATGCCAATAAGCCCTGCAAATAGATTAAAAAAGTGCCTGAAATGGGTGCAAAGGGTGTCATGTGGGTACTCGTTGGAAATGGCATCACATTTTAGGTAGGGTTTGTTTTGCTTGTGAGGTGGATTAGCCTCCTACCAACCTCGGACCTCACCCTCTGTCCTCGACACACGAATGAAGAACATAATACAAGTAAAATAAATGCCAAAAATTATTACAATGCCATTAAATAAATGTTTTCCCTCAAAACATTAAAAAAGAGGGATTGTTTTGACCACCAAAAAATTTCTAAAAGGGAATGGAATGGAGCCCACATTGTCAAGCCATGTGGTGGAAGTCAGACTATAACATTCGAGTTAATACCAATAGACCAAGTTGAGATATGTGCCAAGTTAAGAGGCCCAAAGCACGGAGTTAAGCTAGCTCTTGTCGATGAGTTCTTCCATGTTGATGATAGGTTCTAGTGGGAGGTTAAAATAACTAAATGTAAATCCAAACCGTTAGAGTAGATGCCTGGCCAAACTGGTCGACAAGTAGACTGAGCCCAGTGTCATTGAATGTAGACATTTGGGGTAGGCATTATAACAGTTGAGCTGTTATGCCAAGGAATGGCCGAGTGAATGCCCATGAAAGGATTCCCTAGTAGAACCACAACTTAATGGTGGTTGGAGATCCAAACATGCAGTGGAGAATATGGCAGGTAAGGGCCATGTGAAGAGGTCTCCTCTAGTCAAGTTTGAAATGACTTTTATAGACTGTGAACACCACCACTCAGAGTATGTTGAACCAAAAATTAACCACGAGCCAAAAATGCACATCCAGAACGAATGCAGGAGTGAACCAAGGAGTTAGAGGATTCAAGGCAAGGCCACAACAAGAAGTTGAGGTCAAAACACATTCAAAGGAGACAAGTTTTGTGGGTAGGGAGGATTCCACACATTGTAGAGTTGAAAGGAGGCTCAATGCAGAGAGACGGAGAAGTACAATGCCGAATCATGGGTGAGATCCAATGTAAAAGGTGAGCAGTCAAACCAATGCAAGAGCCCAAAAACCAAGATGTGACTGAGTAAAGAAAACCCATAGACAGACTGGGAGACCAAAAAATAAGTTCACACAAAGCAAACTTGAATGTCTGAGTCAACGCAAGCCATGAGTTGGTGAGTTGTGAAGGCAATGTGGATGAGCTGTAAGGATAGCTCAGTTCCTAGCTTGGCGAGCTAGGGCTGATTTGGTCCTTACAAACTTACTTCCAACCTTCAAAACTCAGAAAAACACTGCACCTTCAACCTGCAAATACCAGCGATGAAACACAAACAAACCACTAAAAATAACCATAAGAATATCGAAACATGCAAGTAGAGCACATGCAAAAGAGAGCTTACACAAGCAACTACACGGTGGAGCAACAATGGCGAGCAACGTGATTCTAGTCCCTGAGCTCTGATACCATGAAGGAGTGAAGGATGAAGACCTAGAAGGAATTCACGTGCATCGAATAGTTACACTTCACCAAAGTGTAGGAGTTGTGAGATTAAAGCAAGCAAGCTTTGTAAAGCAATGTGCATGCATATGAGAGCTCAAGATTCAAAGATGGATTTGAATGGAATTGCTTGGCTTAGCTTGTCATAGATCAAAAGAGGTGGTGTACATATAGGGGAGTGAATGTGTAACTCCCATGTAAGAGAATATTCCTCCATAATGGAGAAAAGGAGTTACTTTCCCAAATGGGAATGTAACTCCTATGACACACTTACACATATGACAGATTCTATAAGAGAATCTGTCATAACTAAGATGACACCTAGATCCATGTCCACCTAAGTGAGATGACTCACCCAGTGAGGTGGAATAACACTAAATAAGTGAAGAAAAATACCACCTACACCAACACATATTTGAAAAAAGTAAAAATTGTTAAGAATTAACATATACATACTGACTATAATAAAAGGAACACAAAAATCATAGACGGGATGTACCCAGAGGCGTAGTTAGACATTTATAATATTGTTGGAGCATGATCTATTTCTTCCAATTTTCCACCATAAAGATAAGTGAGGAATTATTTGTTTATTTCATTTGGTCCACCATATAATATTAATATAGGGGACACATTAGAGTTACATCTCTCAATCATGTGCTCCCAAAAATGCATTGATCTCGATCATTTGAAAGAATGTTCAAGGATGACAACTACAATTTCATTCAGTTTGACAATATCCAAGGGCTTTAAATTTTTCCAATCCAGATACATTGTCACATCTTCCACCTACATACTAGTTTAAGTATGAATACCATATGTGGAAAAAATATCTGACATCCCTTGAAATGCATTGTATTCATTCATAATTCATAATTGTTTATAATTGTATCATATTGGCTAGACTATCCCTAGAAGAGCCAAGTGCTACATCGCATGCCCTCTCTCTCTCTCTCTCTCTCTCTCTCTCTCTCTCTCTATATATATATATATATATCCATTCAAATTTAGGAAACATAGAAGAAGAATAGATATTTTGAATGGCCATATGTCGATTCTCATATAAGAATTATAGAATATAGAATTGGAAGATGTGTATTGTGACAATTTCAACAAAATTTGAAGAAAATGTTTATGCTAGTTTTACTCTCTCCACTTTTCAACATATTGTATTTAGTTTCTTTTAACATGGAAAGGAATGAGAAGTTGTACATTGTGATAGCCTTTATAGAAGGTGTAAACATGTATAATGGGCACAAGCCCATTCTCATACAAACAAATATTTTTTATTTTGAAGTAATTAATAATTATATTATACTAGTTGGACTATCCCTAGCAGATCCAAGTGCTACACTACATACTCCCAAGAGGGATCAAGCCCTATGAAGTTCTCATATCAATATATATCCATTATCGTGTAGTTTATTTTATATAACTATTAGAAGAAGAATAGAGATAAATTTAAGTTTAACATGGGAAGTTACCACTTTCATGTATTTTTTTTATATAACTAATAGCTGGAAAATTTGGATTTGTAAGGATTTGTTTTTGGGCTTCCATTGTATATTGCCTATCAATAATATAGAAATGAGTTTTAATGTCATGAATTTCATGCTCAAACTCCTTGTTAAAAATAACACCAATAATTTTTTTGAAAGGAAGAAAAATTAAATCCCACATAAAAGGTACAGGGTTGCATAACATACAACGGACAAGGAAACTGACACTTAATAAATCAAGTGATTTGTATTGGTATTTTGTAGGAGCTATATGACAATGACCAATATCAATTTTGAATGAATTTTCATCAAATAAAAAAAATGAATCTATTAATCTATTTTGAGCTTGTTTTAATAATAATTTCTCTTTTGCAGATCGCTTCACCTCTTGAAAGTGTGATTCTGAAATGTCTTTTTCCAGCATAGATAATTTTTGTCTTCTAAGCATGGTAAACATATTTTTATTAGCATGGTAAAAAAAAATTAATGTAATTTTCATTGGCCCAATTCATTATCCATATTCATGTGGTGGGAAACAGATGAACCAAATGATCCTTTATAATTATTAATATCGTTTTGGCTGGACTAACCTTGGTGGAGCTAATTGCTGGCACCGCCAAGTGCTACACTACATATCCTCAAGAGAAATCAACCCTTTTGTAGTTTTGTTATTTAGTTTTAAAATGGGTGGGAAATATTGAACTAAATCATTTTGGCTGGACTAAGCATTGTGTATTTTGTTTATAATTGTCTCATTTTGGCTACTATTGTTTATTTTTAGAATCGGTAGATGCCCATTCTCATATAGGAATCATTAAAATATATTGTTTACCACCATGACATCCGCCCATCCTCATAGTATGTAGTTCTATTTTTTATTTTTAGAATAACCAAATGCCCATTCTCATTCTCATATATATATATATATATATATACATATATATATAACATGATTTATTTATTAATTAAAGGTAATTGTTTTGAAACATGTCTTCCATTGGAAAATGAGGAGTGTCCCATTGTAAAATAAAGTAATATTCATCTTCATGTAAAGTCCATTCGAAATGGGAAGATGCCCATTCTCGTATAAAAAAGTAGAAGAATAGATGGAAGTAATAACTTACTATATAATTTTTAATATTTGTCAATAATAGTAAAATATATAATATAACTATTTGTAATTACTGAAAGAGGGAATCGAGAGAAGCAATGTTGAAATAAATGCATGAGAACAAAGTTACACACCAATGGTAATGTCAAGCTCCAATGCAATAAGCAAGATTAGAACAATGGAAATAATATGCAAATAAAAAAATAGGTCTTCTCATGCTCAAATAAAAAAAATAAGTAAAAATAGGGGTGTTGCGTAACCCCCATGCCTAAACAAGAAAAGAACCTAAATGACGCCATTGATGCATATGATGCCACTAAAGGAGGGGTTACAATTCTAAATAAGGAATGTAACTCCTATGACACACTAACACAAATGACAATGACATATTCTATGACAAAATCTGACACTTGTCATTTGACTTCCTAATACCTATGACTCCCGCAAGGCGAGATGACTCACCAGGTGATGTGGATGATGACTAGGCATGTCACACACACCAACACCCACCTTTCATCGAAGCTGAGGAAGAGGTCATGGTAAGCCAAAACAGAAAAGAAGACTCCCTTAGACAACTAAGAAAGATGTGTCAATGGGGCCCGATAACTAAAGGCATGATAAGGTGCCCATATACAAACAACATATTTCTGGAAAGAAGAAGAGGAGAAGGAGGAGTATATATCCCAAAGAAGATGGATGGTTGCAGCAAATCTCACCCCAAGAAGATATTGAAAGTGAAGAAATATCACCGTAGTGAAGGGCTTGGTGAATATGTCTGCAACCTGAGCAGTTGTCTAAACATATTGTATGTCGATGATGTTTTCAGGTATCATCTCCCATATAGAGTGCATGTGAATCTCAATGTGCTTTGTCCATTGATGCTGAACTAGATTTCTACAAATTGAGATAGTGCTTATGTTTTCATAGTAGATAATGGCAGGACATCGAAAGTGGATTCCAAACTTTGTCAAGATACCCTGTAACCAAACAAATTTTGTGGTAGCATTAAATTCTCCTCTATACTCTTCTTCTGTCGATGATATGGCAATGGAATTTTGCTTCTTGTTGGACACACTAATAGGACCTGAACCAAGAGTGAAACTATATCCTGAGATAGACTTCTGATGATCTAGATCACCGGCCAATCTGAGTCTGTAAATCCAACCAAGTCAATCTCAGTCCCTCCTAAGTAATGAATACCATCTGTGTGAGTTCCATGAACATAGTGAAGGATCCACTTTGCTGATTTTAAATGCAGCTCATGAGGCTCCTGCATAAATCTAGACATGATCCTGATAGCATACGAAAGATCTGGCCAAGTGTGAGTAAGGTAGATCATTCTCCCCACCAACTGCTGATAAAGGGTACCATTAACCAAGGGGGAAGAGAAATCAAAAACTAACTTGACCCCAGAAAGAAAAGGAGTAGGTGAGGACTTGCAGTCAGACATGTGAAACCAAGCAAGAAAATCAAGAGATTACTTAGGTTGTGAGATCATAATTCCTGAGTCAGATTATGAAAGTTAGATCCCAAGAAAGTAATAAGCATCCTAAGTCAGACATGGATAACTTGGTGGCCAAGGATATCTTCATAGAATCAATAATAGATGAAGAGCTACCCATGATCAATAAGTCATCAACATAGAGAACAAGAATAAGCATGGAGTCATCCTACCACAGAATATACACATTTTGGTCAAAGTGACACCGAGAGAACCCTGATGTAAGTAAAAAGGAGTCCATCTTGGCATACCAATCCTGAGGGGCTTGTTTAAGGCCATAGAGATACTTCTTTAAGTTGCAAATAAGGGATGGATCATGGATATAACCTGGAGGTTGTTCCATATAGATCTCTTCCTCTAGGTCCCCATGAAGGAAGGAACTCTTAACATCCATTTGGTGGATTCCCATCTGTCAATGGAAGTGATGGAAAGGGTCAGTCAAATGGAATTCATCTTCACAATCGGAGAAAAGGTTTCCGAGTAATCAACCCCAACTACCTGGGAGAAACCCTTAGCTACAATTTGTGCTTTATACTTCTCAACTTCTCCATTGGCTCCATAATTTGTTTGATATATCCACCTACACTGAATGATTTTTCTTCTTTTCAAGATAGGTGTAAGATCCCAAGTGTCATTTTTTATGAGTGAGGAATACTCCTAATCCATAACAGAATCCCACTCAAGAATCCCATAAGCTTCCTAGAAATACGGTGGATTAGAAGAAGAGGTGAAGGAGTGGGGTCCAACGAAACTTGAGCACGTACGTATCTCATTTGAAGGATCTCTAACTAAATCTCCAGCACTTTTTAAATTTTTCCTAGCCCAAAGAGGTACCGAAGGTTCAAGCTCAGAGTTAGAAGATTCTTCACTCAAGTGAGAAGGGACATAGTACTCATCATCACTACTATCAGAATTAGAAGACTTAGAAGTTTGAGGATTAGGAGGAGCAGGGAGAGGAGGAACTCACTCAACAACATCATCAACTGATGAGTCAAAATCTGAATCAGTGGGAAAATGAACCGCAGTGGAAGTAGAATTCAAGGATGAATCATCAAACTTCACACTCCTCTCAATATAGAGCTCATGGGTTGTAGGTTTCAACAATCGATATCCCTTCACACCATCAAGATACCTAACAAAGATACAAGGTTTTTATTGTGGATCCAATGCCTTGCATTTCTTCTTGGGAATCCAAGCCATAGCCTTCGATCTGAAGACTCAAAAGTGCTCAACATTAGGCTTTTTTCCAAACCAGGCTTCAAAGGGTGTCATCCCTCTTACTGCCTTATGTGGAGCACAATTCTGAATGTAACAAGCACAATTCACTACTTCAACCCAATACTATGGAGGAAGGGACTTCGAGTGAACCATATAAGAAGCCATCTCCTTTAGAGTTCGGTTCTTTCTTTTTGCAACTCCATTTTAGGAAGGGTTGTAAGAAACTGTACGCTGCAAAGTAATCCCCTAAGAAGTGTAGAAATCCTCAAACCTATTGCTCACATACTTTCCTCCATTGTCAGTTTGAATAACCTTGACAGACCATTCCACTTGTTTCTCAGCAAGAGCCTTAAACTTTTGAAAATGCTCAAAGACTTCAGACTTAAGCTTAAGAAAATATACCCAAGTATAACACGAAAATTCAGCAATGAAGGTTAGTATATATAGAGCTCTAGTGAAATAAGGAGATGGAAAGGTTCCAGAAACATCATGATGAACAAGATCTAAGGGACGAGTAGCTCTCCAGGATTTTACCTTAACAAAAAAAAAAAATTCAAGGTGCTTTTTGAGGGTGTAACGCTCACAAATACCTTTAGAAAACTTAACTCGGGGTCACCCATTAACCATTTCATTTTGGCTCAATTATTAAAGGTAACGATAATTTAGATGCCCAAAATGCTCATGCCATAGTTTGCTAACCTCATTTGCATGAGTGAGCAAGGCATTGGGCGTCAAATCAAAAGAGAAGTGGGAAAAGGTATACAACCATGAACGGTGATCTGCCTTTCCCTCAACCACAATTCAGTTAGAGTTAAGCTCATGAATGATCACTGAGTTAGGAATAATTCCACTCACATTCCTTCACCAAGGTGGCTGATTTGGTAAACTTATAGGAGATTGGTAGAGAGATTGGGAACACTCAACACTTGGTTAAAAGTTCCACCTTCTATCTGTATGGATCCACTACCAAAAACTGACACATGAGTGTCATCACCCAATGTGATTTGGGACATGCCACATGGTTGAATGCTAGAGAATTCAACCTCTGAAGAAGCCATGTGGTGCAAGGAATCAGAATTGATAATCCAAGTTGATGATGGAGCTGATCTAGCTATGAGGGCCTTACCTTTCTTCTTTTCATTTTTAGAATCCTTTGCTTTAGAAGACTCCCCCTTCTGAGCATTTTGTTTGACAGATTCAAGAATAGTTATTTTATTCTTCTCAAGAAACTGAGTTAAGTGATCAATTTATTTCCAAAAACAATGATGCTCATCATGGCCATAATTCTTATAATAGGAGCATTTATACTTTTCCTTACATCGCTTTAGGCTCATAAGTTGAAGTGTTAGTGTTGAGCCTGGTTGGGGGTTGGTTGGTCTTGGTTTCTTTCTTAGGTTGTTCCTTTATTTCTTTCTTCTTTTCATTTTTCTTTCCCTTATTCACCACAAGGTCATGTGACTTGGATTTTAAATTCCCCATTTGAATGAGTTTGTCCTGTTCTCAAATGAGTTGGGACAAAAAACTGACAAATGAGGGCATTTTCCAAGCACTACCCAAGGCGTATTTCATGGTATGGAAATTTGAAACGAATACATAGTATTCAGGACCTAACTTAGAAAGAATCAAAAATATCAATTGAGAGTCTTTCTTCTCCACTTGACATTCCTTTAGAAGCAATCTAGTGTGGACAAAATTTGAGAAGAAGGCCTGTAGGTTTTCAAAGTCACTGGGATTTAACCCTAGTAGTTCATTCTCTAACTCATACACTCTCATGTCATATTGCTTCCCAAACATATCGTCGAGAATTTTCCACACTTCATCAGGTGTTGAGGAAGTTTTGATGTGGAAGAGCAAGTCGGGAGAGACGGACATACAGAGAATACCTAAGGCTTCATCAAAACGGTTGAACCACTTAAATTTTTTCAGTTCATCATCGGGTTTGGTTTCTAATGCCATGGTGACATGGTATAACCCTTTACTTCACAAAACCAATATAATTTTAGATTTCCATTCGAATAAATTAAAAGGTGTGAGCACTGGTACTTTAGAGATATCCGTAATGAAGAGATATAACCAATGAAGGAAGAAGGAAGGTGAGAGAAAGGAAACAACGACCTTAGAACAATATCACACCCCCTAATTTAGGCACTTTATAGTTTAGTGCATTGATTACAATAAGATGCTATTGTATGCCGAGAACCATTCTATCACTCACCTTGCAATCAGCGTAATAACGCGCAAGAGTGGAGACAATAAACAAGGTTTTTTGGGTGTAAAAGTTCAACACCGTAAGCAAGCACAAGAATGAGTGAAAATAAGAAGGGGAAGAGAAAGCCTTATGAGAAATAGCATCTCACATAGCACGAAAAAATCCCTTTGCTGTAAGACTATGGCAGACGCGCTCACAAGTCCACAAGCAATAAAAGGGATAGAACAATGCTCGAGATGATTCAAAATGAGTTGAAATAAGTAATACAAAGACACCCCCCCAAAATGTGGCACTTTATAAAATATTTAGTTTACAAAACTGATATTCCCATCATCTAGAGTGTGAAAAAACATGTAACTTTGACTAAAGAAGATCTCAAAACCGAGCAATGAGTCAAAATTTATAGCAAAAAACAATTCCCGCAATTGATGGAAAAATGTTAATAAGCCTACAAATGGATTTAAAAAGTGCCCTAAATGCATGGAAAGGGTGTTGTATGTATTCTCATTAGAAATGGCACCAAATTTTAGATAGGGTTTGTTTTTATTGCAAGGGGGGATTAACCTCCTACAAATACTGGACCTCACCCTCCGTCTTCGACACTAAAAGGAAGGGTAATAGTACAATACCCAAATAAGGTTTACATCGCCAATGAAGTAAAAAAAATTAACCTAAATTTTTTTTAAAATTAGATGATTAAGCAATAATCAATTCTAAAAAGGAAATGTTTGACTGAGCTGCTCAAATTGTAATGGTTGGACCTATAGAAAGCTAACTGTTACCATGTCCCAAATGACAATCCGCCAGAGTCCCAAATGATAGTCCACCAGAGCTATACATGTTGACCAGTCCATGTGCTAAGGGATTATCCCTTCACAAAGTAGAGAAACAGTGTGGGTCAGCCAAGGATGAACCATTCACATTGACTAGAAACCAAGGATGAACTAGCAATGGGAATCAACACACGGAAGAAGATGGAGTCACATGCAGAAGAAGGAAAGGCCAAGTGTAAGCTCCAAGTAAATGCCAATGAGATGGGAGTGCAATGAGAAACATTACCACACAATGCATATAGGATCATCCAATGCCAGAGATTAAGGAAAAAATTTCAACAAAAGAAGAACCCGAGCTTCCAAAAACAGTGCAGGTTCAACCCAGGAAACAAGGCATGAGTTGACCATGGCTAATGTGGATGCAACATGCATGAATTAGAAATGAGTTATCTGTGAATCATGCATGCAAAAATCAATGCATGAGAAAACCAAAAATGATCCTCCAAATCAAAAGGCAAAGCATGAGTTGATTCAACCATGCATGAAAGGTAGAAGAGAAAACCAAGTTAGAAAAAACTGTAGAGATCAGTGGTGCAAGTGCAAGTGGCCACAATCCCATTCAAGAAATGAAAAAGCAGAGATGGTGAACAACTGTGCAAACCACAAACAACACCATGGGAAAAACTGGGATGTTCATGTGATAGAAGGTTTCAGGAGTAACTACCGAGCATAAACAATGCACATAGGAAGAGCTCTAAACAAGTGTTTTTCCACCAAGATGTTTACCAAAAAATAACGAAATCTTGCGGTAAAACAATGCAACCCTTCACACATGCACAAACCCCAAAAAATGCACAAACTCCAAGTTAAAATTGTTAAGCAGATTAGCATGATTCCAAAGTAATAATAAAAAAAACTTGTATGAGGAAATAAGAAGAAAGTAGAAGTAATAAGTAACTGAGAAATGAAGATTGCACGTTTTACTGAAACCATCTCTGATACCATGAAAGAGGGATTTGCAAGAACCAATGTCAAAAATAATGCACCACAACGAAGTTACACTCCGATGGTAACGTCAAGCTCCAACACAATAAGCAAGATTCAAACAATGGAAAGAATATGCAAATAAGAAAATAGGTCTACTCATGCTCATAGATCGAAAAAAGGAAGTACAAATAGGGGTGTTGTGTAACCCCCATGCCTAAACAAGGAAATAACCTCAATGATGCCACTAACGCATATGACGTGACTGACGCATATGACGCCACTAAAGGAGGAGTTACAATTCCAAATAAGGAATGTAACTCCTATGACGCACTGACGCAAATGACAATGACAGATTCTATGATAGAATCTAACACTTGTCATTTGAATTCCTAAGACCTATGACTCTCATAAGGCGAGATGACTCACCTAGGTAATGTGGACGATGACTAGGCATGTCACACACACCAACAATCATCACATGATAATCTTCCCCCTATAAATTGGATTATGATTATATTAAATTTGATTGTATGGATTTTGAATTGAATATTTTTTTCACTACAATAGTGGAAGCTTACATGTGATTTTTATGCATGGGTATCCTTTATAGGAAGACCTTTCTCATACTAGTCCTCTAATATTGTTTATGACCAATCGAACTCACTCATTCATAGGTTGTTCATAATGAAAACAATCCATTACTAAATATCTAGGCCACATCATAGTTGCATGGGGACTTTTAGGTCATATTACACTTTTAGACTCATATACCTTCCCACATCTGCTTCTCTATTATGTCCAACTTGGTGTTATGAAAATAATTTTGGTCTCTAGAAAGTTTCCAACTACAGAGGGGTACATCTACAGTTCTATATATAGAATATTAGAAACTATTAATTATAGGTTTCAACAGGTATCAATGAATGTGTACCTTATGATTGAACCTTTGATTCAGTAAGACCTAAACATAAGTCCTTATGTATAGTGTCACTTCGGGACCCAGAAGTACATTGATCCATCAATGTGAGTTTCTGGAATCCTCTAATGGGAAGTTTGCATAGTCTATCAATGATGGTAAATGGGATTATCAGCTTATGACCAATTTGGGCATGATTGTCAGAAGCACATTTTCATGGAGATGAATTGCCTCGATTGTAATCTAGGAGTAATAGGTCACTGGTAGGGTAACTCGATACATTTGAGAAGGAGATCCTATGGATATTGCATGTACAACTTCCATGGAGGAGTAAATGGACAAATCAAATGGAAAGAAGTAATATGTATAGTATAGTAGCAATTGTGTGGGATAGCAGCGTGTTGTTGGATGGTGCACATTAGGATAATCTTATGGAATGGAATGAAGTCATAATATTCTCTGAAATGGTCCACTTAGTTTTTTAGAATTCTTTGCGCCTTTATTTTCGATTTTCTCATTTGTAATCAAGGGCCATCAAATGGATAACCTATTGAGCACCATGTTCAACAATGTGAGAGACTGTGGACAGAGAGGCGGGTAACTTTACCACCTTCACTTTGGGTGCAAAAACTTTATTCCAGTTTACATGGTTGCCAACACAAATTAAAAATGACGGATGAAAAACTTCATACTGAGCACTTGAAATTGGTAGGACTTGATATCTAGGAATGGATGCAGACTTTTGACTACTGCTACCAGCCGGTTAACACAGTTAACTGTATCGTTCGGCCAATTACATATATCTGTTACTGAAGTGCTTAACTATGGGACACAGTGCATAGACTGAAGTTACTCAGTTGGTAACAGATATATCTGTGGTACCAAGGAATGGTAGAGCACATTTGATGAAGTAGAAGACCATTTGATTCCACACATACTTAAGTGCACTTGTTTTGACAAAGAAAAAGGAAACTTGGTACTATGTAGTCCGATGATGAAGAAGTATAAAATCTAGCATATAGATCCTTGTCATCTATCGTGACCTCATCGCAAAAAGTTATTAGACGAGCGGTAACACATAATAACGCTATTACCTATCATGTCAACCATATGAATAACCTTGGCAGTCTACGTGTACATTGGCTCTAGATGTTGAACCTAAGGAGGCAACTTAACTCTTTCAATTATTGGTCCTGATTCCTAAAGTGGAAAATATAATTGAGTCTTACTACGGGATTTTCATGATTTATTTCACTAGGGGCTGCCATGAGTTAATGTAGAATTGAATGAGTCACTATGACTATGGTGAATTGATCATACTAAATTAGAGGTGTTATGCCCGGTCAGGTGAAGATATACTAATATTAGTATGAACCCTAACCTGTGCAGAAACGTTAAGGAAGAAATTGACAAAATGTAAATTATTTGGCATCATCAAGCCCCTAGAGGAATTAAAGTAGGTCTCATAGTCCCATGGTGATTGGCGTATGCTCTACAGTACGGTCAGATTAGGAAAATCTCAAAATTACAAGGAATTCAAATTCCTTGTATGTGTCACTGATTCTTTTCCATGACACCTTTCGCCCCTAAAGGAAATATTACCCTAGGCGTTGAAACTTATCTAGAAATCATAAATTCTATTCTAGAAAACCTAATACAGATGTGATTGCAATGGGGGTATGCATCTCACCATAGCATGCCAAATGAGGATACAAATAAAATGATTTTTCAACAACTAACTAATAAAGACTAACACTATGATATTGTCTAGAGTATAGCTTAAGTTTCAAGAAACCCGCTTGCTATATTTTTGATCAAAGCTTAATGGAATGAATTACAGGAGATCTAAATTTATTTAATCAGCTTAAACTACAAGCATTCCTACTTGGTGTATTGGATTAATTGCAACATGGACTTGTTAAGGACCATTGAAGATAAATTTGTGCTTGATGTTTGAAATATGTAGATAGTTAAGCATGCTACCTAATTGAACATCAAGAAAGTGACACAATCTCCACACCTTTTGGCTCTCTGTTAGGGCACATCATCTACAAGGATATGTTCCCTTACTAGACCAACTTTAAGCTAATGGATGCAAACGAGTGATTGTAGGCCTTAAAGCTATTCTACCAATCAGAGTGAGGAGTAAGGATTCTTGGGCCACACTAGGTGTTATAGAAATATTGATCAAATGTTATGCTCAGTTTTCCACACCCTTGGTGTAAGATTTGACTAAGGAAGGAGATTGGTCCTTTTTATAGGATGTCCCTTTGGGAAAGGCTTGCAACTTCGTGCATGTGGGACAAATGAATGAAGTCATTGAAGGAGAGACTTACTACAATAGCTTAACCTACATTTTCCCTGAGTTAATATGTGAATTAACCTTTAGTTATCACTGTTACATGTGGACACCTCTGGCACAACTTTTAATTAATCAACTAGATTAGTTAATAGGCTAGAGAAGGTATTATAGATCATCCTATCTATTTTTCTAGTAGAATATTTGACTCCTAGGTAGAGACAAATTATACAACTGATGAGTGCGAAGCCTTGTCATGATGATCTATGCACTGCATAAATAAAGTGGCAATACCTATCTGACAACACAATTCAGGGTTTACATTGATTAAATTCATTGCATTGAAACAAGCTGGTAATTATCAAGACCATTTAACAGGCTCACATATGTTGATTCAAAGAGGATCTATATTCCAACAAAGTGTCGTTATTCACTGATCCGGAAAAACCAGATGGAAGATAGTTAATTAATGGCCTAGACCACGTTAATCAAGAATTCAGTTAGGGGAGGATGTGCAAACAATTAAAGATACAATTTCAGATGCAAAATCACTACATGTTATATCATGTGCCTTTGATGAAATTAGAGGATAATTCATGTACCACTTTACACATGGGTATGGTGTCAGAAGGAATGGAAGCATTGGAAAAGAAATAACTTGTCAATTCACGTGGCACCCTTTATGTTGATCAATGGAGATTTATATAAACTAGGAAGAGATGAAGTATAACATTGGTGTGTACTGGAACATGAGTTCATAGATATCATGGAAGAGGCTCATGGTGGTATTGTAGGTGGGAATTATGCAGGTGACACCACTGCACATAAGATTCTACTTGTTGGATTATGGTGGGAGACCCTGTACAAGGATTGTAAAAATTATTGTAAGGTGTGTGATCATTGTCAGTGCCTTGGCAAACCTGTGTAAAGAGATGAAATGTCTTTGAGGCCTATTACTAGTGTAGATCTATTTTAGAATTGGGCTATATATTTTGTGGGTCCTATTTTGCAAGTCGCGCATAGAACTGGATCACACTATACCATCACTTGCATAGATTATCTAACAATATGTAGTGCCCACTTCCCTTTGACACCTTTTAGATACCTATTTTGATACTGTGATTACATTATAGACATTATTATGTTTTGATTTAGTATGTTGTTAGACATTTGATTATGGATTATTGTTGATCTTGATTTGATTATGATGCATGATGATTATTAGAGACACCTTATATGTGGATGATGATATATTATTTGACATGGATGTTTATGGATGTTGTTCAGACATGTGATTTGGATATTAGGAGTAGATCTAGAAAATGGATATTTTATGATGGGATGATATTGTTATGATTAAAAATGAAAATGATGTAGTTGTTACTTGATGTTGTTGTGATTTCATTTATATAGTTGATTTTATGATTTTATTTATATCATATTGGATGTTTTGATATGGTCACGAGGCTGAAGGAGGTATTTGTATTTTGCAGGTTAAAAATATCACAACAAAACATCGGGGGATCGGAGACCAACCAAAATGGAATTCTAGGTGAATTCGACAAGGTCACCATGGTAACTTGTTTTATTGTGTTGTGTGTTGTTTTGTTAGGGATTCCCATGGGGGGGATTTCCTTTATATGTGACCATGGGTTTGTGTATTTTAATTAATGTGTTTCTTTTATTATTGTTGTATGTATTTTATTAGTAATGTGTTCCCTTCTTTTAATTAATTAATTGTGATAGATTAATGTGAGGAAATCATATGGTTAAAATTTAAATAAACTAAATTGGGATATGGGAAAGTAATTATAAGAGTTGTTGGCTGTTTGCATTTAATATATAAGGGATGTGTAAGTTGTGTAAGAGCTTGTGTAAGTCAGATTTTGGAGTATGAAATACTCCACCTCCATGAAAAATTCAAATTTGTCCTTGGGGGCTGTTTTTGGAGGCTTGTGGGACAAGTAAAACTTGTCCCATGCCTCTAAATTTAATTTACCAACCATACTTATGGTTGGAGAAGTGATTTGTTACTTTTATAATGAATTTTATTAAATCATGTTGCATGTTTTTAATTGCACTTTCTTACTTTCTATTAATTTGTTGTCCCTTGAGGTGTGGGTTTTTGGAGTGTGCAAGTAACTTGTCATTTTTCACCCACCTCTTTATTGTACTTGGGAGAATGGATTTTATCTTTTGTGTTTGGATTTGGAGGATGTGTGATGTGGCATCCTACATGGATCCACATCATCCTCTTCTCTTCCCTCTTCTATATAATTCAAACTCTTTCTTGTTTTGGGTTGTTGAACCTCTTTTGCATTCTTCCTTGGGGGCACATTTTTCTTGTTTTGGAGCTCTTGTTTTGGAGGAATTTTGGAGAATCTTTACATGCTTGGGAGATTGTTGTTTTGGACTGTGTTATTGTCTTGAAAGCTTGTTGTTTGGAAGCAAAAGTACACCATGGAGAGGTAGGAATTTAACTCTCCTTTTATGTTGTTATTTTCTTGTTGTGTTGTGTGAATGGTGCATGTTTTGTTTTATTTGTTGGCTGGTTGGGTAGACTACCTTAGGGAAGGTGTAGGAGAAGGCTATGGGGAATCCATGTGGGGGGGCATAAGGAATGCCATTGGCATCAAAATTTTTTGGAGGGAGTTTGGGTTTGGGATCCACCATGGAAAAGAAATAGCTTGCATTTCTTACTTTGTGGGGGGCATAAGGAAATCTGTGGGGGGCATAAGGAGGGATTTGTGGGGGGCATAAGGATATGTGTGTGATGAATTTTATTGGCGGTTTGTTATTGGTGGATGCCCAATTCCCAATTGGGAGGCATAAGTAGCTTCCCCCATAGACCTTGCTCCTTTGGCTTGCATGATCAAGCCTGAGTTTTGATTGGAATGTTTTCAATTGTAGTTGTAAACTGTTGTTTTGTGTTGATCTATGTTTTATATTGAAATGTGCATGTGAAAGAATGTTGTGTGTTGTGGAAGCTAGTTGTTGCCATGGGTTGAATTGCATCTATTATTGTATTTTGGTTGGGGCTCGGGGGCCAATGATGAAGGAAGGCTTCTCCTTTCATTGGATGTCTTGGTTGGGTGGAGAGTGTTGCCTTTCCCCCTCTTTTGTTGTGATCAGCTTGGAGAAAGAGAAAATGTGCATGTTGTTGTCCTGGAGCAAAGGAAAAATGTAGTTTGACAGTCCCTTGTGAAACATATTTATTTGTAATCCTTTCCCACTTGTTGTGGATGAAATTGTAACATGTATTTTGTGAAGAAAGATGTATGTAATTTATTATGAAGTTAGATATTGGAATTGTGAAAGACATGTACATTCTGATTCTGTTTATTGGAAAGAAATAGAATTCTGTTAATTGCATTTAAGGAATGAAAATATGTAAAGATGTATTCTCTTTGGAATTAATAAAGAATTGCAAAGGTTCTACTCTCTCATATGCATTGTTGGGTTGAGTTGATTGAATGTTAAATTTTGGTTGGAATCTCTGTTTGAAAATTGTAAAGAAGAAGAAAAACGTATGAGAAGAATTATATTGCATTGTATTCTTTTTGGAAATATATTAAAATTGGAAATCATAATTTGCAATTTAGCTTTGAAATGATTTGTTTATAAACAACTGAATGTATTGGATTAGTTTAGAAATGAAATTCCACACTTGAATGATGAAATTGATAAACAAATTTCTAGAAATGGGATTTCTGTTACAAACTTAAAATTGGCAATTAATTTTAATTAAAATGTACAGTTCAGACCTACACACATTAATCAACTCAGGATATGTTAAAATTTAGTATGTTGTATCATAAATGAACTCAAATTGACAAAGAACACTTAAGAAAACTAAGTTAAACATTGCAAAATCGAATCCAATTCCTCTAACCGTCATTTTTCTGTCATTTGTTGGAAAAATGCAAACTTGAATAAATTGAACAAATTTACTTCCCTAAAATACTTTAAATCCTTCCTAGAGTAATCCTCCATGTCCGTTTGACATGTTGAGTGAAGGAGGAGATCCAATTTAATCAAATTTAAAAGTTAGAAATTACCAGTTGGCTTTTTAAAATCCTGAAGATAATTTTTGAAAAATTGACCCTTTTAAATTTATTAGAAAGTAAAATTTATGACTTCCTATGCAAAGAGGGCATCGAGATCTTTCCAAAAAGTCCTCGTTTTCCCAAAACTGAGCTTTCTAGCTCAAGTTATGGACACTTTGAAGTTTTTCTGCCTTGGCGAGAAAATTTGGGAAAATTTTCCCTGGCAGGTTTGCGGCCCGAAAATTTCCAGTTGAAATTACCCTTAGAAAATATTTTGAAAATTTTTACTCGGGAAAATTTTCATCTTTTCCTCCGTTGGCCTGCAGCCAATCAGAGGCTGCCACATGTCCTCATGGAGTAGTGGCGAAGGCGCGGCACTTTTTCTTCCTTAGAACTTTTTGAAAATTTTGGAAAATTCTACCTTTTTGCCCCGCTGGTCCGTGGCCTATCATAGGCTGCCACATGGCAGCATGGTGTGTTGGCAGAGGGGGGGCAGAACTAGCGTGACCTTTTTACCTTTGAGTTTTTTTTGGGAAAATATCCCTTAAACCTTCCACGGCCCCACACTCTTGCCCTCGCTTTGGGATTTTCTCCTCCACTGATGCGTGGACCTGCGCGTGCCTTTTCCCCTTATCTTCCCTTCAGAAAATTTCCTCCAAGACTCCCACCACCCTACTCCTCCCTAACTTCTTCCTCATGTTGGTTCATTTGAATGCCACGTGTCTTCTGGTAGCGTAGCAGAGGTGCGGGCAAAAAGGTGAACTTCGCCCCACGCAGGGGAAAAATTTCAAATACCGCCCTGCCCTTTCCTCTCTTCCTTCCCGCTTTGGCTTGTGTAGCGACACATGCCCCTGGAGGACCCGCAGGTGTACGGGTGCAAATTGCATTTTTTCCCTACATAAAGGAAAAAGTTTCTGAACCTCCCCACGCTCCGCCAACCCGCCCCTTTGGGCAATTTTTCTTCCTTGGGCCTGCACATCCGCCCCTTGGGGGAAAATTTGACCTCTAAAGTCCACTTGCCCTTATCTTGAGTTTCTGAAGGAGTTAGGAGGACTTCTTTATATCACCAGAAAGGTGAGAAAATTTCCTATCCAATGGAAATGATTTAGGGAATTTTTGGAAATATTAAGTATGTGAAAAATCAAGTTGAAACTATGAACCTGTTAGAGAGTGGGTATAGGGGTAAATTACTCCCTGAACCTAACTGAGACTTCTAACCCTAAAATTTAAACAATGTGAACTTGATGTTTACTAATGAAGGAAATATAGGTTCTAGTAATTTAGATTTGTTCCTGGCACCTAATAGGGCCAACTATTATCTTACAACTTGGTTGTGGACACTCCTAATAAAAAAAATTATTCCATATTTTTCTAACTAATCCTAGGTTGTTTCTTGGGTCTCAAGTGGGTTGTTTTAACGGGCATCACAAGTAGCCTCCATTATCACCCCTCACCACGTGGCCTCTCTTACCAAATCATCTCCTTGTTCTACCCCCACGCTCACTCATCAAGTATCCGCCCTCATTTCTTATGATGATGAGATTGTACCTCTCCAATTAGATGACCCTTATCCCACCCTTTTTATCTCCGTCTATATTAATAATATACACGTACGGTGTGTTATGATCGATGGTGGTGATAGCATCAACATTATCTCCCACACGTATAATCAAATGAGCATCCCTTCAAATTACATGCATAATAACCCAATTATGTTGCGCTCCTTCAATGACGCCATCACTTCCACCCTTGGCACCATTATTCTTCAAGTTTGTGTGGGCTGTCACACTATCCTAGAATTGTTCTACATCTTAGAGGGGGGATTTCAGTATAGCCTGTTGCTTGGCCAACCTTGAATTTGTGTCATGGGTTTTGTTCCTTCAACTTTACACCACTGTGTAAAATTGAACATGAAGGACATAACTATAACATCCCAGCTAACCCATCACCATTCAAAATTTGTAACATGTTATACCGACCTAACGATGTCCTTGTGCTAGTTAAGACATCTACCACTACCGCCACTTCTCCTTCACCCACATCCCCATCCACCAATACTACCCGCCGCCTCTCCCACACCTAAATCTTCTATTCCTACTGCTGTCATAACCTCTGCAGCAGGCCCATCTACTTCCCAACCAACCGATACCCCTCATGCCTAATCACCTAGTAATTAATCTATCCCCGCTACCCACATATCTACTACCGATCCCTTAGAGGGTGTTTTTCAACGCCTCACTCTGGGGAAGAACTGCCTCTACAATATCAACACAAATGATTCCATAAAAAGTGGAATTTTCCTTTTTTTAACACTAACTCAACATGACTGACGTCGGTTACTTTATAACTGGCATCGTTCACCTGCCATTACCATTTTCACTCCATTTTTCCCATTATGAACTCAACTCATTATTGCCCAATACCCTTTGACCTTACCCACACTTCGCAACCTACCTACAAGCCCAAACTACCCATATATTTCCTTAATTGCATCTAGGGACTTTTTATTTTACCTATACCTTGGCCTTACCCATGTCATGACCTATTTACCTGGACCTGACCTACTTTGTGTGAACATTGACATTTTATACTTGCTATACCTTGCAATGTCGTTACCCATATTGTTTTGCCTGATGACCTTACCTTTCCTATTATCATGCCATTTATCCCAACCCAACCTTTGGTGTACCAGAACATACCTAAATGTTCTTGCACCTGACCTACGTTGTTTTTCTGGACCATATCCTATACCTTGGATACCTGAATCACTTTAACCTTGTTGTGATAAACTTATCAACCTTGGACGATGTAGATTTTGTAAGCTCTTCAACATGGTACCGTGTTGTAGTCTATATGTGTGTGCGCATTTGATTGCCATTACCCAGTACCCAATTTGACCCCAGCCTATTACCTATTACCCAAGTTGAACATTACCCTTTACCAAAGTACTCATACCCTTTCCCACCTACCTTAACTCACATCAACTACACATTTATCAAACCACTCACGACTTCCGTATAACACCTCATCACTTCCTTATTTGAGGGGGATCACCTTCACCCACACTTAGGGAAACCTTGGTCTCACCCATACATGGGGCAACCACTTCCTATTTTTTTACAAACGTCGCTTACCAATACAAGTTACGCGAAAAAAGGGGCAAAATGTAGACACCAAAATTAGGTGATACTACCCTTATAGCCTCGTTAATCGAATTAACCATACCTTACATATTCAAATCCCATATGTGCACATGATTAATTAAATTAATTTAATAAATATCCTCACTTGACCACCTCACCTAACCACATCACCTAAACACCTCATCATGGACCTATTCTTAGTATGTTTCTTTTAACTAAGATCCCATTTCTACTTACAATAACTAACTGAGACTTAGTCTAACCCTCACATTAGATGCCTATTATTTCTCTAATAGAATGCCCACTTACTTAAGTGGAAAATACCATTTTAGACCCAAACCAATGGGTAGAACTAACAAAAGATAGCCAAGATATGTTATTTTGGAAAACCTAGGATTTCCCACCGTAACCAATGCCGGTTAACCCTAAATTGAAGTCGGTCACCCTAACCACCATCGGTTACCATATATTCATTTTGGAAACCTTGTTCCATATGTTGGAATAATTATTCATGTTTGGAGAGAGAGATATCTACATGCAAGCACGAACTAGAGCCCTCTCGTGCATCCAGAAACACCCTAGCTGACACCAAGACTGATCTGAAAGCATTGGCATTCACAGTAGCATTTTGGGAAGCACTGCCATGACACTGACCACAAGTTTCAAAAATCAACCATCTCCTTCATCCAACCACCAGGCCTACAAATACAAGTGTGTTTTGATCTGCATCATTCCGTACTTACTTATATCATCATTTCTTTAGCTTTCTCTTTTAAAATCCTATTCTCTTTTGCATCCTGTCATCCTCACCTTCTTATCAGTCCACCATCTAACCACCCATAGCCTTTTGGCTCCCCATATTCAACCCCCAGACATCTCTGAGCATTCTCAGCATCTTTACCAACCTAGCCATCCTTCTTCTATTCTCTGTGCAACAACAGAGAACCTCTAAAACCAAGTTTTATTGAGTTTCTATTGTTTAACCTCTACCGATGTCGATCACCTTGACCATCATCAGTTTCTCTCTGAACTGTCATCAGTCATACTAGACCAACGTCGGTCTCTGTAACTGGTAATCCTTCCTATAACAGTGACCTAATAAGGGCCTTCACCCAAATAGCCTTAAACCACCCAAAACCTAATCCTGACCTGTTCTAATAACCTTGGCAACCTACCCAACCCGAAATATAACCCAACCTCAGTTAGATCTAATTTTGTATTGTAATATTCGACTTAATCTAATATATTATTAATAACTTGAGATTCTGAAATCAACTTGTTAGTAATAGGATCTCTATTTCTTGCATTTTTGTTCATTTATTTGATAAACAGTGGATTGAAAACCATCTAGGAAGTATCACACTTCATGGATATAGCATACGTTAGGTAGTCCACTGACATATATTGTTTAATATTCTTCTTGTGGTCTTGTTTTGCATTCACATGTAGTTTCTCTTGCAAAAAGGAAGTTCTCACAATAAGCATTGGATCGGGAAATCAGAACACGCGCATTCTACCTTCCACCTTCATTTCATAGGCATTCCTCATCACCTTTACCTTATTTTTTTCTCATACGTACACAACCTATTTGTGAAACAACACCATTTAGTATTTTTAAAAACCCTTTGGTAGAAAGATAGCTATGAGCATCTAGTTTGGGCTCCATTTTTTTTAGATTTTTTTAGCAAGTATTTTGTTTATGGATTTTCTAGTACAAAATTTTTAAATTTTCAAAAATAAAGGAACTCTGACCGTGCCCCCCTTAACTATGTAACAAAATATCAAAAATTATAGATATTTTTTGAATATGTATAGAATCAAGCCTAATTTGGGCTAGTATAAGTTTTTATTCAATTTTGATGAGCAAAAAAAAGATACATGAGGACATGATAGACGTGTTTAAACTTCAAAAAATAGTTACAAAAAGGCATAGTTAGAAAATAAATAATATGGAAACCTTATATTAGTCAAAAGAAATGAAAAATTATGTTTTTAGAAATAAGAAAGTTTGTTCTACATCGTGATCATAATTTTTATTAAACATGGATCAATCATTTTAATTTGATTTATGATGGTGGAAGTGGTATTTTTAGCATTTTTTTGTAAAAACACATTGTTTGTTGTGATTTGAGCAGGTCCATGCCTCAAGCTTGGGGATCTAAACCAAATCCCAATCCTAGAGGCATGGCATTGGAAAAAAGAGATAAACACAAAATGTGTACGCATGTTACATAACACATACGTGTTCTGTACATAGTATAGACATTATATGTGCTTTTGGCATGCTTCTATTTATAAAAATAAATGTTTAAGTATAATAAAGCATTACTTTTTTCATTTGATTATTATTCTATAAGTTTATTCATTTCTTAATTAATAAATAAAACATTTACAATTTCTTATACTTCAAATTTATTTTATGTAAATATAAGAAATTAGGGTCACTTTACACCTTATGGAACTAGCCTCATAGCTCCATAAGTCATGGTTTAGGAGATATTTTTTTATAGTATAAGTCTGGTCAGTACATAGGTAAATTTTCAGGATTTCAGCATTCAACCTAAAGCTTTTAGTGTTTATACTTCTACAATCAAAACCCTAAACCATAGGCCATAAACCTAAACACTAAACAATAAACCTTGAGCCCTAAACCCTAAACCCTAAACCTTTAACCATGATCCCTAGACCCTAAAGCCTAAACCATAAACCCTAAACCTTAAACATTCATCCCTTACATGTGATCCCTAAACCATGAGCCTTAATCCCTAAACCCTGACCCCTAAACACTAAACCTTACACACTGAATCCTAAACCCTAAACCCTAAGCCTTGAACCCTATACCCTTAACCTTGAGACCTAAAATCTAAACCATAAATCCAAGACAATATACCCTAATCCCTAAAATGTAAACCATAAAACCTAAACCCTAACCCTCAAGCCTTAAACCATAAACCCTAAACATCAATCCTTAAAAATTAAATCCTAAACCCTAAACCCTAAACCATAAACCCTATAAGATATGAACCGTTTACAATAGAAACCTTATCCCTAAACAGTAGATCCTTAACCCGAAACCCTAAACCCTAGAATCCTAAACCTTAGGACCCTAAATCCTTGACCTTGATGCATAAACCCTTACCATAAACACTAAGGACCCTTGTTACTAAAGTATTACCCTAAACCTTGAACCCTGAGGGTCTAAATCTTGAGGATCATGATTCATGAACCTTAGCCGGTGTATCGTAAACCGTTAAACCATATTTCATCAATAGCTCCTAGTCTCGTGCTTAAAACCATCATTGATTCAGCTTATAGAACTACCTTGTTTATGAGAGATGAGAAAAGAAAATGAAATATGGATACGACATCTACCTTATGCATAGGTAATGCATATATTACTACAGTATCTTCCAAGACTAATATGGCTCTCCTGACATATCCTGTGCACTCGTAAATCTAAATTTATTCACACTCTAAAATAAATTTCACAGTTCTCATATTTCCATGTATGGTACTTATGTAAGCCAAGATGACTCATTAGAAGCTGGAAAAAATAACCATCACAACAAAAAAATCGATCTTAAAGGAAAAAAAAGAAACATTGAGAATATATCAATGTAGAGGTGTAGGATCATAATTGAATTTCCTATAGTATCCTTTCCTCGAGAGAAAGATAAATTTAAAGTGTTCTATTGGAATGGATAGTAAATTTGATAGAAATTCCTAAAGTGTTCAGAATAAACATAGAAATAGGGAAATGGCTAAGAACACATAGGGGTTATCAATCACCTAGTAAATATTTCTTGTTTAGTTCTGAACGGGAGTCATCTGGCCTATGGCTTAGTGACCTTCCATTCATTGATAATTCCTTCTATGATAAATCGATGAATGCTTTCAAAAGTGACTTCAAAAAGATAGGGGTAGTCATTAATTTTAGTGAAGGGTGTGATGTGAATTCCAAGACAACTTGAAATGTCATACATATTTACAGGTTATCACACATGAATTCACAAATATCTCTATCATTATAAATGGAAGCCAAGTAACAATGTCTTCATGTACATCTAAAGATCAATGACTACTAGGGTCTGTGGTAGGATTGGACATTTAGTAATCATTGACATGTCCCTGAATCAAGAATGTTGTTGGATCTGGAGAAACATTCTCAAAATTTAGACGTAATGCATCTTGGAAAATAAAATTGAACCATAAAAATCCTCAATCAAATTTCCATTCTAGTGTCCTAAACCCTTAACCCTCAACCATGATACCTAAACCCTAAACTATAAACCGTAAACCCTAAAACAAAAACAATAAATCCTAAACCCTAAACACTAAATACTAAACCCTAAACCCATAACCCTAAACTTTGAGCCCTAAGCCCTAAACCCTAAATACTAAATCTAGAGCCTTGAGCTCTAACTCCCAAACCTTAAACCAGTAACTCTAAACCCTGAACCTTAAGCCATAAACTATGAACCATGAACCCTAAAACCTAATCCCTAAACCTTAAGCCTTGAAGTGTACACCCTAATCCTTGAGCCCTAAACCCTAAACCTTAAACCCTGAGCCCTAAACCCTAAATCTAGAGCCTTGATCTCTAACCCCTAAACCTTAAACCCATAACTCTGAACCTCGAACCATGAGTTGTAAACCTTAAACCATGCACCATAACCCTTAAATCCTAAAGTGTGAGCTCTGATCCCTAAACCATAAACCCTAAACCTTAAGGCATAAATGTTAAATCCTGAAGGTCCCTAAACACTAAACCCTAAGAACTAAATCATAAACCCTATACCCTAACCCCTAAACCCTAAACCCTAAACTCTAAACCCCAAGCACTAAACCCTAAACCCTAAGCCATAAACCCTAAACCCTAAAACATAAGCCCTAAACACTAAACCATAAACCCTAAACTTTACGACCTAATACCTTAACCCTAAAACCTAAACCCTAAAATTCGAGCCTTAAACCCTAAAACCTGAACCCTTTGCCCTAAACCCTGAACCCTAACCTTTATACCTTAAACCCTAACTCTTAAACCCTAAATTGTAAAACCTAAATCCTCAACCCTAAACCTTAAACCATGATCCCTAAACCTTAAACCCTATACCATAAACCTTAATCCCTAAACCCTAAACTATAAGCCCTAAATCATAAACCCTAAACCCTAAACCCTAAAACTTAAACCTTTACCCCTAAACCCTAAACCTTGAGCCCTAAACCATAAACCATAAACCCTGAACCCTAGGCCCTAAGCCATAATCCCTAAGCCAAATACCTAAACCTTGAACCCTTAAACATAAACCATCAACCCTAAACCCTAAAAACTAAACCCTAAGCCCTAAACCCTAAACCCTTAACTCTCAACCCTAAACCCTCAACCACTATCCCTAAACCTTAAACCATAAACCTTGAACCCTTTACCCTAAACCTTGAACCCTGACCTTTAATCCTTAAACCCTAACTCCTAAAACCTAAACCGTAAACCCTAAATCCTCAACCCTAAACCTTAAACCCTAACTCCTAAACCCTAAAATGTAATCCCTAAATTCTCAACCCTAAACCCTAAACCCTATACCATAAACCCTAAGCCCTAAGCCCTAAATCCTAAACCATAAAACCTAAACCCTAAAAACTAAACCCTAACCCCTAAACCCTGACCCTTAAACCCTAAACCTTGAGCCCTAAACCCTAAATCCTAAGCCCTGAACCCTAGGCCCTAAGCCAAAACCCTAAACCTTGAACCCTCAAACATAAACCCTAAACGACGAACCCTCAACTCTCAACCCTAAACCCTGAACCCTTAACCCTAATCCCTAAACCCTAAACCATAAACCTTGAGCTGTAAACCCTAAACGCTCAAAATTGACCCATAAACCATAAACCTTGAACCTTGAGCCCTAAACCCTAAACCCTCAACCCTAAACCATAAACCCTAAACTCTAAATCCTAAACCATAAACCCTAAACCATGAACCCTAAGCCCTGAGCCCTAAACCCTAAACCCTAAAATATGAACTATGAGCCTTAAACACTAAAACTTAAACCCTAAATTCTAACCTTGAGTCTTAAACCCTAAACCACAATCCCTAAACCCTAAATCCTAAATCATAAATGCTCACCCAAAGGAAAGTCCTAAAAATATCATTCAATGTGTTTCAATGTGTAGGGAATAGTGTTTAAGGTGATCGATCAACTCATTTAGTTTCTCTGAGAGACTACTTCCTTTGAAGGCCTAAAAAGGCATTTTTGGCCATTTTGTAGTTAATTGAACACCCTTCAGAACAAGATAAAATGAGCTAGTCATGTCACCAAGTTATCAAGGACCATTATTTGTGAAGTATTAAGGCATCATTTTTCTCCATAAGAGATATATGAGAAAAAGCATGTATGAGAATCATGAATTTGATTCCATGAAAGAATGCTTTTGGAGCTAGGAAAGGTTAGGGGATGATCTTTATATGGAGCACCATGTTTCTAAGAATGAGCAATCATCTAAGTTCACTTGATGCAATTCACTTGGTACTATTTGTAAAAACTCATTCAAGACCTAGTAGTTTTATCACACCTTAAGGAGGAGGCACATTACAATCACCTCATTTTGGCCATAGGACAGGAATCCCATTTAGGGAACAATCCTCTATCTAAAAAGTGAGGATTTATTTTTAGTAAGAAGTAGACAAATATCATAGAGTTAATTCATGGTCACTAAAGTGAATTATGGACCAAATTTAAAAATTAGTACCAATTCAAGCAGTGGTAGGGCCAAAATCCATTTTAAAAGGTCAAAAAACCTAAAAAATGACTATATGCTTTCCCAAAAAAAAGACCAACTACAATATAAATGCCCTAAAAGTTTTAGGTCATTTGCTGAAATCCTATAAATGAGTAAGTATTGACCAGAATATATTTTGAAAAACTATCTTCTAGATTATAACTGTTGGAGCTACGAGACCACTTCCATAAGGTGCAGAGTGACCCTAATTTCTTATATTTACTAAAATAAATTTAAAGTATAATAAATAATAAGAAATAGTTAAAGTATAAGAAATAATAAAAGAAATCTACACAAAACACATGCATACTCCAAAACACCAATACACATATACATATGCATACATTTATTTTTGTAAGTATAAAGCACCAAAACACATATGCATGGTCCATACTACACAAAATGTGTAAGCGTTTTGAATTCTTTGAAATGTGTACGCATTATAACGTGTATGCGTTATAGGTTCAATGATTACCGATCCAAAAAATTAAAATGTGAGCACATTTTAGCAACACGCGTACGCATTTCATCTATTTTTGGGTTTTTGTCCACTTTTCGGCCCCCAAACTTTGTGCACTTACCCATATGTAGGTGTAGGTTTGGGATTGCTTGATGTTAAAAAAATTGATTTTTAAGATGGACAACAAATCCACCTTGTGTTTGTATTATATGGAGGTTATTGCTTCATAAATTTTACAAGGGGTATCATCAATATATTCGTAAATCAAGAGAATGTGACAGGTATGACAATCATTATAGATGTATACATAGGAATAGATATTGGAGAATGAGTGGGTGGAAAATATTGGGATGGAATGGATGATGTATTCATATGTAAAGAGATAGGTATTGGGATAGTTGTAAATGAGGTTGTAGAAATATATGTGGTAGAAATGACTGTAGTTGGGACTAATGTGGAAGTGAGTGATGTAGATGTAATAGGGGTGTTTGATGAAGGACTTGACATGAGAGATGTAGGGATAACATGTATGGTTGAGATGATTGCAGACATAGGTGGTGTGGATGTAGTAGTAGATGTGCTTAATGTAGATGTGGGTGAAGGAAAAAAATGAGAGATGTAGGGATATGTGTGTTTATTAATGGGGCCAAAATAGTTTCTAAGGATGAATATGATATGATAAATCAGGGCATGATCAAAGTGGATGAAGTAGGAGGTATAGTCAAATTTGATGTGGATGTGGTAAGGGTAGGAGTAGGTATAGGTATAGGAAAATTAGTAACATTTGATATAGGTGTGATAGTTTTGGATATGAATAGGGTTTTGAATAATATCTAAGGTAGGAGAGGTGGAATGTTGATGAGATGAGATCTTGATTAATGGTGTTGATGGTGTGAGCATTTGGTAGTTGAGATGTAGAAGGGGTGGATTGATTTTTTGGTGTGTGGTTAGGAAATGGTTTCTTAATTCTTTTGAGAGGTTGGATAGGTCAAGTGGGTGGAGATTTTTATTTGGATATCCCCTTGATTAATAAGTTGTTATTTGTGATCTTTGAAGGAACGAAACTTATCAATTTTGTGACATTTGACTTGATGATATTTACAAATGTGGGCTTCGTGATACAAAGTGGACTTGGGTCATGAGTCATCCACAAGTTGTATGGTAGGAAGTTGGATGGAGTGTACTACTGCCATCATCTTGTCACTTACCAAACTATAGGATTCCCCAAAGGGGGTATAGTTATGAGATGGTCTAAAAGCTCTTTACAAATACTTTGTGTGAGAGGAAAATGTGGATGGAGATTGAACCATGATGGTATTAATGGTAGTTTTATACTTGTCACTATCTGTAGTGGGTTTGATGAACTCATTCTTGGGATTGTTTGATTGAAGCTTGAGTTGGCCTTGCTCATTAGTATGAGTTTCAGTTTTGCAAGCCTTGGTGAAGGCTTCTTTGAATGTTTGGAATGGTAGATTTGAAATGTACAATAAATATGCTTCACACAAGAACATGAGAATAGTTCAATGAGTTCACCTTATGGAAGAGTAAATGATAGTTGACTTATAATACTATGCCATTGAGTATAAAAGTCTATGTTGGACTCGTCATCAAAGTGTTTGATGCCATATAAGTAATTTATAGTTATTTTGCACAGAATATTAATAAAAATTCTCTAGGAAAAATTGTGTGAGCTGGGTAAAGGAGTGAGGAATCCTGTTGTACCAATCCAATTCTAGACTATCTAAAGACATAGGGAAGGTGTGAAGCATAAGTTCTTGATCATGTGTGATAAGGTAATATGTGTGTTTAGGTGCTTGGATATGTTGTTGGGGATCTTCCTTACTATTGAAATTTGTAAACTTGGGAAGCTCCCAATGAGTAGGGTGAGGTTTGATTGGAACCGATAGATGAATGGGTTCATTACATACTTGTTCATAATATAATCTAACCTTGGGTCCCAAGGTAGAAACCTCTAGACTAGCCAACCTATTCTTTAGGGAATGAATAAGATTGTTCGATGTGATGATAAGATGGGATTGGGGTTGGGTGGCATGAAAAGTATTTGGATAAGGTCGTTGATAAATTTTTTGATGTGTGGGTTTTTAGGGGAATCATTTGATAAGGATTAAAATATGTCATGGATTGAGATTGGATAAGTTATTACAATGATTGATATTGAGAAATAGGGACGTGATGTGATTGATGAAATTGGGCAATTTGTTATGGTAAATGATGAGTGGGGATATGAGTGTTAAGAGTTTGAGTTGGTTGGAGAATATGATGGGAAGGAATGTAGGCATTAAGAGGTTGAGATGGTTGGGTAGGCATACTAGTGGTGGATGGGATAGAGTTAATGTAAAGTGAGTTGATAATTTTGTGGATGTGTGGGTTTTTAGGGGAATCATTTGATAAGGATTAAAATATGTCATGGATTGAGATTGGATAAGTTATTACAATGATTGATATTGAGAAATAAGGACATGATGTGATTGATGAAATTGGGAAATTTTTTATGTTAAATGATGAGTGGGGATATGAGTGTTAAGAGTGTGAGTTGGTTGGAGCATATGATGGGAAGGAATGTAAGCGTTAAGAGGTTGAGATGATTGGATAGGCATACTAGTGGTGGATGGGATAGAGTTAACGTAAAGTGAGTTGATAATTTTGTGGAGGATTAAACAGATATGTCATGGATTGAGATTGGATAAGTTATTACAATGATTGATATTGAGAAATAGGGACGTGATGTGATTGATGAAATTGGGCAATTTTTTGTGGTAAATGGTGAGTGGGGATATGAGTGTTAAGAGTTTGAGTTGTTTGGAGCATATGATGGGAAAGAATGTAAGCGTTAAGACGTTGAGATGGTTGGATAGGCATACTAGTGGTGGATGGGATAGAGTTAACGCAAAGTGACTTGGGTGGAATAGGATTCATAGATTGGGTAGATTATTGGGATTAAAATATTGATGGAGATTTATGGAATAAGAAGTCATATATGTGGCTAGAAGGAGGTCCAATATTTTCTAAGGGATCTAGAGATGGGGGTGTAATTTTTCTAGAAAGGTTAGATTGGTGAGAGATATGAGGATTAGTTTCAAGATAGGGATGATTTTGGATGACATGGTTCTCATGAAGTGGGACCATGGAAACAAGGGGTTGGGTAACTGAAGGTGTGGTCTCAAGTTTATAATCTTGTTGGGAGAGATCATTAGAGGAAGGGATGTCATTGGATGGAGTAGATTTTCTTGTTGTCTCGACTTGAGGAAGGATGAAAATAGGCATGAAATGGGTGAAAAAAAAATTATGTAATTTGTTAAGAAACAAATCAAGAAACAATTTTCTTATCATCATGATTAATTAGAAGATTTGAAAAGAAAAAAAGAAGTGGATAAAAAAGTGTCTAAGAAATTGTATTCTAAGGCTGGTTTCAGGTAGTTATGGCTAGGGAGATCTCGGGCGGCATCCTATTGGGTGATGAAATCCCAATCAGTCCATTGGGTAGAAAGATGTTTATATGTGTAATTTAGATGTGTGAGTTTTAGGTTGTGTGTTATAGAATGTGAGATCCAACAAGTCAACCCCTACTTAGACTATGTGAGAAAGCAGGATGAAGAAAAGAAAGGTTCCTTTTAAACCAAATTCAGATGTGATTTTTTGACGAGACACACACAAGAAAGGGAAATACGATGAAAAAAGGAGAAAATATGGGAAAATGAGGAATACCTCGATAAATTTTTTTGTTTTTATTTTAAATTTAAGTGAAGAGTGATCTAAGAATCCGAACCAACACGAGCAAGAAAAAAGTGAAGCCTTACACTACAGTGTTAGTAGAAGAGAGAAGAAACACAGAAATTAGAAATAAATGCAAGGTATCACCTAAAGGGTGGTCCCACCAAGAGTGCCAAAATGTTTATCTAATTTTTCATTCATTTTTAATTAAATTATATAGTACTAAAGAAAACTAAATAACTCAAAACATAGAGGGTTTAAGGTACCTTGAATGTGATGTGATGGATAAATGGGCACAAAGTGATGATGGATCCTTGTTGTAGCTGGTGACCTAAAAATAAGATAAACTGAAATGGGATTAATTAGATAGATTTAGGTAGGGGTTTCTTGAAAAATTCCAGCTCTAATAAAAGTGATTATCTTTCTTTCATGGATGTTAACCCTCATTTGTTTAGAAATAGTGAAATAAAGAAATAACAACAGATGGTATGTAGAGATAGGAAATACTGAATCTGATAAATGATTAAAATTTATCTAGAAGTTGATATGATTGGAACAACATTAATTTGAAGGTTACCTGGTTTGGGTTGACAGTGACCCAAACAGTTCAGAGGTTAGTCTACGATGACCTGGGAAAGAGGATCTAGAATATGATCTAAATATGTAAACCCTTTAAGGTCTAGATGTAATCTAGAAGCTGGAGAAGCTTGACTATGCTAGAGTTAACCTAAAGAATGGATCTGAAGGAGAAGAAACTAGAGAATGAGAGAAAATGGAAGAAAAGGAGGTTGGATGGCAAGTTGGGCTTGGGTTGATGGTCACTAGGGTACTTGTAAGATAGGTTTATTAAGAAGAGAGATAGAATGATGAATTTGATAGATAAAGAGGGATGAGTGAAGGAATGCACTGGAGAATAATATGAGACAAAAAATTCAATGATGGTAGGTTGAATCGACGGTGATCTGAAAGGGTTGACAGTGACTGTATAAGAGTTTGGGTAAGGTCAAGAATAGATGGGTGAAAATTTAACTTGTGAGCAAAAGAGCTGAAATAGAATGCTGCTGAGTGATCCCTGAATATTGTAGAAGATTCTCTGAACCTCTAATATGTTAGCTACAAGAAAAGAAATGATAATATTATAAAAATTTGATTAAATCAATACAAAAATAGTGATAATATCATTAAGGATGATCATCAATGATGTAATCACATTCAATAGAGGTCTGGGAGGTTTGTGGCTATTGCAGGAATGCTCAGGCACGAGCGAGAGTTCACAAGTCACAAGGAAACACCCTTATTGGCATCCATCTGATTTATGATCCCTTTTTGGAAGGATTCAACTTGGTTTTATAAGGTCGATGGCAACTATTTTTTGTCACCTCTGACCACGGGGAAATTTTCCCCAATGGGCAAGATGTTTTTTGTTTTTTGTGTGCTTTTGTGTTTTTAAGAGTTGGAAGGGTGCTTTAAAGCATTGTGCTAGATTAGATTTCTTGAGGATAAATCATGGGTAGTTAGGGCATTAAAATATATGGGAAGAAATATAGGAAAAATCATAGGATAAGGATTTAGGATAAAATCATCCTAAATAGAACGTATATTATGGCATGATATGAAGTGGATAATAATTAATTAATTAATTTAATTAATTAAAGGTGATGGGATTGGCATTTTAATTAAATTAAGGGGATGTATTTAATTAAAAGGAGACCTAGATAGGATTCTAATACAATATGCGCATGTAGGCAGGCAAGGTATAGTGATATCGAATTTAGGTGTCTACGAGAAAATTGTATGTTAACTATATATCGTTAGTGTATGATAATTGTCATACTGAGTCTGTTTTTAGTTATCTTTAGTTGAAATTAGTTCATTTATGAGGTATAGTTCTTATTATTGGTCTTTTACTTGTCATATAAATTTAGAAAAGTCTAATTGTAATGACCATATTATCCTTGTTTCTTAATTCATTAAATAAAGGTAATAGTAGAGCATACTTTTCCAATTGTAAACACTTTTTGAAAAAATTTCATATCATTTTTTATTTTTAGGTATTTCTAAATAAAACAAAAAATATTTGGATTCATTAGTACATGTTATTTAGTGCATATTTTTTCATCAATTTCATTTATAAGCATAGTAGTTTAATAGATAGTTCTTTTGGGAAAGATCAGATGGTCAATAGATTTATTTAAAGGGTATTTAATATCCTAGTTTCACTCCTACATTAAAAAACCTCCATTTGGTATTTTAGATTTAAACCCTTTTATCCCTTGAATGCCTTTGAAAATTATAGGAGTGCATTTAATTGTGTTAATAGCTATCTCCAAGTCCTTTGAGTAATTAGAAATGGAGGAAACTAAATACTTTGACATCGTCAAGTGCTTCATATCTGTAGTAGTAACTACTCTAAATGATGTGAAACTAATTTTGGAATATTTAAGAGAGCCTTGAAAGATTTTTTATTGATATTTGTGGTGGTATATTATGAAAAATCTAAGGGACTTATGATTTTATATTGAAGTACCTATATAGGATTTTGTAGGTCAAATTTAATTTTAAGGTAGACTCTAGGAATATGAAAAAACACATAAAAGATAATAAGGTTGAAAATAGATTCGCAAAAAAAGAGGGAGAATTATTATGCATGTCATCTAAGACTGTAGCCCATTATGGCCTAGAACTATACAATTTTTCCCAAGAAGATAGTGAGATAAAATATATAGTTTAGGAATGATGCTTGGGGTTGAATTACTAATTGTTAATATTAATATTTCTTAGATGAACAATAGAGTTTAGTGATGATAATTTAAAGAGAGAGATAGTGAAATGTTTTGATTGGTCTTACAACCTAAGTGTTTATATTAGCAAGGAAATAGAGTCAGACCTATAATTTCCAAATAATAAGTGAAAACATTTGAGTGCCAAAATTCTCCTCCTCATCTGTTTCATGGCATCACTTGTTGCATCATGTGCTCTGCCTATTGCAGCTAAATCATGGAAAACTAGGTTGTTTCGATAATTGGCTAGAGAACCTCTGAAAAATTTTCCTGAGTGGACTAATAATGATCGTCATCTCAATATCCCTGAGGTGATAGTGAATAGAGATAAAATTAGATTCAAAAGTGAAGTCGTTGGAAGATTTGGAGGGTTGCGTCCAAACATTGATTTTGTATGGGAATAGTGTAAGAGAAAATGGGCATGCAAATTAGAAGTGAGAGTGCTTGGAGGGAAAAAAAATTCTCTTATGTTTCCTTGATGATGTTAGATTACCGAGGGTATTGCTGGGAGGCCCATGGTTTTATGGGAAATATGGCCTATGCTTGAGTTGATGGCCCCCAGGGTTGAAATACCACAACATGCTTTTAGATATTCCTCTATGGATTTGTCTATCTGATCTCTCGGTTGAATTCTGGGAACCTAAATTTCTCCTGGGTATGGAAAGATTGATGTGTGTTCTAAGTGGTGGACCCAAATACAAAGGCATGATCAAGACTGATCTTTATCAGGATATGCATTAATATATGTGAGGGGACAAAATCCCTAAAAGATTTTTTTTAATACCCCAAATGATCAGTGCAAACAAACAATAATGGTTGAAAAATCACATATTTTCTATGAATAATGTAGAAAAGTGGGAAATGATGCTTCATTTTTCTACAAGAGTATACAATCTTCAAAGATAGAGGAACATGGTGAAGAGGAGAAGTGTATCTAGGTAGCCCAGTTTGAAGATATTCTGGTCGAAGAGGAGACTATTGAGAATGAAGATGTAGAGGAAGAGGATGGTGAATGTTCACAAGAAGAGATAGAAGCTGAAGATAATGACCAAAGAAAATGGAAGGAAGATCTCTCAGACGTGATGGGAGGTAGCGGAGGTGTGGTGGACAACCTGCTTGGAGGAGAAGAGCACCACTCCCACATGGATGGAGCTGTGACTGGTGGCAGATGGAGAGTCCCCACAAAAAATAAAAATTCAAATTCAAATATCTTGAATCCTATTGTTGGTTGTTTCAATCATGAAATCAATGCGTTGACTCTAAATTTTAACAAACACCTAGGAAATAACCTTGATTTGCAGAAAGATACGGGGAATAATATGGATGTTGAATTAATTGTTGAATTAGGAAATATGAATGACTATTATAGCAGTGATTGGAAGAATCAAAATTTAAAATTAAATGAAAATATGATGGACCACATTATTGGGAATATACACGGGGGTGATGGTTGGTCTAAGGTACACCACAAAAAACCTATTCTTTAGATTGGTCGTATTTTGTGAAACCTTCCTTTGATGGATACTGTTGGCTATTCTTATTGTCATGATTATCTGTTGCTTTTGGCCCTCAGTGTTGGTGTTGTTTTACTATTTAAGGTCCTTTTGTTGTGGACCTGTTGTTTTGATATTGTTTCTGTACTATTTGGTTTTTGTTTTTAGGCTCTTTTCTAGGTATATTGTTTTCTACTATTGGGATTTATTGTTATATCTTATTGTTATTTTTTGTTCTGGAAAATTGTAAAATATATATTTTGAGAATATTTATACAAGGGTATAGTGCCTTTAAAAAAACTATTTTCCAATAATTAAAAAACATTCTCCTCCACCCTTAAACATGTATATTAAATTTCAATGCTTTAAGGAAAAACATACTTGAGTGGGTGCACACACTCTATCTTCTCTTGATAGCTATATTGGTGTATTGGTATTAGAAGGATCAATGTTGAAACCTAAAACACTATGTGTTATTAATTTCCTTAGTAGAAATTTAATTGTAACTCAAATGTAATTTTTTTATTAGATTAGGTAAGAAACAAGGATTATGGCTCCCAGAGGCCTTACATCAACATAATACATCGTGAGTGCAGAATCATAGGAGGATACAAAAAGAGAAACAAAGCGCCAAAAAAGGGTATCAAACAACTTAACCCCAGACTCATTGCCCCACATGGAACCATTATAAAGATATGAATAAACATAAGGAATAAATAAGTTGAATCTAACTAGAAAAGGGAAAACATATCCCTTCCAGAAGAGCATTCCCCAAACAGTCATCCAAAAGCTCCAAGATCCTAAGTATGTTCTGTCTTCAAGCACTTATACACCCCCAAATGATGCACATATTGACCTTTCAACTGATCATACTATTCACCTAGGGCGTGGATGTCATCATTTACCATCTTTTCATCCTCTAAGCTGCTAAGGTGAAGTTTAAGCTTGCAAGTTTTGAAATCCGGCTCCAGTTTGACTAGCCTCCCCTAAAACTCCATAATCATAATTTTAATCCCATCCATCTCCTTTCTAATGGATTTTTGAGACATATACATTTTATTAGAGGCCTCAATGCATTTCATGACACTATCCCCTATTTCTGCTCCAGCTTCACCTAAGAGAATCAACTGTCCTTTTCCACCTATCGAACCCTGAGTGAAATTTTATCAAAATCCACATTCCAATCCAACCACCAATCTTATTTTCCTTTGGAGGAATCCTCTTTCATTTGAAAAGAAAATAGTATCCATTGTACAAACCTTTCCCTTCCCTTGAATTTCAGTAGCCCTTCTCCTCTTTCTATCAATTTGTTCAATTAGAGTACAATTATCATCTGGATCCTCCTGATTTGGCTCTAATTCTTTTCCATTAAGTGGCTTACCATTTTTATAAAAGGAGGATTAAACCATGGTGTAAGTGGGTTTCATTCTTCCCCTGTTGAAATTATTTAACAGATGTGAAGAGGGACATGAGAAAATAGAAGGGAAGGCTCATGGATATCTTATGCCTAAACATAGTAAGCATAGAAAGATGGTGCATGTATATTTTTTTTGTATTTTCCCTCAAGATTAATGTATCTTATTAAATTAAGAAAGGTCGTGTTCCAAATATGAAGGATGCAATATCAAGCAATTCCATCAATGAGAAGGTAGACCTTTTATTTAACTTGGAAAAACATTTATATTTCATGGTTGCGTCTAGTCCAATATTTGTAAATATTTAACACCTCTGTTTCCATCCAAGTATCCTGTATAATTAAAACCTCTGAAAATCGAATCTCCATGCCATGAACCACCACACAGTTTCCTGTGTAATTGAAAGTTCTGAAACCTGAATCTCCATGCCACGAACCGCCACATTTCCAATTTAAACAATGAATTCCAAAGCAAGGAAAGGATCAGACGCCATGAGTTTAGAAATAAAATTTCTAAAACCCCCAATTTTATAAATGTGCCACAGAGAAGGGTTTTCATTCAGAGCACCATAGTTTTTGGGTTCAGTTCTCAATCTACCACCTCCCATGGTTTCCTTACTTCACATAAGACTGAGAAATGGGAAACAAGTAAACAATAAAACCCCAAAAATGGAATTAATAGAAATATGGGAAAATATCTATCACATGAGCCAAAGGTCTTGCTTTCCATAAATACATTGATGACAAGGTTAGGATCCAAACGAGGTAATAAATCCACTTCAAATCAGTACCTTTCATTATTAATGAGATTAATAGTATTATGGATCTCATTCCCCTTCTCCCACACTTTAAAATTATTACCTTTCACCCCCAAATTGGCTAAATAATCCACACATTTATTACCATTTCTAGGGGTATGAATAAGATAAAAAATATCAAAACCTTTAAGTAGTGATCCTTAATATCATTAAGGATATTGCTTAAGAATCCAATTGTGAAACCTATCTTTTCTCAGTGAGTTGATAATAAGGAGGGAGTCCCATTCAATATAGATTCCTTGAATCCCTTATGTTTAGCTAGATTAATACCCCAAAAACCCTTCATACCTTTAGCCACATTATTTGTTTGAACACCTAAAGGATAGCATAAAAAAGCAACTAAATTCCATCATGATATCTAAGGAATACCTCCCCCACTAATAGGACTAGGGTTACCTTTTGAGGCTCCATAAAAATTCAACTTAACCCAATTTAATTCTTGAGTGGACCATTTTATATCAAACTAAGGGAATTTAAGGATGGGAGGACTAGAAGAGAACTATTTAAGAACTGTAACCTCAGATTTGGGGTAGGGGGCTTTAATTTTTCCCTTGAAGAGTCTAATATTTTCCTTAAGGGAAGAGACAAGAAAGCAGACACCCTCTTGACAAAATAAAATTGATCCCTGAAAATCCTTCCATTCCTTTCCTTCCAAAGACTCCACAGAAGATGGGGAAGAGACATATTCCAAGTTACCACAAATATAGGATACTTAAAAGTGCAAGCCCATTGTAGACAAATCTCATCACAAGAGTTCGGAAAAATCCATTGAAGATTAAAAATACCAATCAAAGAGGAGAACATAATCCAAGGAGAAAGGGTAATGGATGAAAAAATGGTTGGAAAAATCCTCATGTTGATCACAAAGAATGCATCTGCTTAGAATAATCATCCCTCCTTTTCTCAAATTCTCAAGGGTTAGGATCCTATTTTGAATGCTAACCAGTAAAAAATTTTGACCTTGGGGAGAAAATCCTTAACCAAAATCTTACTCTAGAAAGCTTTATGTTCCAGGGATCTGAAATTTAAAAGGTAAGCAAATTTAATAGAGTACTCACCCTGATTCCTCCTCTCTCCAAACCACTGAATCTTATTGATGATGGAAATGAGGAATATGAAAATTTTGAAGCTTGAGATTGATATCAATAAAAGGCTAGATACATCCCTCAAAATTCAGTGGAGGAAGGATGGATATCCACTTTATTTCTTCTATGTCCCTTACCCAATAGTCTTGGAAAAATATTTTTACCATTCTCCTCAAAGATATGAAATAAGGATTTCCATGGTTCAACAGAAGACAAAGGTTTTTCCTCCAACCATCTATCCTCCCAAAACCTAATTTTAGTTCCTTTCCCAATATTCCATTTGATTCCTTGGCTCAAAATAGACCTTGAAGAGACAAAGTAGTTCCAAAAAACCAACCCTGAAGGAAGATATTTATTCAGAAAAAAGTATCCGTTCTGTCAATATTACACAAATATTCATTTTTCAAAATATCCACCCAAATACCCTCCTTCTTAGTTAAACTCCATCCCACTTTAGCTAGAAGGGCCTCATTAATTAGTTTAATATCTTTTAATCTAATCCCACTAAAAGATTTAGGTTTACTGACTTTTTTCTAAGCCACCAAAGAATATTTGAAATGGTCCTCAACCCCAAACTACAGAAAACATTTCTGAATCCTTTCCAAGAGAGGTTATAATTTTCATCGGAATCTTAAAATGGGACATGACATAAATAGGGATTCCTTGTAAGGATCTTTGGAGAAGAAGGAATTTACCTACCTGGGATAGGAGAGATCCTTTCCAAGTCCAGAGAGTTTTCCTGCTAACCCTATCAATGAGAGGATTCCAAATTATGATATCCATTTTTCTATGAATGAGGGGAATCCTTAGGTAAGTATCTGGGAGGGATTTTATTTAACATCCCAAAATGTGACCCAACCTATTCTGGTGTTGCTCTTGAACATTGATGAAAAAAACTACACTCTTATGGAAATTGACCAGTTGTCCTGAAACCATTTCATAGTCCTGTAACACATTTTTATATTTTGTAGCCTCCTAGACAAAATATTTCCCCAACAATAATTTTTCATTCACAAATTGGTTTAGACAAACAGGTGATAACCCATTAGTAATTTTGAGCCCATGGATAAGATTTTGTTTAAGATCTTGATTGCATAATCTACTGATATTTTCAACCATGATAATATAAAGGAAAGGAGACAAAGGGTCTCCCTATCTAAGACCTCTACCAACCTAGAAAAAACCTTCTGGTTTACCATTAAAATGACTAAGAAACTGGTAGAAGTAATGCAAGGTCATCACCATATTAACAAAATGATCATTAAAGCCAAGTTTGACCATAATAGACCTTAAGAAAGACCAAGAAAACCTGTCATAGGCTTTATGCATATCCAATTTGACAAGCATAGCTGATCTGCCTAATTTTTCCATTGAATGCATGGCCTCCTGAATAACAATGATACTATCAAGGATCTTTCTACCATGTATAAAATATCCTTGGTTAGGAGAAATAAAGTTAGATAGCACATTCTTGATTCGAAAAGATAGAATTTTAGTAGTCATTTTGTAAATGGTATTACATAAACTGATGGGCCTAAAATATTTAATATCATTACACCTATCATTTTAGGGAATAAGAACCAAGAAAGTGTTGTTGATATATTTAAGAAGGTGACCTAGATCTAAAAAATCTTAAAACTCCACCACATCCTGATTAATAATCTCACATAAATACTGGAAAAATAAAGTTGGGAAACCGTCCGGCCCTGGAGATTTATCAGGTTCCATATCAAACAAATATATCCAAATTTCTTCCTCCCTAGGAATAAGTGAAAGATCTATGTTATCTTTGTCTAAAATTACTCTCTTTGATAAATATCTAAGGCTTGATAAGAGATAGTAGCATCAAGATCTCAAGAGCTTGCAAAAATAGATCCTTAAAGTAGTTGATCATTGTATCTTTGATTTCCTCCTCGTCTGAGGTGAGGTCCCCATTTTTCTTTCTGATTTCATGGAACCTAAGATGATTAACTTTAGTGGTATCCGTGAAATGAAAAAATTGTGTGTTCATATCTCCTTCTTTGAGCCAAGTTACCTAAGACTTATGTCTCTAATAAGTTTCTTCTTTGGTAAGGAGATCAAGATACTCATCCAAAAATTTTTCTCATGTTCCTTACGAGTATGGTTTAATCCTTCCAACTCCATAATTTCTTCAATAGTTCTTAACTCTTCCACTATCTTACTTTTCTAGAGAAAAATATTACCAAAAGTTTCCTTGTTCCAGGATTTAATCATAGCTTTGACATGCTTCATTCTATAAATTAACTTAAACATGGGAAAACCATAAACAACCACTCCCCACCATTCCTGAACTTTACTAAAAATATCATCATGTTTCAACCACATATTTTCAAATCTAAAAGGTCTGTCCTTTTTAGGTAAACCTATTCCAAACTTCAAAATAATGGGATTATGATCTGATCCAATCCTTGGAAGAGAAGAGAGAGAAAAAAATTGGTTAAACATACTTTGATGACTAATCATGAAATGATCAAGTTTAATTTTCCTAAGGTCACCTCATGTTCTCCTATTTGACCAGGTATATTTGGAACCTCCAAACTCCAAATCAAATAGCCCATTCATCATCAAAAAATTAGCTAAATCCTCCATCCCTTCATAATAAGACATACAACATCCCTTTTTATCAGTAGGGGATAAGGGCATATTGAAATATCCACCAATTATCCATTCCTTATCTTTGAACTTTTTTCTAAACTTCTTGTGATCCTCCCACATACTTCTTCTTCCTCCAACATAGTTTGGAGCATAAATAATAATCCAATTTTTCTTGGAAGCAATCTCCCAAAAATTTAAAATAACATGATTTGGGGAAGTCAACAAAATTTCCCCTTTAACCACCTTAAAATTTCATAAACAAATAATACCCCCAAAATATCTTGAGGAATTGAACCCAATCCATTTACCTTCCTTCCACAAAAACCTACTAATATCCTTAAATCTATCTAGGCTCATTTTAGTTTCTTGAATCAACAAAATATATGGTTTATAACTATCCCTCAAATCCTTAAGAATTATCTATCTTACTAGGGTTATTTAACCCTCTGACATTCCAAGAAATAGTAATCATTTAGATTTATGGAGGTTTGGAAAAAAATCCTTCAAGGATATTTTCTTACCTTTCTCAATTTCCTTGGTCATTAATCTTTCCCTTTTATCCTTGTTTTCATGTCTCCCTTTAGCCAGGGTCTCCTTACCCACATCATCTTTAAGGCTACTTCTCATATTGGGTTTTTATTTATTCAGAGGTTTCATAGGGGAGGGCATCACCTTCTTGGGTATCAAGAATCACTTCCTCCAAGAGGGCTTCAAATCATTTGAGGTTACTATTATGTTCTCCTCATGTCTTTGACCAAAAGAACTCTAACCGATAGAAGATAGTCTGTCCAAGGATAATCCTAGAATGACCTTCTCCGTGTAATATTCTAGAGAAACTAAGGTTAGAAGCTTCATATATGGCCTCAATTCCTTGGAAGATGAAGTCCCACAATCTACTTGAACAACTTGATCTTTTGTCAGACCCACAAGAGTCTCCCCCATCTTGAAATCATCAAGATCATTATTTTCATTCAGATCCTCCATAGTTGGAGGAGGGGAGATAAAATATCCCCTATCTTAAGAAACCATTCGTTTAAAAAAATTATTTTAAGGCTAACATCTTTTCCATTCCTCCCAACTTTCTTCCACTCCAAATTTTCCTTGACAGGGGATTTTGAAGGCTTAGACCTATCCTCTATCTTTTTCTTCAAAAGAGAACATCCCCTAAAATCATGTTTCACTTATTTACATTTTTTGTAAATAAAAGGGGATGGTTCATATTCAAAATTTTGGTTCCAATCTCTAAATTTAGACAAGATTTTAATATTTACTTCCAACACAACTCCATGTTGTATATTAACACAAAATCTAACATGATTCAATATGGTTCTAGCTTTTTTCACCAGATCAAAAGCAATCAGGGATCCAAACTTTTAGAAATGCCTACCAACACTTCCATCTCTTACAATTACAGAGGGAGATGAGGAAAAATAACCCATATAGTAAATTTAGATACAATATTTTCATAAGGATTGATTGTTGGTTCCCATTTTTGAATAACCACATCAGTCTTACATATAAAACATGGTTCCTCAGAAAGGATCTTAGTCACCTCTTCTTTATTAGGAATGGTGACCATGAAAAAACTGTTACCATAAGAAATTAATTTAATAAGCCCTTTGGCCACCTGTTACCTCTTAGCCCAGCTTTGAAACAGATCAATATTAGGTCTAGATCCTAAGAATTTAGAAAACAAAGTGTTTTTCATCAAGGCCTTAGCCCTGTCCAACATGACCTCTAGTACCTGTAAAGAAAGGATCCCTCTTTCCTTCATCAGATACAACCCCCCTAAAACATCCTTTCCTAATTTTTTTCCAACCAACCTTTCATCCAATGTGAGCCCCACAAGGGGACCCTTTGTCTCATTCTTACCTATAGAAAGTACCACATGACGATTTGTTGAATCAGGATTCCTGTCAAGATCCCCAAATTCTACAGACAGTTCCTACCCAAAACCTGAATTCAAATTTTCCTCTCCCACTCTGCTCCCTCCATCATTCCTACTTAAAGCCCAAAATTTACTCAAATGTAAATAATTTTTCTAACTTTTTTAAAATTAAATAGTTTTCACAAGTAAAGTACAAGAGATGCACAACATGGAATAAATACAAATTTTTTTTTTTCTATGGAAGGAAGATCTCCAATTCTTGTTGTATTTTGGATATTTGGAGTTGGTGATGAAATTCCAAAGGATTGGGGTTATCAATCCTCAATTGTTACAAAATATAAATTAGAGTTTTGAGTTCATGAAACCCAACACCAAATAGGGGAAGAGAGAGGTACTAAAGAAGACTGATAAGAGAGAAGAGAAGTGTATCATAATATTAGTTAACCTTATATTTTCCCCCATAAATTTGAGAGAGGATAAGAAGGGTATCCTATGAAAACATTATCCGCTCTAATAGCTTCCAAAACTTCATAGAACACACTACTACATATGTAATCATGCCTAATTTTTTTAATAAACAACACAATTGAAAAGGAATGGATGAACCATGTCCCCATTATATTTTTTACAATTGAGTTTGAGTAACTAAATTCTTAAATAATGTAAAGGAAGAGAAGGCATATGCCCCATGATACTTGTTCTTATAGCCATATATGAATAGTGTAATGGAGAAGAAATTGTACACATTACCCCTATATAATGCTCTAAATTATATCATTTATTTCTAAATATGTACCAAACGTTTTTGAATAGTTATAAGAATATGAAACTATTATAAATTTATGAGAATATGCCTTTTGGTTGGGAACGTCTAGTAGGGTATAAACCATACTATGGTTAAGCTATGAAATTTATGGTTTTGACCAATGACAATTTACTTGTATTTGTACCTATTTCTAAGGATGTGTACCCTACGAAAAATGTTCTTGTGCTCTATAATCTCCCTTTGTTATTTTTAGATGTAGAATATATCTAGATAGAATTCCCCTCTTTGGAGACACGTGTGATAAATAATTGGAGTACATGTCTCAAAAGAGAAAATATGTACTCATGTTAAATAAGTATGATAATCTACATTAGATCAAATATAAGGATATAATGGTGGGGATTGTTGGGATATTATTCCTACAAATGGGGTTATGTATGGTGGATACCTTAGAACAGAAAATCAAAATCAATGTATGCTCAAGAAAGAGAAACAATAATAATCATGTGTATAGAAGTAAAAATAATAGTGACCAAATAATTTTAAAAAAATCATATATAGGAGTCATATTAAGGCATATAGATGCAAACATGGGACACCCAAAGTGTCATAAGATAATCACATGGAAGGAAATCACAACACAAACAAAGAAGCAAGTATATGCATAGATCTAGGAACATTGGAAATCAAAAATGTTAGAAGGTAATAAACTCACTTAGGCCACATATAATAAGAAATCAAGTAGTCAACATGAGCAAGTAATAAATCAATGAAAAAAAGTATAAAATACAATTTAGTGAAAGAGCACATAGAACAAGATATGTTAGTGTTGTAAAAGATACATGTGTTAGTCTTATAGTTGAAAAGATAACATGTACACAACATATAAAATCAAGAAAAATGAGGAAGTATAAAGTAACTATAGTGAAACAAAACCATATGTATAGTGTAGTAGATTACCCCAAATATTAGTATTATTGAAAAACGATAAAGATGACACTTGTCAGCATGTATCAATTTGTATCTTCCCTACATCAATCTCAATATACATAGTGAATACATGTGTGTAAAGTGTACATATAAATATTTTATATATTATATTAACATGAAAAATAACATATGAAAATGAACTAGTTATTCAATCAAATCATGAACATGTCCTAATTTTTTATTTTTACATATATTTGAATGTTTTTGTATTATGTGATTATTTGAATGTCTTTTGTTTGGAAATAACTATGTATATGGAAGGGTTATCAAAAGATATACCTAATAATATCCTTATGATGAGGTGGGATAGACCCATAAGATGAAGTAGGATTAGTACTCAAAAGTTTCATAATATAAGAAGGATGATCTTGTAGAATATGTGTGTAAACCATAGTATTCATCATAAGATACCTAGATAAAAAAATCATGAGAAGTAGTATGAATAGATAGGGACCTAGTAGGAGTCCTATGATGAGGTGGTTATGGACTCAAAAAAAATTCCACTTCAATAAATACAATAGTTAGAATTATCACTGATAAAAATCACATAACCATGTTATAAGAACACCTTGCTCAAGAAATCATATTTTTCTCAAAACACTAAAATGCGCCAAAAAACTGAAACAAAGGATATAAACACATGCTTAAATACATAAAAAAAAAAGGGTCATAAACCCCAAGAAGTCTCATACCTTCATTCTTCATCAATTTCCTTTAGACCTTGAATACTTGCTTATAGCCCTTCAAAGAGGCAATATTTTATCAAAATAACAAATTTCAAGGACTTAGGATTCACTGTCAAATTATTTGGGGACCCATTATGGATCCTTAACTATACTACAAATTTTCATAACAGAACTCTTTACCAATCCATTTTTATTCCCTTTTTACCATTTTGACTTAGGCCTTATTAATATCCCTATTTATGTACAAAGCTTATTATCTTGGAGAATAGACATAATTTCAAGAAAAAGTGAATAGTTTTTAAGATACAAATTATTTCATTCCTAGTTCATGGTAAATTTTAACCTCTAACCCCCTTTACAACTTTCCCAACATAACCTCTCGTTTCTACTAGGTCTTCTCATTAGGTTTCTTCTAGGGTTTACTAAAATTTCTTAGGGTTTAAAAATTTTCTCTATTTTCAAACTTTTTCACACCTAAAACCACTTAAAACACACTTTCTCATTTAGTTATTAACGTTCAAACAACCTTATTTCTTCATCTTGTTAGATTTTCTAGTTTTGGCCTCTTTGGCTTCTTAGTTGTTCTCAAGCAATCGTCTTCTAAACTCTGTTCTAAAAATTTCTTGGTTAAATTTCTTCTAAGTATATGACATTATAAATTTAAAATACCTCTTAAATTTATTGTTCTTCACTATTTCACTCACCACTTTCCTTCACAAATCTCATTTCAGGTTTTGGAAACTTGCTAAGCTGTTTCACTCTTCCCTTCTTGAGGACTGTTATGCTAGGTTCTTGGCAGTATATCTTATGAATTATATCCTAATTACCTAATTTCCTAATGAATAATATTTTCTCAAGACAATTGCCTTATTACTGTGCATTATCAAGCTTGTTAATTATATCTTCTCATGTTATTTGGTTCTTAATAGTACCTTGTTTATTACAATGGTTTGCCTATTACAAACAAGGTATAACTATAGTTCTTCCTTTGCATGTACTAGAATTGTGATCTCCTTCTAGAATATTTTCCACACATTATTCTAATCTCTATGTTCTAGTAATAATATAAGACTTATTATTAAGCTATGTTCTAAGTGTTCTTCATTAAGCAACTCTTTAACTTTCAAATGTTGATCCTTCTACTGCAACAACGTTTGGAAATGTAGTCTTCACAATTTTCACCTTTTAATATCGCATGAAATCCTAATTTTACTCTCACACCTTTTCATGACCTTAAATATTTCTTAACACAAGTTTACTAGGAAATTTAGAGTGACTCAACTTATTTCAACTGAGTTTCTTGCACTAAAACCTTCAAATTTGGGCATCATAACAGTCAAATATGAGTTTAGAAATTTGAATCAGTAATCTTCATTACCCTATTTTTTACAATTCATGAATAATTAAACTCACCTTAATCCTCCTAATCACCCACCGTACTTGGTTTCTATGGGTTCTTCTTGACAATATTTAGTGATATAAGTCATAAAACCCCTAAAACAAGGTTTCTTAGTCATAGAAGGCAATTTTCTAGTTTGTTTTTCTTGATTTTGACTTTGAGACCTTCTTGGTGACTTTAAACCCAACTATATGTTTTTCAAACTTTCTAAAAAAATCCTTTTCCATAAGATCACTCTCTACATTGATATATAACCCATCAACAATCAATCAAGAGGAGTGTATACACTATTTCATAGTTTCTAGACATTTCCAAATATCATACATGTTCATTAATAATTACCATCCTTAACATTGCACAAATATAGTTTTCATAAGATTATTCCATTCAAAATGGTGTTCATGCATTGATTACCCTCAAGTTATTCTTATCATTCACTCATGTCATAAAAAACTTACGTCACAAAATTTTACAAACTTACATAGGACTACTCTTTTCCATTCTCACCTCCTCAAGATTCTTTCTTTTCCATTTTAGGACTGTACCTTCCTCTTACACCTACAGAAACATTCACTCTATGTTTTTAATGGAATTAGTTCATAAAATATAACGTTTATATACAAATATCACAATCAACCATCAGAAACAATTTTACACATACTAGAAGTTCTTTATTGATGAAACAATGGATTCTACATCACTTCAAGAGCCAATAGGCTCTGTTACAGAGTTTTCTTCACCAACCAAACTTCCTATAACTCATAACAACCCCTCTCATTTGAATACCTCATGTTAATGAAGGAAAGAGGGGTGTTTAGGGTTCAAAATACTAACCCAAATAGGATTTATACTAACTATGTGAGGTTTTGGATCAAGTAGATCATTTTACAAGTGCATACATGCTCCATGACCCTTATTACATATTTGTTAAACCTATATTAAAACTTGGGCCTATAATACTCAATAGATACCTTTTGAATATTTGAAATGTGGTTATGGAGGGAAACCTTGAAAGACCTCTTATTACATAGTTAGGGAGTCCAAATGGATTAGCAACACGTCCTAAACATCTAAACCTAAGACACCCTAATATAGCTAGTAAAACCCAAACATGAATATTTATAAGGATGATCCTACATCATACTCCACAAGTGGAGAGAATTTTTCTCTATAAAATGAAGGCACTTATTCCTTTTCTTCCAATCATGTTGTACTTGTAATATCTTTATTTTCTCTATTTTTTTCTTTTCATCTTCATTAGAAAGATTCTTCTTTTGTTCTTTATTCCTTTCCTTCATCTTTTTCTTCAAGTTTTTGTCCTCTAAAATGAGGATTTCATCTCATTTTCTCTTCATTTGATCTCTTTCAAGATTTTTTTCTTCAATAAACTTCACTTATTCATCAATCAAACCTTTAAAAACACATGCACATAAACCTTACATGAGAAATAGAGAGATTTCTGAGTCCATTTACTTGATTATTTTAATTTTTGTTTTCCTCCTCCATCTTTTTCCTTGTTTCCACAACTGATTTATCTTTTTCTTCTTAATTTTCAATGTTTTCATCCATCATATCAACTCTTTATTTTTCATCACACATCACGTATTCATCATTCAAAGAAATTTCAAGTGTTTGTATCTGAGCCTCTAACTAGTCTTTACTCTCATATACAAACTGAAATATGATTTAATTTTATTCCTTTTAATTTATTCCTCACCAAAGAACTCATCCTTCACCATTTATCTTATTTTATTTTCCTCTTTCTTATTATTTCCTCTTCTCTTATACATACTCTCAACTATATATTATTCTTCCTTTCTATGAGTGACATGATAGGTCACTTAACCACTTTCTTCGTCACTAGTTCCATGCCTTGTTTTTATATTTATTTCAACTTTTCCATCAACACCTTGAGATGATCCATACCTTTTCTTAACTCTCTTATCTCTTGTCCCTCCAATAAATTCATCTTTTTCTCTAAATTTTGATTTCTTTCCACTTTTCCATTTTTCTCTCTTTTATTTCTCTTTCATCTCAATACTTATGAACTTAAGAAATTCCTTCACCATTTCTACTTTTTCTTCATCTATTTTCTTCTAGGAAGTTTGTTTCACCTTGCTCATGCCTCGCCTAGGTTCGCTTTCACATCTACTCTTTTGACTTACATTTTTTTTCTCTTTTCCTTATTTTCTTAGTGATTTAATATAATTTAAATAAAATATAATTTTAGAATAACTACTTGTTGCAAGGGCATCACTAAAATAACATTAAATAAAAAATTTATTCACCCATTCATATTTATGAGCTCAATTTAGGTGGGTTAAATTGTTTTGATATCATTAGAAGGAGTCTTGAGAGGTCAAGCCCAAAATTTTGAAATTTTTACTTTCCCCCCCATTTGAAAATTCAAAATTTAAAAGGTTGTAAAAGTGAAATGTGAGTTTGTAAGTGAATGAAATGGGAGTCTTGATGGTTTTAAGAATGTAATAGGTGTCTAAGTTTGTTAAAATGAGTCCTAGAGTTGAGTATGGGGCAATAAATGCTTAAGATTATGTAATGAGCTTATTTTTGTTTGTGTGAGCATCTTGAGTCATGTGAGTTAGTTAGGTTTTATGGAATGGAAAATATAATGAGTTAAAAGTCAAAGAAAGAGTAGTTATGTGTGGATATCTCTCAAGGTTTTGAGGAAGGAAATAAGGAAGAGGAATGAAATTTATATAAAAGTAAAGTTATGAATGAAACTCTGGTTTTGTGTCATGAAATGTTCTTCTTATAGATTCTCTAAGTTTTAATATCTTTTTTAAGAAATAGTGATTATTTCCTTTTGAGTATACACAGAGTTTTCTTGGAGCTCATTTTAGGAGGATTCATGAAGGTTTTAGTTGAAGTATCATGTTCTTTAGTATGAAAGCTAATGTATTGGAATGTTCATACGAGTGATTCTATGTTTTGCAAAAATTTATTTGATTTAATTAATTTTTGATCCTATTAATAAAGTTATTTTTTTATGATAATCATGTGATTAAAGGTGGTTGAAGTTTTAATTCAATGATTTGAGATTATTTACCCCATTGCTCTCTATTCCATGTTTGAAAACCTTAATAAACCGAACTCTGACTTTTGACAGAGTTGATTTCCTTGTGAAATGGTGAGTGTTATTGAATTCATTAAGATAAGGTTGTGAGTGGTAATTCAAACAATTGATAAAGAGACTACATTGTGAAGGAGTATAAGAAACAATTAGTTGATGATAATGGTTTCATATACCATGTTTCTCATAGTTTCTATAGGTCAATTCAAGGAGGATCTTGAAGTAAAACACTTATTATATTCAATTACTATAAAGATAGGGAATTAGTGGAGGTTAACACAATCCTAAAAAACAAGTTTAGAACCTTAAGATTGAACAAATTGGATTTTGGAATATTTTTAAGTCTCCTGGGATGAGAGAGGGGCTAATTTAGGGTTATACTAAAAACTTGAATTTGAGCCTTTAACATTGAATTTTGATTTGAAAATTGGAAGCCATCATTATGAAAAGGACCTTTAATAGATATTGAAGGAATTTAAGTTTTACCATGGAGGATTTTTGAGGAAACTCTTAACAGTTTATGATCAAAACTGTCAGGTGATCAGTCCTTAAGACCTAATTTGCCAACAGAGGTCAAACAAGTGTAAGAAGCTGGGGTTACACTATTGGAATATGAATGCGTGAAACTTTGCAAGATGATTAAAACTTGATAATGGGTACTCCCCATAAGATTCTCTTAGTTTTGCTTTGGAAGCTCTTGTAATCAAAATTTATGTCATAGAAAACTAAAGTGGAGATTGGGCTAGTAGAGGTTGTAAAACTAGATGGAAGTTCAAGTTAATGATTGAAAAGTGGAGAATAGCAAGGGATTCAGAATCCATGAAACTTACTACACACCATCTAGGGCTTAAAGGGTCATGTCAAAGATGGTATCACATTGGTTTTGAGACCTGTGCATAGATTGTTCCAACCATGGAATCTACCAAGGAGCTTAGTTCTTGAGAAGCCTAAAGTGGGATAGTTTAGTTAAGGAAAATTGAAGGATATTTTATGTTTTTCTTGTATTCCATTCATCATTGAAGGATTCTATGACATCTTTGGATTGAAGTTTGTATGAACAGGGTATAAGATTGAGTGTGGGTAGTCAGTTTGAGAAGGCTAAAAGTACTAAAAATTGCTATGTTATTGAGCTAGATCAATCTTAAGGAAAGCTAGTGAAGGGACAGGATTTTGAGAAAAAAAATGAGGTTATTGATCTAAATTTCTTCCTTTTCAGTCAACCATTATGTCACATGGATATAAAATTACATTGGATAGTGTGATCAATATAGGGTACATTGGTTATGGAGGTGAAGAGTAATTCTTCAAAAGAAAGGTTAATTTTTGCATGATTTGAGCCTTTCTAGACTATGCTAAACAAGATCTTCTAACATATCGCTATTAGGGTGACTTGGTGAATGATATTGAATAGAATTGTTGGTCTTGTCTTGGTTAAGTGTATTGATAATAGATTTATCTCTGCATCATTTGGTATCAGATCAAGATTTTCATTGAAGATTGAATATTTTTTGTTGCTAACAATAAATTGTGTGAGTGTATGTATGAATATTGACAGACTTGTAATTGAAAGTTAAGAAGAAGTGCACGTGAAAAGTGGCTGAGAAGAGTGAAAGAGTAAAAGAAACAGAAGTAGGGGAGCATATCAACAGAATAGGTGTGAAAAATAACCTAGGTGAGACACATAAACAAGGTGAAACAAACTTGTTAGAAATAAGAAAAGAGGAAAATGGATAAATGGATAGAGATAGTGAAAGAGTTGGTAGTGTTAATTAAGCCATAAGAAGAAGTAAGAAGAGATAGAAAGAAAGGAGAAAGAATCCAAGAAGAACCAAGAGGAAATAAAACATGACCTATGGGTTGAAAAATAATTGAGAGAGTTTAGGAAGGATGTAGAGAAGCTTGGAAAATTGATGAAAAATGATAGCATCATGAAAAAACAATGACGTTGGATTTGTGATTGGAAGAAAGGTTAAGTGGCATATGAAGATACTTGTGAAGAAGAAATAGAGATATTAGCTAACCGAGAGAAGTAATCAAGAAAAGAGGAGAAGAAGTTGAGGAAAATGAGGAAGCATGTAAGCAAGCAAAAGGAAAGAGGTCATCAAAGAGGTGAATGAAAAGAAGAGCCATGTGAATCTCTAAAAATCAGTCAAGGATCATGGACATGTAATGCCTAAATAGCTTCAAAAACCAGCAGTGGAGAGAGGATGTCAATGTCAAGTGGTGAAACAAAATTGAAAGGTCAAGTGGACAAGAACAAAGCAAGAAAGAAAATTCAAGATTTTGAGAAAACAAGCAATGCACAAAGAGACAAAAAAAAATATGGAAAAGGAATATAACAAGTGTGGTACAGGGAAGAGAGGATGGAATGATGAAAGAGGATGAAGAAATATTAGAGAAAAATCCAAGTTTAGATGTTAATGAAGATATGCATGCATGGGATGATGGTAAGGTAATAAAATTAGATTCAAATTTCACTTGTTTTCTAGCTGATATTGATTTCTCTTTGGGTGAATTCCTTGAAATTGTAGAAAATGAATTCATTAGTGCATTTGAGAAGAAAGAAATGGATAAGCATGAGTTGATTGATCTCATTTCAAATGTTGAGCATGATGAAAATTAAGGATGTGATGAGTTTATCATAGGTGAAGTGGATGATATTTTACAAGATTTGATATGTATGATGGATCAAGAAGGGAAGAATGAAGGTATGGCTGTAGATAGAACAATGATATATTAGGAAAATAATGATCTAAAAGAGAAAATAAGGTATTAGGAAAAAATTTAAATCATCTTGATAAGAGGAAAAACATGAAAGAGATTTAAGCAATCAGGAAAGAAAGTGAAGAATTATGGACAGTTTTTTTGGTCCACTTGAGCAAAGAAAATGTTGAAAACATGATGGGCAAGAGCTATACAGAGATGAAGAATATGAAAAACATGGAGAAGAATGTATGTTTGTTGTTGTGTTGTTTGTTTATGCAGGTACAATTGATAGAAGCTTGAGGATGAAGAATATGAATATGGATTTTAAGAAGGAAAGAAGCAAATGCAAGCATGAATAATGACATGGGATACAGGTGGTCATGGAGAAATCAAGGATGATAGGAATGAAGAAAGAAGAGAAAGAACATGCAAGGATGATGAAGATTCAGTTGGGGACACAACTTTACAAACAAATTACATGGTTTATTTTATCCACCTTATGAGTATGATGTAGAGGCATCATAAAAAGAACATCAAAAATGAAAATTATCCTTATTTCATGGTTGTGGAGATCAAATTAAGTGTTTTAGGGTATGTTGAAGTCATGGAGGAGAGTCTTGAGTGGTCTAGTATTCAAAATTTCAAATTTTTCTATTTCCCTCCTTTTTGTAATTCGAATTCTCTAAGGATGTAAAAGTGAAATGTGATTTTGTAAGTGAATGAAATGGAAATCTTGATGTTTTTAAGAATTTAATAGGTATCTAATCTTTTGAAAATGATTCCTAGAGTTGAGTGTGAGAAAATAAATTTTTAATGTGATGTAATCAGATTATTTTTTTTTATGTTTGAGCATCTTGAGTCATGTGAGTTAGCTAGGGTTTATGGAATGGAAAAAAGAAGGAGTTAAAAATTGGAGGAGTAGCTGTGGGGGATCTCTCTCAAGAGTTTGAAGAGGGAAAGAAGGGAGAGGCATGAAATTTGTATGAAAATATAGTTATGAATGAAACTATGGTTTTTGTGCCATGAAATAATATTCTTCTTGTAGATTCTCTGATTTTTGATATCTTTGTTTAAGAACTAGTGATTATTTCCTTTTGAGTATATGCATATTTTATTGGAGCTCATAGCAAGAGGATTGATAAATATTTTAGTGGAAGGATCTTGTTCTTTAGTATGAATGATAATGTATTTGACTATTCATACTAATGAGTCTGTGTTTTGAAAATATTTCTTTGATTTACTTGATCTATGATCTTGTTAATGAATTTTTTTTAATGATAATATTGTTATTAAAGGTGGTTGAAGTGTTAATCCAAGGATTTGGGTTTATTTACCATGTTTATCTCTATTGCATGTTTGAAAACCTTAATAAACTGAACTATGACTGTTGACAGAATTTATTTCCTTGTGAAATGGGGTGAGTGGTATTGAATTCATCAATAAAAGGTTGTGAGTTGTTATTCAAACATTTGATAAAGTGACTACATTGTGAAATAGTCTTATAAACAATTAGTTGATGATAAGGGTTTTATTTATCCTGTTTATCATCATTTCTATAGGTCAATTCAATGAGGATATTGAATTAAAAATATTACTATATTCAATTACTGTCAAGATAGGGAGTTATTGGAGGTTGATACAGTCCTACATAACAAGTTTAGAACCTCAAGATTGAGCAGATTGTATTTTGGAATATTTTTAAGTCTCTAGGGCTGAGATAGAGGGTTATTTAGGGTTTGACTCAAAAATTGAATTTGAAGCCTTTAACATTGAATTTTTATTTGAAAATTTAAATTCATCATTATGACAAGGTATTTTACCATATTTTTAAGGAATTTGAGATTTACCATGGAGGTGTTTTGAGGAAACCTTGACAGTCGAGGTTCCTTGTTTAGTGACAGTTCTTGAGACCTAATTAGAGAGGTCTACATTGCAAGAAGAGGGGTTTTAATTTGGGATTAGACTTAGAAACTTTGGGTATCATTAAATCAAGTTAACTGGTACTCCAAAAGGTGACTAGTTTATCTGGGATGTTCCATAATCAAAAGTTATGCCTAGAAATAAAATGTCGGATGGTGTAGACACCTAAATCATATTAAGCAGTTTTAATACTAAAATTAAACTTCTTATCCTATTTTCTAATTTCATTATAATTAGTGATTTCTTGATAATTAGATAACATCCCTCTTCATTTCAATCAATTAACGAATCTTCATTAATTAACTATCCTTCCCCATATCCTGAATACCAATTAACCACACTTCATTAGTTATAATCATCTTTTAATTAATTAATTAACCATTATTAATTAATTAATCCTTTCAATCATCTATTTAATCAATAAACCTTCTTATTGGTTAAATCCCCCTTTCAAACCCTTCAAATTATACTAATTTCCTTCTAAATCACCTCCAAATGGATTTTTAAGCTTATCTTGGTCTATTAATTAATCCTAGTTGATTAATTAAATCATCTCCAACTCCCATGAGTTGCTAATCACTAATTAATCTCTTCTAATCATACTTATCCCTTTCTAATTCTACTTTACCTTTATCCCACATTCACTAGGTTGCAAGCTTCTCCCAAATTGGAAAGCTATATAAAGAACCTAGTACCTTCCTTCCAATTTTACACCATTTACCTTGTAAGACATTAGCATGTGATAAGAGCATTTCAACTTTGAAAAGCTTATTGATCAAGCAACCATTTCTATCTTCTACTTGCAAAGAGTAGTAAGAAAAGAACCATACATGACAATCAAGCCATATTGGCGAGATCTCTTCCTCTTCATGGAGATATTTCCTTTGATCACACGTATCTACATTCAGCTCAACAAAAGGAGTACCTACAATATAAAAGCCCATAAAAAAATCAAGGATGGTTTGCATTTCATGTTTTTAAATTAGATGCATTAGTTAAGCTTTTCCTTTTAATGGATTTATCATGATGTTTATGTTAAATTAGATTTGTTATGGAACTACTTGGTGTTAGTTTCTATTAATTACTTAGCTTCTTTTTCATGCATACATATGGCACGCCCGATGGGACACTCCTTTGTCTCATGTGCATTTCTTAAGTTTTTGTAGTGAAGTTTCATTTTTGCATACTAACCTCTTTTTAGCTCATTTTGATATAAATTATATTTCTTAACATGTTTTTTTGAGTTTTCTTATGTTGAGTGTTCCTTGTTGTTTTAAAGGAGGTAAAGTGGTACCAAATTTGAAGCTTATCAACAAAAATTTGAGCTTTTTGACATTTTTTGGTCATTTTTCACATGTTCTTGAAGAGACACAGGATCCTTGTGCTAAATTAATGTTTCTTTTCTCTATGTCTACATTACCTTCATGCACTAGCATTGTTTTTGTGCTACCATTGATCCTTCTATATGTGTTATTTAACAGGATGCATTTTGCTCTATTGTGGTTTTTTCTTTGTGCTGTGTGTTGCATTTGTGTTATCATTTGTCTATGTTTTCCACATCTGTGGAAGTGTGTTATCGTTTCATGCATATGCACTAGCATAGTTTCTCTTTACACTACTGTTCTATGGAAGTGTGCTACCATTTTCCTTTTTTTTATCCTTGTTGTGTATTTTATGTTATATTAATACTAGTGTTGTTCTAACATCTGTATATGTTGATCCTGTTTGTGCTAGCATCAGCTTTTTGTGTACTACCATCATCCATTCGCGTGTTAGTGTTAGCCTTCATGCACTATAATTTTGTTTGTGTGTTAGCATTCTATGTGCATTTTTGGGCTCAAATTTTAAAGTTTCTAGGATATGATTTTTAGCATTTTATGTTGTTTTACAGGTTTTCTAACTTCTGTGTTTTCTAGGTATTTCTTTTGAAATAACTTTCTAACACATTTAAATTCTTTAATGAATGTTGTATTTCCATTTTACTTAAGTTAGATCAAATCTTGTGTATTCTCTTCTCTTGCACCTTTTTGTGATCTTGAGAATCAAAACAAATTTTGGTCTTCTTTTCTAACATTTTTGTTACTTGGAAATTTCATCATGTTAATTGTTTAAGGGAAATAATCTTTTGAAGAATTTAAACTAGTCATTGATTTAAGTTTTCCATTTCTTTAATAGTTGGATCAAATCATTGTGTATCTCTTCTCTTGCATGCCTTTTGAGTGATCTTGAGAATAAAAAACAACCTTGATCCTCTTTCAAAACATTTGGGGTTTATAAGGAAAACTAGTAAATCTTTTATGTGCAGGACCTTACGCTTGTCAAAGACTAAATTTAAACAAATACTAACAAAATTTTGTGTAGGTTTCTAATGGTGTTATAAACCACATTTTAAATAAAAGATAAAAAAACACACCATTTCATTCAAAACATTGTATTTATAGGTTTAGATAAGGGTTAAACCCATTTGCTTTAAACTGTGGGAAGTATCTTGGCATAAGCCATAAAACTCATTATGAGGATTACCATAGGAACCCCAAAGTAGTCAACACATTGAGGGAACTGGTTGACGAAACTGGAAGTGCCTCACTAGCTACTTGACTAGAAATAAATGTGAGGAATTCTTCAAGTTTTTGGTATGAGGCCTCTTTTATTAATTTTATTATGGGGTAATGGTCCTTTTTCTAGGAGTTATCTAGCAAAGCGTACCTCTCTTAGAAAATTTATTGGAGAGTGTTAAGAATAAAATCCTAGGTAGCCATTTGGAATTGGGGCCAACTTAGCCATTATCCAATCATGTTTCAAAGATACTTTACAAATAAAGACTTCCTCAGAGTAAAAACCTTGTTTGTTGAACAAGGGGAGAGTCCATTGAAGTTGCACCATGTATCTTTCATCACGAAACTTACAATGCAAAACTTTTTCCTAGTTTCTACCTTGTTATCGAACAAGGCGAAACTCTACCAAAGTTACGCAACGTATTTTTCATCACCACTTATAATTTTTCCCTTTCTCTCTTGTTGGCATTATTGGTCAAAAGAAAGCAACTCAAAGTGCTGCCAAAATTGTGTCCACCACTTTTGCACCCACTTACAGTCATTCCTCTTTGTGATCTTCATGTAAGTGTTGAAAGTGTGTTGGTACGTCTTCATATTTTGGTAGTCTTGTCTTGAAATCCATATTGAGATGTCTCATTGTAGAAGGTATCTTGCCTTGATCTCACTATTATATCAATCCATTTTTGATACTTACATCTTGTTTTCTTAAAACTTGATATAAGTGTCCAAATTGTATTGTTACGTTATTCACATTGTGTCGACTAATTGTTATACGTAGACCTTGTTTTCTTCAAACTTTATTTGAGTATTGAAGGTGATGTAGTTAGGATGCTCGCATTGTGTCAATCCCTTTTTGATACTTACATCTTGTTTTTCTTAAACTTGATATAAGTGTCCAAATTGTATTGTTACGTTGCTCGCATTTGTATCCTCCACTTTCATGACTTAAACCTTGTTTATATTAAACTTGTTTTAAGTGTATACCTTGTTGTTACGCTGTTAAAATCACTTCAACCCCTTTTTAATACTTAAATCTTGTTTGTCCAAAAACTTGATTTAAATATTGAAATTGTGTTGTTATCTTATCAAACAACCTTTGAGACAAATTTGAACAATAGGAAACAATTTCCTTTGCGGTTGTTCCTTTGTCCAGGACTTCATAGATTTTCCTTGGTGACCTTCATCATACACTTCACATCTAGGAAAAGTTTCCTTTGCAGTTGTTACGCTTTCATCAACCATTTTTTACTATTCACACTTACAACTTGTTTTCCAAACTTTGTTGAATTATCAAAATTATGTCATCATAATGTATTTTTCTTATATTCCCTTCATAAAATCACACAAAAATCTCCATATTTGTAAAAGATCTAGTTGGTTATCATTATGCTTCCTGAATCGACATGGAACTTCCTTCCATTTGAAGGATTTCAATCATACAATCTAGGTCTAGGAATTTGGTCCCAACAATGCCAACCATGACTAACTATCACATGGTTCCTCACACTTATGAAAATAGGGAACCTAGTTTTAGGAATTCACATCAAAATATTCACATCACTACTAAATCTCGATTGGTTCTTCATTCTAGAGGACTCATTTGGTTACCCCTTTTCTCACCTTCAACTCATATCTGGTGGTATGATTCTGATGATTCTAATAAATGTTATTCTTCTAATTCCGCTCAATATCATGATTACTCTAATTCATAATACTATTTATAATACCCTTAGTTTCATGAACCTCTTCCAATCGACTTTATCCTAAGGAATAACCAGTCCCCTAAAAGATGTTTTCCTCCGATTCTAAATATTTGTGTCCCCAAAAATTATCCCCATAATTCCTCTAATTTGACTCCTAATTCAAGGTCTTCCCTTTCCTCTCAAGATCCCCTTTATCATTACCTCAATGAAATCATCCTTCTTTGAAGATCCATGTGACTCCAAGTTCCTCCAATCAAACATCTAATTCGACTCTTGAGTCATGGTCCTCCCTTTCTCTGTAGGACCCCCTTTATCAGTCACCTCAATGATGTCTTCCTCCTTTGAAGATCTGTGAAACTCAAAATTCCTCTAATCAATCATCCAAGTTGAACCCCTACGTTGAAATCTACTGATTTTCTACATGATCCTCTTTGTCTACCTATTTCATATCATCTTCTAGGAAAACCAATACCAACCTATTCCAAATCCAAATCTTCTTCAACTCACAAGACATCCAAATCCAAATCTACTTCATCTCCTGAGTCATCTTCTTCTATCAATCAAAATCCAATCCCTCTTTATCCCCTGGGTCATTTCAATCATTCCTTATTCTATCTTCATCAATCTTTTAAAGATCAATGTTTGCATCCACGTCTAACCATTCATAATAAATGATGTGCTAAGATATCATTTTAAATCAATATCAAATTCATTTATGGACACAATAAGGTAAAACCCTCCCATCATCTCCATAATCAAACATATTCTTAATATTCAACACTTTTTAAACCCCATTATTCAAATCAACCTACTATCATCGACCAACAATGACCCATACCAATCGATTTCTTTCAGAATGAAGAAGTAATCAGAAAATTCATGGGGTTGCATGATGAAATTCCTCTAGAGGATCATGACAAAGGATTCTCTTTTGAACTCAATGCATTTGCATATTGTGAGGAAGAAGTTAATTCCTTTTTTTAGAAAATAAGGGAGGATCCTAAGATCATCAAACTTTATCCTCCTCTTATTCTTCCATCTTCACATTCTCCATTGCATGAAAAAATGGATGGGTCTATCCTTGATCTTTCTTCTATCCTATTGTCACCCAACCATTCTTTACATATCACAATTCCTTAATCATAATCCCACCTTAGGTCACTTCCTGATAGATCATCATCTTCTTCTATATATGGCCCACTTCTTGATATCCCATTTTCATCGCCCCTTGGGTCACATCCTAGTAGCCCATTCTCTTTTATATGTGGCTCACCTCCTAATATCCTATTATTTTTTATCCTTGGTCCACGTCCTTGTATCCCTTTATCTTTTATCTATGTGTCACATCATAGTAGCCCATTATCTTCTATACTTTTGCCACATCCTAGTAGACCTTCATATTCTATTTATGGGACACCTCTGGGTAGCCTCTCATATTCTATTTATGGGAAACCTATGGGTATCCCTTCATCTTCTATCTATGGATGAAACAAGTCGAAAGTAACCCATCATCTTCATATTATGGCCACCTCCTAGATTTGTTGACCATTAATTTTGGGATACCCCCTCATTCCATCTTCAATTCTTATACCTTATCCACTTTTTCTATCATATCATCCTTATATCAACAAATGTGGTAAGCCCACCATCATTCCTATCATCAATCCCTAACATCCACTTTCTTCTACCACTTCTCAAGATAAAATAAATCACATATTAGCTTAAAGGAAACACCAACAGTTTCTTCATCAAGCTAAAATAAAAAATCCAAAGAGCTCCAATATGATCACCAAAAAATCAACATCCAAAACATCTAGAAGTGATAAAAACAATTCAAAAATGCACACAAATGCCAACACCAGACATGGTGTAAAGTGAAAAATTCTATTAATAGGGAACTCAATATCTCACATACAAAATCCATTGTTGCTAGATAATGACAATCACTTAAGAGTATGAGTCATTTGATCACTAGAAGAGATAATATCAATTTGATATTTCAAAGACTCCTAGTCTAAATAATCAAAGAAATCACAAACAATGTTGTTGGACCATAACATGGATATGAAATTATAAAAGTCCCAACTTCCCAAGCAAATTTATCTCCATCTATTTTCTACAGGAGGGTTTGTCCCTATAAAACCATCAAAAATCTATTAAAAGTTCAAAAATCCAAAAAAAAAGAATTTAAACCATTACAACATTATTTGGTTTTGTCATCTTCAAGAGTATTCTCATTACATTTCAAAGAAGTGCCAAGTCAAATTATAGTCGATGCATTGACTATTATTCTACTTTGTTCATAAAATCCAAGTGTAAAAGATTCCATTTTTACCATGTTTGAGGTAAACTTTGTCAATTTCCCAACCAACATCTTAGATACTTCTTGTCTATCATGTTCTTTCTTGGGCATCTTATAATGGGGGTTATTGTTCTCCAACAATTTCATTGACTATGATTTCATCATCAATGATGGCAAATTTGATCTTAGCCTTGAAAAGCATGGTGGAGGATTAAGCGGTTACTTGTATATGTGTGATAGGAACATTGATAAATTCTTGAGTGAGTTCTAATTGGCCCAAGATTTACATGGAAGAATTTGTGCTAAAGATAGCTTTGGAAAATTCTAAAGGTAAACCCTAAATATGCAAGTTTATATCAACATGCTTGTTAATACCAGAAGAACTATGGGAAACACAATCATAGAATTTGTTCATTGGTAAAACATTCGAACATAAAAAAAGTAATGGTATTAAGTTTTTTCTTGAAAGACTCTTGAAGATGGCGCAACTCCTCAAACATGTGAAGAATAATGGTACATGAACATCTGTCAATTTAGTGCTTTAAAAGAAGTGAGGTTCTAACATACGACATTGCAAATCATTTTACCTTCAAATAGAGATAGAAACAAATTTGGTTTTCTTTCATTTTCTTAATCATATCATTGCTTGGGGAACGTTGAGCATAGTGCACGATTGAATTTCCATGCACTTCTATATCACTCCATTTATTCAGGTGGCAATCATTATAGAGGGTGTGATTTTAAAATTGTCGGATAACTCATACATGTGGGACACTGATGGTAAGGATCAAGCCCAAACAGTGGATGCAAATTTTAGAGCACAGTTTGTTTACAACAATTCAATTATAGAAGTACAACCAAGATTCCATTTGTTGATTTGCTTGGTCGAGGTTCTCAATTGCGTTGTTTCATGGATTTTACTTTGAGTCAGAAATCCTATTAGCAATGAACAAAAATTAGTATTACTGGCTACATGTCATGAGATATATTAGAAGCTTTTTTGTATGCTTATATTAAATACACCATAGTTGATATAAGCTAGAAAGTTCACCTACTACGTGTAGCGAACAAGAATTTCAAGTGGAGAACTTTCTTGGCTCACTTGAGAAATCTAGATTACAATTTCTACTAGGATCATGTGACAAGCTCGTGTGAAAAAATATTAACAATGACCATGTAGACCCATTCTGAATCCCTTCCATTTTGTAGTGAATATTCTCTTCCACGATAGAACTCTGGAAATAGGATCAAATTTATCCCACCTTTCCCTTTAAAGTAGCCTTCTTCCATCCAGGTAAAACAAATGACTTGCATTTTCCAAGTTCAAATCCAATTGAAATTTTGGCCAATTGGAGACTATAGTTCGACTCTCAGATTCTTGTAAGAGGACTTGGAGGTGTGATCTGATTCCATAATCATCTTTTTGAGTGTTAATCGACCACTTCTATCACCCCATCGAAACTCGAGGGGTCATCATCCATCATACTAATTATTCTTCTATTCATTTAAATTGTCTACTATCTTTGAAATGGTGTCATTTGCGCTACACCACACCTCCTGTTTTCCGCAAATGTAGACACATAAATCTGACTACATCAATTTTAATGACTAAAATTCACTTTTTATCCTATTATCGCATTTCATTATAATTAGAAGAAGTAGCATAATGTGTCTAACATTACCTTCATTTCGGTCAATTAAAAATATTATGTTAATTAACTTTTCCATTCCCCATCCGATGAATGACAATTAACATCAACTAACGAGTTATAATCATTTGGCCAATCAACTTAAATTAATATAGACCTTTATGTGAGTCAATATAAGATTTAGGATCTGGTGATTTAACTAATGTGACTTCGGGTTATTAGTTAAATACCCTCATGTTCAAGTGATGGAGATTCTATCTGATTTTCCTTCTAGAGATCACCTATGCCATGGATTTTTAATGTTGATCTTGGTCTATTAGATTAGTCCTAGTTGGTTAATTAAATCATCTCCAACTCCCATGAGTTGCTAATCCTATATTAATCTCTTATAAATAATACTTATCCCTTTGTAATTATAATTTACCTTTAACCCACATTTACTAGATTACAAGCATCTATGACATTAGAAATTTCCCTTATAAAGAAGCAGGATCACCAATGTTTCAGGGTTAGTACACTAGTTTGCACATGATAATAGCATTTGTCGGTTGAATAAAGCTTAGGATCTAGTGCCCAGAGTCTAGACCTCTACTTGCCAAGTTTGGTAAAGGAAGCATGTGTCGGAATAAATCCAGAGGCTTGGTGAGATCCCTTTCCTCTTCATCGGATATCTTGCCGGTGATCACTTGTAACAACGCATTACACTCATAGCAAAAGGACCATACTTTGTGACAATTTAGGAAAGCTATGGCAGAAGTAGGGGTTTTAGGGAATGACTATTGGAAAAGACAAACGGGGAGGGATTTGATGCATTATTCATAGACCACACATTGGTATAGAATTATCATAGTGTGCATGATAGGGTATTAAGGGATTGCAGCACTATGCAGTTATGGGATTTGGTGTCTAGAATCCATCAAATAACTTAGCATTATTAGGCATTGCATGGACAAAGGACATGCAAGAAGCTAGAATAATGGAAGAAGAAGCTATGGTGGAAAATTGACTTAGTAAGACCCTTTTAGTATAAAATTATCAAAGCGGCAAATACAAATAGTGAGGGGGAATAAAGGATCCTTAGAACTGGCCTAATTTGTTCTGAACCATGAAGATTACAAGGACTTTGTTCTTAAGGACTAGATCAAGTTTGTCAAGGGTAAGACACATTTAAGTTTTTTTTGATTGTGACCATGGTGACATGCTATGAAAGGGGGGTCATTGGATCGAAAACTTGATTGACAAGTTACATTTTAGCATCTTTAAAGGTAATTGAGGCTTCATTAAAAGATAAATGTTTATGAATATATGCCTAAACACATTAAGAAGTGTTAGGATGAATGTATGTGTTAGACAAAAAGGATTGTGTTTTTGCACATGTGAGTAACCATTGTTAGGGGATATAGCCTTTAAGAAAGAGGAGAAGACACTCGTGTTGGTGAAAATGGAAGGATTTGATGGTATCTAATGATCTAAGAAAGATGGATTAATTTGCAAGATCTTAAAACTAGTGTACAAATAGGATCCGAGTGAAGCGATTTTGAATTGGTGTTCTTAAATGATTTAATCTAACTAGAATTAAATATTTAGATTTGTATAATTACTGTAACAAATGATATTTAGGTGATAAAATACATTAATGTCCAAGAAATAAGCATTAAAAGATGTAAAAATCTAAGTAAGTGAGAGGGAAATATGACTTAATTGATTATCATGTGACTTCAGGAATGATCTTGGCTTGTATGAGTGTTGGAACATGCTAGAAATAATGTCGTAAAGGATCGATGACCAGGGGATTCAACAGTATAGAAATATGCCAGGACAAAAATTCCACATGCAGGAGTATGGAAGATCCTCAGGTTCTAGTGACCAATCTGGTCCCCTATTTCCACTTAGATGCTAAGGTTTTAACTTTTTCTAGGTTAGAAGATCTTCACTCCAATATTCACTTTGTCACTCCGACTTTTTGTTATGGTTCGAGTCACACCTGTAACCTGCAAAACAAATGATCTGCCTACACATGTCCACAAACCACATCAAATCTAATTAAAAAATATGTTGAATTTGGAGTCAGACTGACCCTCGGTGGTCACCCGAATAGTGAACTTATGACCGAGCACGTTGCAATACATCTTAGAATCCATGTAGTTATTTTGTGCTTGTGTGTGAAATGATGACATGATGTTTCCCTTGTGCAAGTTACATGATGATAACAGACTAGATATAGATTTTACCAAGTATGTAGAATGTATGTGATGGAATAGAATGAACTCCCCTCCTATGTTGTGTATACATATCAATGTGGCCCTTGTCCCTTGTAAGAATGTGCTAGATGTATGCTTTATATTTCTCTTATGCCTTTGTGCAAGCTTAGGTGGTGATAAATCATGATTCTAGTGATTTTCCCTTTATTTAGAAGAAGTAACTAAGTATATATATGAATCCCTTGTTTGAATTTTGTATTCAAAAACTGAAAGTGATCCGAAGGAAATTTCTAAGTGCATATGATCCCTAAATCTCCATAAAACATTACCATGTAGAAGAGAATTTTTAGATATTTCCATGATATAAAGAACTTGAAAACCAGAGCTTATTGATCTGTAAACTCTTCAACTTTGGAATTATCCACAAAATCATAAATTAATGTTGTTGTTCTAATTTCTATTAGAAAATGACAAAGATAGCTAGTGAATGAATTTTGCTTATGCTTAGAATCCACAATTATAGGAAAGGAAAGAATATAAACTCATAAACACCAAGTTTTATCTTGGAAAACCTTCAGAGGAGGAAAAACCAGTCGGAAAGGGAAATTGCTCTTTCTTCCCACTTTTATTGGGAATTTCAAAATAATAAGTACAAAATTTACAATAAGTATGAAAGAGAAGTAGATAATATCTCACAATTTCTCCCAATTACTTTCTTTCTCTGCCTCAACTCTTCTTTCTTCTACAAAACACTATTCCAGCACTAAGAACTTCTTTCTCACTTGCTTTAATGCTTCGATGATCTTATTATCTTCTACAAACATGTATTTATAGCCTTTCTCATGTGCTCTAATGCACTAGAATGGGAAAGGTCATGGAGGAGAAGAGACACAAACAACCTTTCAAATTTTGGGACTGTTCATTTCATATTTTTGTTTTCTATCTGAAAGAGCCAGGACCATCCCCTGATGCAGACTGGTGGTCTTAGGATCACTTCCCTAGTTGGGCAGTGGTTCTATAAACACTACTCTACATAAAGCAGTAGTCCTATTACTATAAATATAGAACCTTCGTGTATTATTTTTCCTTCTTCGTGTTGATTGATCCGATGAAGTAGAGTCATTTTGGATCCATATGGATCATACCTCCCCTACTTAGGTGGATTTTAGTCCCACAAAAGCTTAGTGGGGGAGTAGATGAGGAAATAATTCCCTCACTTTCTCCTTTGAGTACCACCGGGCTTGCCTTGGTGTCTTTCCTTTTAGTCCAATCTTCCAAGACAACTGTAAGCCTCTCTTATTCTCTCTGACCTTTTGTTGCAGTACTATATCCTTCTCCAATTCACCTCATGAGTCCTAGATGAAATCCTTAATGGAAGGTAGCAATTATAGTCCTTAATCTTCATCTAGCATGGATGGCTCATATAGGTGCAAGTTTTCATAGTTTAATACAGAGTACATCCTCATAAATGACGGAAAATCAAGTCAAAAATCATTTTCTCCAACGTGCTCCAATATGGTGAAGGGTCCATATCGTAGTGGCTTGAGCTTCTGTGCTTGACCTTGTAATCTCTCCTTGCTCAAGTAAATCCAAACTCTATCTCTAACATGAAGATTATGTTCCCTCCTATGCTAATCGTGCTTAGCTTTGTACTTGGCTTGATATTTCTGTAGTTATTCTTTTACTTTGAGATATATTTTCTAGATCCTCTCAATGAATTTTTTTTCTCTAGTCACCTTTGTGTCTCGTGTCTCCTCCTCATCCTGCTGCCCAACTATTATGTCCAGTGGATTTATAGGTAGATATCCCAAGCATGCTTGAAATGGTGACTTCATAGTGAATGTGTGTACTGCCCAGTTATAGGAATGTTGAATGTATCCTAAGGACTCATCCCAAGTCCTTGGTTATTTGTTGTTATACCCTCTAATTTACTGTACCAAAGTCCTGTTCACCACCTTTGTTTGTTTATCTGTCTGTGGATGGAAGGATTTTCTTCTCTATAACTAGGTATCTATCTTGTCCCACAAAGTATTCTAAAACTTTCCTGTAATGCCCACTTCAAACTACCACTTGAGACCAAGAAACAAACTAGGATTAGCTTAGGAAAATTATGGAATAATTTTTTTTATTATGAGTGTTTGCAAAGAGGGTTACAAGATCATAGTTAGCACGAATACCAGATTTATATTAACAAACAAGACTGACTTGCACAAAATTCTCTAGCAACCATTAATAGCAAGCACAAGGTCAAAACAAGAGATTAAATTCATCACTTAGGTTAGGAGAGTGAAATCTCACTCATTTTTGCTCTAACAGGATTACAGAGTTCAACTATATTTTTCATATAATTAGATTCATCAAAACTTTCCTAAATCATGCCCATTGGATAGGAAATTTCCTCACCTTTCCAACCATATAAAGAAGTCCTCCTAACTCCTTATAAAACTCAAGCTATGGGTGGGCGGAGTTTCCAGGGAAATTTTTCCCTAGAGGGACACGTGTCAAGAGGAGGGGGAATGCGCCTTGGGCAGTTTGGCGGGTCACGGGGTGGCATAGGGAAATTTTCCCATCATAGGCTCAAATTCCAAAAGCATTCCATGCCCCTGGGAGGACACGTGTCGAGGCCTGGCACTAAGCGGAGAAGGGAGAAGGGAAAGGTGGGGTGGCGGGTGGTTTCGGCACCTTACGCCAAACGAAGGGGAAAAAGGGGAAATAAGGTGAGTGGGTCCACGTACCTATGAAGGGATAGGGTCCAAGAGGGAGGCGGGGAAGTGGCCGTGGGAGAAATTTAGGAATTTCTCCCTAGGCCAGAAAAAATGCATAAAGGTGAAGAAGGGTCTGCCCTTCCGCATCCACCCCTAAGTGCCACATGGCATGCCCCCATTGGCAGTGGGCTGGCAGGGCCAAAATAGAAATTTGTTCCCAAATTTTTTGAGGAATTAATTCTAAAAGGGAAGTGCACCTTTTCCATAGCCACAGGGGGACACACGGCACCCTCTAATTGGCTGCGGGCCGGTGTAGGGAAAATGAAAAATTTTCCCAAGAAATTTTTTCAAAAGCATAAGTTTCAAAATTCGAAAGAAGTCCACTCTTCCACCGTGCCACATGGCAGCATGTGATTGGCGGGCCGGCGGGTTTGCGGGGAAGAAGGGGAAAATTTTCCCAAGGTAAAATTTTTCAAAAGGATAGTTTTCAAAATGATTTCGGAAGTGCCACGTGGAAATTCAAATTGGTTGCGAGGGTTGCGGGGCCATGGGATTTTTTTTTTCCAAAGGTTAAATTTTGATTTTTATATAGTTAGATTAATTTTTGGATGGCCATTTTGAAGTAAAACTTCAAATGACCATAACTTTTGATAGAAAAGTCAGTTTTGGGAAAACAAGGACTTTCTAGAAATCTCTCGGAATCCTCTTTGCATAGCAATCATAAATTTGGGATTTTGATGAAGTTTCCAAAGGTCAATTTTAAGAAATTGATCTGCAGGGTTTAAAATTCAAAACTGGCAATTTTCCAACTTGTAAGATTTTGATCAAATTTTGATTTTCTCCTTCTCAACATGTCAATTGAACATGGAGGATTGATCTTGGGTAAGTTTTAGAGTATTTTTAAGGTGAAATTTGTTAATTGAAGTGCAATTCATATTTTTACAACTTTTGACAGGAAAGTGGTTAAGCAAGTTCTAAAATTGATTTTATAAAGTTCTAAAATGTCTTTCTTTGATGTTGAGGTCAAATTGAGTTCATTAGGGATTATTAAATATAAATTGCATTGTTTCATTTCTTAATTTAAGTTACAAATCCGAACTGTAATTTATTAACTAATTTTAAAATGCCAGATTTGGAATGAAACAGAGATCATTTACTAACAAACTTATTAATCTATTTACAACTCCCAATTGTGGGAAAACATTCTCAAAACTGATCTAAGACATTCAATTCTTGTCTAACACAATTAATTGATTTATCTAATCATTCAAAAACACAAGAAAACATTTGATATCTCAAATTTTAAATAAATACAAAGAACAAAATGTTGTCCTTTCCTCTCATACGCATTTTCTTTTCACACAAAGATATCATTTTAAAACAGTAAGTCCAATTCAAAACAACATTGCAATTTTGAGAAAGGAATGTATTTCTTTTATTGAGTTCTAACAATACTTAACATATTATTTCTTCCTTGAATTTCAATATGTAATTTACAAATTGTATGACATTCTTTTCCAAAATAGAGAATAGAAAAATAAATCTTTACATTTCCCAATGGATCTCAATCTTTTCTTTCCAATGCAAAGTGTCTTCTCATTACAACAATAATACAATCATCCACTTTGAAGTGGGAAGGTTACAATATTTTTTCTCTAAGGAAGGGACTGTCAAACTGTATTTTCTCCAAGCTCCAAAACAGCAGCATGCTGATTTCTTCATCTTTTCATTTGATCACAACAAGGAAGGGGGAAAGGCAACGCTCTCCACCCAACCAAGACATCCAATGGGAAAGGAGAAGCCATCTTTCCCCATTGGCCCCTGAGCCCCAACCATATTGAAATGGAGAATGAACATCAACACATGGCAACAAGGCTTCTTTCACAACAAACAACATTCACATAGCATACAACATTAATAAAATACACATTCCAACAAGACAACAATTCCCAACTACATTTGCAAACATGCACGCAATACATAGGCTTGGTCCAAACAAGCCAACAATATCAAGAACTATGGGGAACTCCTTATACCTCCTAATTTGGAATTGGGCATCCACCAAAATGCATACCGCCAATAATCATATCAACCCCATAAACCTTATATCTCCCAACCCCTCCTTATGCCCCCCCAAGTTTATCCCTTATGCCCCCCCCCCATAGTAAGAAATGCAAGCAGTTTCTTTTCCAAGGTGGATCCCAAACCAAAACTCCCTCCACAATAAAACTATGCCATTGGCAATCCTTTATACCCCCCATATGAAATCCCCACAGCATTCTCCTACACCATGCCCTAATCATTCTACCTAACTAGCCAAGAATGCAAACACAAACACCATTTAAGCATGCATGCAACAGAAGGAAAGACAATTAAAATACATCTCTAGATCCTACCTCTCCGTACTGAAGTTTGTTCCAAGCTCACAAGATTTCCACAATGTCAAATTGCAGTCCAAAACTAGCAAGTATAAGCAAGCAAAAAAACTCCAAGCTCTTCCGCAAACAAGCTCCAAAAGAAACAACAAAAATATGCCCCTAAGAGGAAATGACAAAGTTTCAACAACCCCCAAATGAGCAAGAAGCTACACTTTTATAGGAAAGGAAAAGAGGAGATGATGTGGATCCAAGTGGGATGCCACATCATTTTTCCTCATCCCCCAAGAGGAAAACAACATCAACAACAAATCACCATAAATAAAACATGACAAAATCACTTACATACTCCAAATCAACCCATACTCCAAAAATGACCGCATTAAAAATATGTAAGGGAAGTGCAATTAAAACTTACAAATAGTCATTTCAAAATACAATTAAAAAGTCTAATTTTGACTCCAAAACCATAGGTATGGTTGGTGGATAATTTTAAGAGGTGTGGGACAAGTTTAACTTGTCCCACAAGCCTCCAAATTTGGCCTCCAAGGTCAAATTCGAATTTCATAAAAGATGGAGTGTTTGACCTTCCAAAATCAGCCTTACATACTCTTACATATTTCTTACACATCCTTACAAATTAACTTACACACTCTTCCAACATTAATATCTAAAGACAACAACTTTATTTATTACATTCCATATCCCAATTAAATTTAAATAGAATTTAACTATATGACTATCACATTAATCTACCACATTTAAATTAATTAAAAGAAGGAACACATTACAAATAAAATACATACAACAATAATTAAAAAGGAACACATAAATAAAACACATATCCCATGGTCACATATAATGGAAATCCCCCCCATGGGAATTCCTAGCAAAACACAACACACACAAACAATATAGTTGCCATGGTGACCTTGTTGAATTCACCCAGAATTTCAATATGGTTAGTCTCCAGTCCCCCAACATTGTTGTGATTTTTAACCTGCAAAATGCAAATACCTCCTTCGGCCTCATGGCTGTGTCAGACATCCAAAATGATATAAACAATATCTCAAAATCATCTAAACACACAAATCACAAAAATATCATTAATTCAACATTATCATTTTCAATTAAATAAATCAACTATATCATCATCAAAATCTACCATACCAGATCTACTCAAATATCCAATATCATAAGTCCAAATAAACAACTATAATATTTCCATGTCACAACATTATATCATCAACCACATAGAGAAAATGTCTCTCGTAATCATCAATCATAATAATTGAATCCAGATCTAACATCTAACTATCCTACTAAAAAAAACATAGTAGTGTCCATAATATGATCAATAGTATCAAAATTAGTATCAAAAAAGTGTCGAATGGAAGTGGGTACTACATTGCCCAAGAATCTAGTCTCCTTATCAGAAACAATAGACTTTGGCAAACCAAAATGCACCCATACATTAGCAAATAAAAGATTTGTTGTCTCATGTGCTTTTACTATCTTTTTACATTCCATAAGAATACACATCTTACTAAATCTATCAACAACAACATAGAGATAGTCATGGCCATGTTTAGACATGGGAAATCCTCCTAAAAAATCCATAGAAATGTCCTCCCATGGATAAGTAGGTATTGGCAAAAGGCATATACAAACCCTCCTTCCTAGTCTTAGGCTTGCTAGTACAACAAAGTTTACATCCACATATAAATTTTGATACTTCTTCTTGCATATTGGGCTAATACATGTACCTTTGCAAGTGGGCTAGGGTCTTACCAACACCGAAATCTTCTACTACTTTTGAGGTATGTGCTTCCCTCATCAATAGAATTATTTCTTCTTTAGGCACACAAAGCTTCTCCCATCGATAGAGCAGCTCGTCCTTGAGATAACAATCTTTAATCCATGTCCTTTCAGTCCCTTGGGATTGTAACTACTAAAATGTCACCCCAAATTCTTTATCCTGGGCATATGCCTCTTTGTAATATTCCTTCGTGAAGGGCTCAATTTGAGAGATAGTGGTCATATAGGAAAAATTCTCTTGTGCGAGAAGCCTAGCCAACATTTCTACCACCACATGTGTACTACCCTTCTTGTATTTGATCACCAAATGGAATAGCTCAAGTAACCCCATCCATTTGTAGTGCATTTCCTGCTGCAATTTAGATTGTGCTTGCAAATAATGGAGAGGTTTGTGGTCAGTGTGCACAATAGTTTCTTTACCCAACAAATAATGCTTCCATTTTTTTATTTCTTGAACTAGTGCATACATTTCCTTCTCATATACTGAATATCCTTTAACTACTGAAGCGAAAATTTTAGAATGATAGCATACAAGTTTACCTTCTTGAAGCAACATTACACCCATAGTGTAATCACTGGCATCTAGCTCTACTTCAAAAGGCTTCTGCAAACTAGGAAGAGTAAGTACTGGAGCATGACTAATATTATATTTCAATAAATAAAAGGATTTTTCTTGTTCCTTACCCTAGTCAAAACCCTTACTCTTTGTGGCCACTTTATGTAGAGGTGTTGTAATTGCAGAGAATCCCATAATAAACTTCCGCATGTACTGTACTGCTCCCACAAAACTCCTAGTCTTTATGGCTCTTGTTGGTGTTGGAAAATTAGTGATTTCTTAAACCTTCTTTGGATCCACTCGTAGCTCTCCTCATCCCACCACGTGCCCAAGAGAAGACAAGTGACTATTTGGAAAATTCACATTTCTTCATATTACAAAGTTGTTCTTCCTCCCTGAGAACTTGTAAGAATTGTTGTAAATGAGTTAGATGTTCTTCCCATGTAGCACTAAAAATAAAGATATCATTTAGATATACAATGACACATGAATCTATTAAATCCTATAATAAATCATTCATCAATCTCATAAATGTAGTGAGTGCATTCCATAACCCAAAAGGAAGTACTAACCATTCATACAAATCATGTTTTGTCTTAAAAGTAGTCTTCCATATGTCCTCCTCCTTCATTCTAACTTGGTGATAACCTAACTTGAGATCCAAATTCATGAATAATTTTGCATGTTGAAGCTAATCCAAGAGATCATCTATGTGGGGAAGTGGATATATATTCTTTATAATGATCTTGTTCAAATCACGGTAGCCGATGCGAATTCCCCAAGAACCATCCTTCTTTGGCACCATCACATGGTGAGGTGCTTGGATGTATCACCCCTTTTTCTAGTAGTTCTTGGAGTTGTTTCTTTACTTCAGTACTCTCAAGAAAGGAATTTCCTATAAAAATCGATGTTAGGTAGAGGGGACTCTTGCAATAGCTGAATCTCATGCTCTACTTCCCATTTTGGTGGTAACCCACTGGGAGCCTGAACTACTTCCTGAAAAGACTGAATAATATTATCCAAATCATGCTTTCCCTGCTTAGAAATCTCTAAAACTTCTACCCCATCTTATTTATCCTTTAACAATAGTAACCAAAATTGACTATTATTTGTCTAAATAAGTCATTTTTCTTGGTTAGCACTCATCGTAGTAACATGTGTCTTACATTGGTGTGCCCAAATGTTGTAGTTGATCCCATCCTTAACCCATCTGTACCAGTTTTCCCTTCTCATAAATATATCATCCCTAATATAAAAGTAAGGAATCCTGAATAAAACATCAAAAGCATCAAGTGGAATAACACTAGCTTCCAAAACATCAATATACCAGGAATTTATCCCAAACTTGACCTTACATCTTCTTGTTACCTAAATTTCAACACCCTTCTTCACCCAACCTAAAGGATAAGGGTGTGGATCCTTGTAAGTCTCAAGACATAGCTTCTTTACAACTACTTTAGAAATCAAGTTAGACTGAGAACTGGTATCAACCAAAGAATTTATCTTAGTTCTCTTCATCTGGAATAATCTACTCATTTCATCTTCCTCGTTATACATGTTGGTGGCCATGCATCTAAGCATTTTATCTACATCAGAGTCATCTTCGATTTTCACCTCCCCTTATGTTCTTACAACTATCATGGACTTCTTTGAGTCCTTGGTTCAGTTCTTCACATGTAACTCTAGATACAACTTCCAACATGTAGCGTCAGTATGACCATTGATATCACAGTTATTGCAAAAATTATTGGGATCTTTACAATTATTTAAAGTAGTGGCATTTTGTTTACCTTTCTCTTTCCACTTACCATTATTACTTGTTTTCCCTTACTCTTTTTTCTATTGATTTATTGACTTCTTTTCCCTTGGATCTATTTCTCGTTGCTTCTTTTCATCATCCATATAGTATTCCTACACACATCCCTTGTTGAGATATTTGGGCTTTGTGGAGATGAATTTTGTTCGAATGTGAGTTTGAAGTCCTCCCAAGTAGTTAGTCATAATATCCTCATCCTCCAAGTCCATGTTTAGCAACATGACCTAACTATGAAACTCCATAGTATAGTCCTGCACACTTTGACCACTACCTTGTCTAAAATACTGCTATTTAATCATTTGGTCAATCTTGTGGCCAATAGGATAGAAGTTAGCTCTAAGTAATTCTTTAAATTCTTTCCAAGATTTCACAATAGGATGCTTATTCTTTTCACAAGTGGTTAGATGGGTTTCCCACCAAACCAGAGCGTGTCCCTCCATTTTGAGACATGCAAAGGTTATCCTTTGTGCCTCAATGACATTATGGACACTAAAGTAGAATTCTAACTATTTTAACCATTTATCAAGCAACTCTACATCTACTTGTCCTTCAAAGCTTTTAATCTCAAACTTTAAACTTCTAAAGTAGAATTCTAACTTTAAAAGGAGTATGATCAGATTTTACCTTTTCTCTTGTGTTTAAAGTCTCTTCTTCATGCTCTTCCCCATAATATTCCTCATGGTGGCTCCTTCCTATGCCAAAATTTTCAAGTAAGCCTCAAACAACTGAGTCCATGGAGTCTTGCTTCACAATAAGTTATCTTCTTCAAATCCACAAGTTCTTCTTTCCTTCTAAACATCCTATCCATCATGGTATCCAACATATCGATTCTACAGACCAAGTTCTCTTCTTCCATTCATCCCCAAATTATCTGTTTCCATTTCTTTATATAAATTTCTAGATTACAAGGTAAATCCTCTTCGCCTTTAGATCTCTTCATTGTCATATAAATCCAAGAACATATACAACAGTCTTGGATACTTGTTAGCTTTGATAGAAAAATGATCTGTAAACTATTCAAATTTGGAATTATCCATAGAATAAAAAATTAATGTTGTTCTTATACTTTCTATTAGAAAATGATAGAGACATCTAGTGAATGAATTTTTCTTATGCTTAGAATCCACAATTGTAGGAAAGCAAAGAATATAAACTCATAAACACCAATAATTTTTATCTTGGAAAACCTCCAGAGGAAGAAAAACTAGTCATGAAGGGAAATTTCTCTTTTTTCCCACTTTTATTTGCCAGTTCAAAACAATAAGTATGAAAGATAAGTAGATAATATCTCACACTTTCTCCCAATTACTTGTTTTCTCTACCTCAACACTCCTTTCTTCTACAAAACACTATTCTAGCACTAAGAACTTCTTTCTCACTTGCTTTCATGCTTCGATGATCTTATTCTCTTCTATAAACATGTATTTATAGCCTTTCTCATGTCCATCCATGCACTGGAGAATGGGAAAGGTCATGGAGGAGAAAAGACACAAACAACCTTTCAAATTCTGGGGTTGCTCTGTAACCGCCACTTTACATAGAGCATCGGTCTTGTTACTATAGAGACAGAACCTCCATGTATTATTTGTACTTCTTTGTGTTGACTGATATGATGAAGTAGAGTCATTTTGGATCCCTATGGATCACTTGTATGTTCAAGATATCATCTTCTTAAATTTTTGGCCACTTGGAAAAATTCAGGGACTGTGTGTAGGTCTGCTAACTTGGACACGTGCACATCCACCAAGTGGTCGAATCACATTTACAGAAGTGACACAATGGGTATGAAGTAATAAATTTGGGTTTTGAACATTGGTCTTTGACAATTAGTTACTAACATGTGGGCTTCGTTATTTGTTATCTAGGGGCCCTCAGCCAGGGTCGGCACACTCTTTTTATGGAGGGGTGCCTTAGACTCTGATCTTCATACTACCATTGTAGTGATATTGTATATATATCACATTTTACTTCTCTAAGATGAATGTGGGATTTTAATTGTAGGGAAATTATATTGTATTGTAGGGTCTAGCTTTTCGAGGTTAACAACTCGGTGCATTGGTGTTTAGACAATACATGGCTCTATACAGCTTGAGCTATTTAGTAACTCGGTGGGATGTTCAACTCCCTAATGTTTAATATTATCTCTAAAGTAATCTTGGCCTTATCTCCATGCAACTCAGCATTTAAACTGAGCCTGATCAACCACCGCCCATACATATTCAGTGACACATCTATGTGGTAGGTCAACATATAACATAATGACTACATGGCTTGACAAACCCCACGATCTGTATAATAAAACAACACTCAACATAGTCAATGCCATGTATGTGGCAAGTAAAATAGAGCATGGCATGGCCGTAACCACTTGTATATAGGCAGTAATCCTATTTTTGAACACAAACACATCCCACCATGCGGTTAATGTGGGATTTAATCCTAAATGTAGAAAACTAGTCAGTTAAGATGGAGGAAAGGGTATTTGACCCCACTACCTATGAGTTTCAAAAACCATACCTTGTCGTTGAGCCAAGAGGTCTTGGTGAGTTATACAACTAGCGCATTTCTACTTAAAGAAGGTTATTGACAGGTCTCTGGTAAAGGATAGTTTGAAAATTTTTTAGAAAACTTGATTTTTGAATCACTTAGAGTCATTTACAGACTTTTGTGTAAACTGGAGAAGTGTTTCAAAATTCAAATACGAAGAAGATGAAGTCATTATTTTTCTATGGAGTGTTATAATTTTCCTAGTGTAGGTTTTTTTACTAATTTTTACATAGAACGCACTGTGGAGATACTGTTGAGTGACGAATGGATTTGAGAATGTGTTTATGATAAATTACAGAGTTCTATAAATATTAATCAGCTCATTTGCAAGTGACAAAGGTATATTATTCACTTTGGAAGGTAAAAATAGTACTTCAAGTGGTTTTGAATATATCAATTCATGATTAATTGAATGCAAAGACGTATCCCATCTGGGTGAACTCTGTTATCAATTTGTGGTGATTTTGTTTTAATTTATTTTACAGCTTATGATCATATTTAAATTCAATATAACAAAATGAGCAAATGATTAAGATAAGAAATTAATTGGAAAAATTGGGGGGGCCCTACCCCTTACAAGTCAGAGCTCCAAAAAGCGCAGATAAGACATTACATAGCATTCAAAAAGAAAAAAATATATCGACTATTAAATCCAAGATCCTCCATGAGCATATAGACCAGTTTAAAACACAACAAAAAAGAGTAATAACAATAAAGATAAAACCACAGATTATCTAACATTAGAGTTAAAAGCAAAAAATTATAATAACAACCACCTTGACAAACATCACTTTTTGGCCTTTTCAAGACCATCTAGCACTTTCTCCTACTCCTTTGACAGAGACTCAATGTTGACCCCCAACGATGTCAGGTCACATCCAGTAGCATCCCCTTTTCTTTTCTTCGAATTTCCATGCTCATCCATGAGCCTGTAAGCATTGGCCAACTGACCAAGGGTTTGGAGATGTTGCAGAGTGGATTTCACAGTGACAAAACTCCATTCCATATAGCTATGTAAAATATATCTGATGTGATCCACCTCATTAGAGAGGTTTTTGCAATTGGCTTTCATAATTTCAAGCTCGCCCCCATTACTGATTTTTGCAACATCTTCGACCTACATTTTCATTTTGTTTCAGTCATTAAAGAGGAACTGAATAGAAACTCTTTGTAAGCCTCATGTCACCCTTCATCTCTTCAATATCCATGGCCATCTTGGCAAGATGATTATCCCCTTTCTTAGGACCCACTTGACCCAAAGCTTCAATCTGCTACTCCAATTGGGCATTCACATGAACCTGATTTTCCTGCATGCTTGATTCACCTTTTGTTTTGACAAATTGACTAGGAACATGCTTCAATTTTAGCTCTATGAGATTATGAGTGGCATCAATTTCCATGACATCCTTATCATCCCTTGATGAATCTCCTTCATGAGACTCTGTATCTTCACTAGAATTCTCCTCCTCCAAGTCTGAGTCTTCTTCCTTAACATAAGCCTCAAGATATTTCATGAGGGTACCTGATTTATCAATATCAAGAGCAACTCTTTTAACAAGGGCAAGGATAAAACCTTGGTGAATGGGGACATCAGCTCTATTATTTTTAAACTACGTAATGGAATCACTCAAAGAGCGAAACAAAAAATACGGGAAACTGAAACTATGGCCATGTCAGAAATAATTTAGCATAGGAAAATGGTAGGCATAGATACACTTATGACAACATTCTAGGGTAAGAAACTTAATGAGGGATAAATCCACATTGTCAAAAGGCTTGGGTAAAGTATAGCGAAAAAAATTAGCAAAATGAGTGGTTAGTTTTCCATTACCTTGCAAGAATAGCTTCAACTCATCCATGGCTTCCTTTTTAGGCTTGTAAACCTCCCTAGCTTCAGCAGGAACACCCATCACTTTAGTTAGAAACTCCAGAGTAATCTTGATATGAACACCTTTCATGTCCACAACTACCCCCTTTCAGGTATTCTTCCAAGCTCTGGAAAAGTCCTTACTCAAATTTTCATAATGACCTTCAAAGATTTTGAGAAAAGGTGAGAAACCCTTTCTCTCAAACACTTCCATGGCTTTCAGATTAACCTAATCTAGATCAAAAGGCTCAATTCTCACAAGATCATCACCATTTGGAAATATGATTACCAGTTTGTAGAAAATCCTAACTTCAGATTACTCAAATGATATGAACAATCCCAGCAATGCCAATGTTACAAGCACACGGATCGAAATAAAGGCCATAAGGTGACATGAGTGTATCTAATCCCAAAGCTTTACATCATCCCACCATAAATTCACACGATTCATATGGCTCTTATAAATTATTTCCTTAACATACCATGATTTGTCATTATTACCCACTGGTGACGTGTCCATGTTGATATTTTTGGAGGTTTTCTCACACCTTAGTATCTAAAGCTTCTTCATCATTGATTAATGTCATCTCATGACATTTAACCCCCTTGTTGGAAAAATAATCAGCAACAAATTTTTCCTCTCTATAGATATGTTTAAAATTAATAGTTTCAAACAAGTTAGACATTTCCTTTATACTAGTTATAGAGTTTTGGATAGATGTAGAAGTAGTACCTTTACTAGTAATGTTGTTAATAATGTTCAATGAGTCTCCTTCCACTTCCAATATTACAAATCTATGTTGACAGGCTATAGAGACCCCCCAATAAATAGCCTCTGCTTCAACAATGTGATTCGTTTGAATACCAAGATTGTAATGATACCCAAGAATGAATCTTCCTTCAAAATCATGGAAGACCCCTCCAAAACCATATTTTATGGGGTTTCCTTTGGAGGCCCCATCAAAATTCAGCTTTATCCATTCCTTGCTAGGTTTTTCCCAACCTTGGAGCCTAGGATTATGTGTAGGAAGGTCAGTTTGAGTAGGGCTTAAACCCCAATTCTTAGATAATTTACTCTCATTTTGAAGAATAGTTTTCTTATGTGGGGCTATGTTTGAGAATTTTGCATTAATAATGTTAAAACAATGAGTTCCAAATTTATTTTTTGATTCCTTCTTCCCTTTAAAAATCTGCCTATTTCTCTCTTTCCAAATTTCCCAAGCTAGGTGCATAATAGAAAGAGTCCATAGATGTTTGAGTCCTTGAATCCTAAAAGGGCTAAACCATTGGGACCACAGTTGTTTAATGGAGCATGGGAAAACCCACTTGATTTAAAATAGGTTAAGAAGTGTGTTTCTAACTGATACCATAAAAGGGAAGTGGAGGAATAGATGTAAAGAGTCTTTAGTATCTTTTTCACACAGAACACACCTATTCACCATATGAAAATTTATCTTATTAAGATTGCTGACAGTAAGGATTTTATCATGGAGAACCAACCACCAGAACATATTGATCTTGGGAGTAACTTCTTTGACCCACACACTTTCCCATTTGAAGCTGTCAGGATCAACTTCATCTAGGAAAAAGGCATTGTAGGCACTTTGAATAGAGAAGATTCCATTATCCTCTCTAGACCAATATAAGCTATCATCTTCTAAACTCTCTTTATTAACAATAACCCCTCTTAGTTTTTTGTTAATAGAAGTGATATCATTGTTGTTATGTCCATCCAATTCAATTGTTTTCCATTGACCCAAGGGTTCCTCAAAATTGAAGTAATCTTTGACCTTAGTCCCATACTTAACCACAGTATTCTTATAGATGTTAGGATAGATAACCTTAAGAGGTTTTTCTCCTAACCATTTATCTTCCAAGAAATCAATCACTCTCCCTTTTACCAATCATCCATTTAATTCCCTTGGAGATAATGAATTTTGCCCAATTTATAGATCTTCCAAAAGTACAACCATTAAAGTCAACATTGCTAAAGCACCATTCATTAGCTAGAATATTTTAGTAGTATTTATGTCTTTCAAAGCTACTATTAGATATTTTCAAAATGGTAAATTTGATGCTCCTATCCATCAAGCCCTCATTATGATCTTGTTCATAACTCGGAGGCCTACTATTATCAAAGGTGTGGGGAGGAATAAGAGGAAAAAATATGTGGAATGTATGCCCTAATCTAGTGAGGAAACTGGGGGGATTATAAAGAGAATGTGACCCTTACTGATAAATTCAAGAAGATCAAAGGGGATGCAAGTAAGAAGATCAAAGGGGAGATTATCATGAAGATCAAAGGGGAAATTATCAAGATCTCTAGTGAAGAAACCATGACCATATTGGAGGGCCTAGCTACTAGTGTTATTGACGCCATGTCTACTATGATTAAAGGGAAGGAGAAAGTGGGTATACCTATTTTGCATCTATCAAATGAAGAATTTCAACAAAGACTATGTGTGATGGAACATGTAAGGGATATTCAATTGAATATTTGTGAGGGGACGGTGATGGAAACTAGGAAAATTTGTGAGGATGTCGACTAGATGAAGGTGGAGAACATGAAATTAAAAGTGATAGATGTCATTTTGGAGTAGAGGCTGGAGTTATTGGAAAACAAAATTGTTGAGAATACTATCCTTCCTTCTGGCCTTTTTGACGGTGACAATAGTAAGAGAAAGAGGTCCAATATTCTGACTTGTAGCATCCTTGATGTTCCTAACACTAGTACATGTGTCAGGCAGAGGAAGAAATAAGAGCATGTGTCATTTAAATAATTTGCAAAGAGCAAGGACTAGGTTGGTTATGGATCGTATCTTATTTTGGTTCTTTATTTCTATTTGGCTAACTTTTTATTACCTTTTTACTAACTTTTGGATACGTTTGGTATTAAGTATTAATATATAAAAAATATATCATGTAGCTGGATCAATCATATTTGATCCTATTTTGATTTTTGTCTTATGTGGGTTTTCTTGAATTATCTTTAGTTAGTGTTGTACAAGGTTTGAGGGACCTTTCAAAACCTCCTTATAGCCTAAAAAAATGTCTACAATACAAACTAAATTGTAAATCAAGATATAAGTAATGCTTATAACTTTGGACTTGCATAAAGTAAGTAAAGGAGATGCAAAACATGGAAAGAATACACCTGTTCATTTTATGGAAGGGGGTTCTCCCATTTTTGTTGTATCTCGAAGACTTTAAATTATTTTTGAAATGCCAGAGGATTAGGGTGACTAGCCCCTGATTTTTACAAAAGGAGAGACTAAAGTATTGAGTGCAACCCATCACCAGAGAGAGAGAAGAGGAACCAAAGTGCCCCTTTTTGAGACTTTATAAAAGAGGAAGGTTAACCTACGAAGAAATTAGCCACTTTGATACCTTCCAAATTTGAGAATATGGTGAGAGAAGAGGAAGGATAAGCTATACGAATAACTTAGCCACTTCGGTACCTTCCACAAAACCCATAGACCATGCCACTGTAGATGGATCTAGGTCCAATTATGTATTTTTGTAACTGTTGAGTAGGATAAAACCATGAAAGTAATGGACATTGTCATGCCCCCATAAGGTGTTGTACTACTAAAAATAAATGTATAGATTATGAAATTTCATAAGGGAGAAGGACACCCATGCCCCCAAACCATGTTCTTGCAATTGAGTTTGAATAATGTATAGGATAAGGAATGAAGTACTCATGTCCCATGCATCATGTTATGAATTGAGTAACTTGTATATGAAACTAAATAAAAATCATATAGATAACATATATTATCTGGTAAAATTGTTTTTTAAAGAATACCCCCCTACTTGGGAACGTCCATCTTGGTTAAGACCATACCACAATCTTGATTGTATTGTAGGGTTTTGACCTTCTTTGGATTCTACCATATTTTAGCTATTTGTGTTTTTTTTTGAGGATTTAAAGCCTTTAAAATTATGTTCCTGTATATTGTAATCTGTATGTAGATGTAGGAAAATATCCTATTGAATTTCCCCTCTTGTAAAGTGCATGTGATAAATCATTTTAGTGTGTGGGTCAAAAGAATAGATGTGTACCCATGTGTAATAAGTTTGATAATCTGCATAGGATCACATAAAAGGCTAGAATGGTGGCCACCATTGGGAACCTATACATATGAAAGGATTTGTGCACGGTGGAAACCATGGTGTGTAGAGAAAGCAATAGGCAACATGTAACACACAAGAATACATGCATGTAGAAGTAAAAGCAATAGAGTAGAAAGTGACAATCATGTCATAATCCAAAGTAGTAATATCATAGTAGAAATAAAATGTGTCATAAACCATAGTAGGAATAATATATCAAATAGAAACAATAGTGTAGAGACAAGTAAGCACTAGTATAGAGACATTAACATATTCACATGGTGGCATAAATCTACAAATATACGAGACACTCATAATGGCACATGATAATCACAATAGGAGGCCATGCAAACCACATTCAGAGAAACAAATGTATACAGGTAAGATAGCCATAGAGCCACAAACGACAACCACAATGTCACAAGATAATCAAGGCACTTAGGTTGTATAAAGTTAAAAATAAAGAATTTTAATCAAGTATGAAAATAGTCAACCATAAACAAAGATTCAAACAATATAAGTCAAATAAGGAAATAATATGTATAAATAAGTAATGAAAATAATGTGGCTAGCAATTATAAAAATAGTAATATTAAATAATGGGTGTCGTTATTCCCTTCATTTAATAAAATCATGGTTGATGTCATATTCAAACCAGGGGTGTGTCTGAAGCTATATGAAACAAGAAATCTTAGTGATCTAGTAATTGAACTGTAGGTATTTGTTATTTTATTTTTTGGGGATTTTTACAGTGTCTTTAGGATTCCATGGCCAAAGCCTTATTATCTCTATGATGTAAGAAACTTGATAAAATAAACACTCATTGTTTGAATGAATTACTGGAAATAAACACACATACATGAATAAATAGATTGCTAGAAATAAACACACAATACAAAAGTAAACACACTTTGCTTGGAAATAAACACACGGTTAAAATTTTTGTGAAAAGCTTGTAAGGAAATGAAAATCTAGTCTATAACACCTATAGGGACAAGTATAAAACATATTTTAACTTAAAGAGTCAAAAACAATTTACATAATTAATAGATCTACAGTATTTACTTTAGAAATATAAATACCAATAAAACGAGAATCCTGGTTCTTGGAGGAGTGGGCCCTTGCTCCACCTTGAATCAAGATTTTACAAAGTGATATTCTCTCAAAATGAAGTGGCTATTTTATTGCTGAAATATTCTGTCTTACAAAAATATACTGAATATTTCTATATCTCTATCTCTATGTGTCTGTATGTATATGTTATTTTTTTCTTAATCTATCTATAAGTCTTTATATATGTATTTCTTTCAAAGATGCATTTACAACCATAGTTGTTCTACCGATTCAGATGGAACCAAATTATGCCCAAAATAGATGTTGAATTTGGAACCTTGTTGGACGTATAGTTGTCTGATAAGTTATCTCTGGATCTTTGAGTATGAAGAATAAAAAATCTTCTGATCTGCTCCTGATTGAAAGGCTCATTGATTGCTCTATCATTGGATGTCGTCAAAATAATAGATTCCCATTGGTTTTGGAACTTTGGAGAAGTTCTGGAACTAAAGGGGATTGTTCTTGATCTAACCGTGAAAGTTCCTGAGTTAAACGCAGGAGTTTCGGATCTAAGTGCTGGGGCTCCGAAACTGAGTTCTGAAAGTTACATAACTAAGCGATTGGAGCTCATAAAATATGTGATAGAGTTCTGGAACTAAGTCTAGAAGTTCTGGAACTAAGTCTAGAAGTTCCAGAACTAAGTCCGTATTGAAGCCAAGGCTCCCAAAAACATGTTGATCACTTCATACTCTGGTTATCTGACTGATTATGATATGTTTTATTACAAAAAATGAATTTCCACACACTTTGTTAGGATTATAGAGCTTTTAAATGTTAGAAATAAATTCAACAAAAGATGGAAAATTACATCCTAACTTACATTAGATCAAACAAAAAGTCACAAAATGCAGTCAAACTTGATAAAAAGGAGAGTAAAATAAGATCATTTATTGTGCATTAATGAGACATATTTTGGCCTTATCAAACACTGACTACATCTTTTCATAGAAAATTTTGAAGCATAATATGTAGAGCATGCCTTACACATGGAGTTCAATTACACTTTTCATGATGGCAAGTCAACATTTAGAACTACTTGGAAATGCTACCTGGCTTAGATAATACATATTGGTGCCATAAATCAAACTGGGAACTCAACATAAGTGATGCAACATATGTTCATGTAAAGGACGTAGTGATAGTGTCACCATATGCTTCAAGGGTCTATACAGTAGGTAGCTCACCTATTTTCTAAACCTTGAAAACATCTATCCCACTTGATGCAATTCAACCAACAATCATGGGATGTGTTTTGAGCATGATGGTGAATGTGGAAATTATTTCACTTTTCAATGAATATCAAGGAAGTTTAGGATTTTCAACTCTTTAACCTGTGACTCATAAGAACGTAGACCTCACTGTTGAGCTAGGAGGGCTCGGAGAGTTATAAAAATAGATCGGTTCTACTTAAAGAAGGCTTTTTCTAGGTCTTTGGTAAAGGAAAATTAGATTTTTCACTGATTTTTGAAGTAGAGCCAAAATCGATTAAAGTAGAGAAGTGTTAAAAATCTAGAGATGAAGAAGAAGTTGTTATTTTTCTAAGGAGTGTTATAATTTTCCTAATGTATCTGACTCATTTTCATGGAGAATGCACTATGAATCAGCTCATTTATAGGTGACAAAGGTTTATTATTCACTTTAGAAGGTAAAAATTGTACTGTAAGTGGTTTTTAATAGATCAATTCATGATTAAGTGAATTTGGAGACGTATCCCATCTAGATGAACTCTGTTATCAAGCTGTGGTGATTTTTTTTAGTTTATTTTATTTCTTATGATCAGATTTAAATTACAATATAATGAAATGAATAAATGATTAAGAAAAGAAATTAATTAGATTAAAGTCAGGGTTGACCTCCTAGAAATGTGGAAATACCTGGCGAATATAACCGGTTTCTACGGGAACTTGGGGGGTATGAAAAAATTTCGCCTGATTATCAAGCACTGAACATCAAGCAGACGCGCGACGGGAATCATCGCGCGTCAAGTAAATGCTTCGCGCGTCAAGGACCTTAGTGACACGCGTCAATCAACCTATCATGACGCGCGTCACTAAGGTCTATTGACGCGCGACACTAAGGTCTAACGCGCGAATTGCATGTACTTGACGCGCGACAGCAAAATCGCGCGTCTGCATGAGATCAAAAAATCTCATCACGCATCAACAAACTCTTTGTCGTGCGTCTGGATGATCAATATCTGTTGTACCTCCTTGTCGCGCATCAATAGAGTGACGCGCGTCAATAGGCCTTAGTGACGCACGTACTAAGGCCTATTAGCAAATATCATGTCTCAGGCCTTAGTGAAAATATTTAGTCGCGCGTCATAGACCTTAGTGACGCGAGTACTAAGGCCTCTTGACGCATGACATTAAAGAAACGCGCGTCACTAAGGCCTATTGACGCGCGTCAACAGGCTTAGTGACTCGTCTAGGCCTTATGTCGCGCGTCAATAGGCCTTAATGACGCGCGACAGCAAATATCATGTCGTGCGTCTACAACCCTCATCTTGCTCACTCCATGTCACATCAACAAAATTTCATTCACTATGCGGATCTACAGTATCTCCTTTTCTGCAAGACCCTCCTTGTCGGCATCAATAACTTACCCCCCTTGTCGCCGTATATAACTATGGGAATATCATATTGTTGAAAAATGTGAAGTAGAAGTGTTCTACCTGGCGAATAATATAGGTTTTATAGGGGATATTTTTCAAGGGGTAGGCGAAGCCGACCCCTAAAAAAAATTAAAGTTAATTTTTAGGCGAACACACTGGCCCGTGCCAAAAATGCCTTTTCAAAATTTTCAAAAATGGAATATTCGCCTTACGAATTTCGCCACTAAAATTATCCCTGATTAAAGTTACTTAATTGAATCACATACATCCTACAATGTGAAGGGACAATGTGTGGACTATGAAAATTCACATGGAGGAGATTCCATACAGACTGATATACATCTATAAAATGCCATCTTGTGACTCATTGATTGATGGAATTATCCATTCCAACAAATACTTAATCATTTTTATTCCTTTGTTGTTGATATCTTTGATTCTCCATCATCAACTTGGAAACAATAATCCTTTTCTAACTATTCTCAAAGATGGATATTCATTCCTCTATTTCTTTAACAACTTAAACAAGATTTGAATGTGAATCACCAAGAAATATATTTAGAACAAGCTACCTTTGGAATAAATCAATTATTTTCAGGTTTTTTTGATTTGTAAATCTTATTGATTATGCATAAATATGTAATATTTACTGAAATCCTAATTGGATAAGTTTGCAGTATAACTAAATGATAAATGATAATACTATACAATATGGACACAAACAACTAAGCTAATCAAAGATATGAAACCCTAAGTATAATGAGAGGATAATTGAAGACTTAGTTGATTTTTATGCAATAAACACTAGAAGTCTGATCATGGACTGTGTAACAATTGATCAATTGGGAGGATGGAAGAGTGTCACAAGGCATGGGGGTTCCAAAACTCAAAATTGTGAGTCTTGAAGGATTTGCACTGGGGACTAGGAGGATAGTAGAACAGTACAGTGGGCACCTACGTGCTATGGACTTATGGTAAGTGCCTAGTGACTATGTAGATTATCAAAATCTTCCTTTCTTGTGCTATAAGAGGTTCACTTCTACCTTCACTTTTGATCACCTTCTAGGTTGTTGCTAGATGATCATCGATATTAACTATGGTCAAACCTAGAACTTGGAATGAAAACTCCTACAAAACCCTCAAATAGATATCAAATCCTAAAAAATAAAGATTGATAAAATGGGAAAGTCAGACTAGACCCCAGTGGTTAACCACAATGAGTGAACTTACGACTGAGCATTGCACTACATCATCAGAATCCATGTAGTTCTTGTGTGTGTGTGAAAATAATGAACTAGGATGCCCTTGTGCAAGTGCATTTGATAGTGCGTTGATAGATCTAGAATGTAGAAATGTAATATATGTGTAATGGAAAATAATGAACTTCCCCTTCCTATGTTGTGTATGCAGAAAATGTAGTCCCTTGTCCTTGAATGGATGTTAGATGGATGCCTTAAAGTGCTTTAAGTGCCTTGTGGATGTAAGATTAGGTGATGATAGTATATGCTTAGTGCTTGGTCCTTTATTTTGAACACATAATTATGTATTTATATGATTCCCTTGTTTGAATTTTGTAATTGACAACTAAAAGGCCGAACCCATAAGTGAAAAAGATTCCCAAAAGGTAAAAGAGGCCCAAAATGAGTGAGTAAGTAAAAAAGGTCAGAGGGTGCCCAGAAGGGACATGAATGCCTAGCTGCTGTTTTAGATGGGTGCTAGTGTCCACAATAAAGCCATAAGGTAAGATAAATCAGGTTGATAAAGTCTCAACTGGGCTGTAGGGTATGTAAGACCAAATATAAAACAATAAAAACAAAAAATAGGCCAAATACAATCGTCAATTACTAGTTTTCTTTCTTAGGAATCATATGAATGTTTGTATGTGTTTAGGACCTAGAATTGTACCCAAGTGCATGATTTTGTGTCTTCAACCACACATACTAAATTTAATTTGTGATAATCTAAATTTTAGATCCTAGAGATTTGTAGTACTTATAACCATGTATATTCTTCTATGGCATAATAACTTGTCAAGGAGACATATTTTGTGGAGTGATTTCTCTTGAACCTTAGCATGGAAAGAGGAAATGACCTATAGGGGTGAAGCAAATTGTTGCAAGTATTTTCACCCTCAATCAACTTAATATGCATCTTACCTAATGAATGATGTACTCCTTTCATCTCTTGATATCTGACATAGGAATAAATATTCATATTATGTGAAAAAAAATTATCTCAAAGTGACCTTAGCTTCAAATAGTAGTCTATGATTATTGTTATTTTTAGGCAAAATTTTTTCCTATGTTCGCTTTTATAATTTAGTGGCTCATGATGGGGTTGTGTTCCCGAGTCCTTCTTATCAATTAAATCCATTGACCCATTAATTAGGTTTTTAAGATTCAAGTGGTTGTCACTAGTTTCTTGGGTGATATTCACACCATATTTGTCTTTCTATTGCTTCTCCAGATCTCATCCAACCAAAAAAATCCATATGTATAGGGAGAAAGGTCAATGTTCTTACTATGATCCAAAGGGTTTTATTAATTCCAATGTGATTTATACTTGCCAGTTTTATCATGGTGTGATCCTTTTTGTTCAAATCATCACCCAAAATGGTGTCATTTATAATTACAATGATTATTGCTAACCTATGCATTGTTGAGGTGAAAAAAGTGTATGAACTACAAAATCAAATTTCCCACTATAAAGTGTCCTTGTATGCCATGTTGCATACGTACTAAGAGCATGCCCAAATGTTTGTATCTACACAAGGTATGGTAAATTAACATGATTCAATAGGGCCATTTTGATTGAATGAACACCTTATTTTAAAACCTCCTCACACTACTATATAAGTCTGTACTGGAAGCTGTGACTCCATTATATGGGGTGTGTGATTCAAAATATTATGTCCCATCATTTGGAACGCATGTGACCTCATGGTCTTAATCTTAGGATTTTGAAATGAGCTATGAGAGGACTATTAGGATATTTTTCCTCTAACTGTTTACACCATATAAGTAATGCAACTTGCTTTGGTAGAAACCAAGGAACATCGCATAGATAATTTTGGACAAATCCACCTTGTTATTGTAGAAAAGAATAGTTTTCCTTTCCTACCCACCTGACATATCCTAATAGACCAAGAAAATGTGGTGTAGTGTTGAACAATTTTCATTTGTTTGAGTTACATACATCACTCATAATCTTCCAATCAATTCATAGGAGCCAAGTGTCAAAACTTCCATTATCACATGTTGAACATGGTGTCCGAACAGATTGCGGTATCCGAAACAGACATGTCATTACATTGTAATTTTCCTTAGCAAAGAAAAGTTTAGGTCAACCATGTCCCAAAAATTTAGCTTGTATCTTATAGAGACGTTACACATCTTCATGTTCTTCCAAATTTTTTATGAAGGGGGCCCCTTGGTTGGAATCCCTCATGTTAGAATCTATGTATGATAAATGCGTTGAGTGTTGTTATTGAAACTAATAGCAAAAGCTTCTTAAAGCAATAGATTTGTGTTATTGGCATAAAATTAGGATGCCTACCAAGTAGTGTTGTAAGGTTATATGCTTCTCCTAGACCTATTTACTTCAAAGTTATTATGAAACATGAATCCCATAATACAATAATGATGAAATTCTTCAACAACCTGATTGGCATGATGCATGTTTTTTTATTCATGAAGAAAATGCATGGAGAGTGATGAAACACTGGGTCCCCATTTTGTTCCAAACATAAAATTTTAATATGATAACATCCATGCTGGTATTTACCAATATATCATTTATATTCCATCCATCGATGCATGTGTCGAAAAATATATTGTGATCATATTTCTTATATTTAGTTTCATTAATATTCCTCTTCTAGATGTAACTTATTTTATATCATGTCCCAAATTTCTAATTTTATGAGATATTCATTGACCAAACAACGAGATTGTGAGGAGTGGAATAGACACTGTAGAGAGATAAGGAAGCATAGAGTAAGATTTATTATAAACCATTTACAAGTCTACTTTGTGTGATTAAGCAATTTCACTTAAGTATTATCAATGAAGGATGTATGGGACCATTTCATGGAATCTACACTTCATGTTATTCCATGCAATCAATACCCTCGTTGTCATATAGGATGTACAAGTTTCCCTAGAATATAGGTTCACTAACTCAACTAAATGATCTTATTGATTTCTTATATTCGTGAGTTGTTATAACTACACACCGAAATGCCTACGTGATTATAAATCACTATACAAATTAATATGAATAAGTGAGCACTAAATGTAATAATTTCCTAAAAGAGATAACTCATTTGATGTGCAAAGTACATAATTATTTGAATTCATCCATGTCCATTTTTTCAAGTTATGAGATCCCTAGTTTATTCTTAATTAACCCATCTTCTATAAGGAATTCAATTTCATCATGTGCTCTCAGACAAGCTCTTTGGTTTCTTTCAGAACTTATTTTTTCTACCTCCCTTTAAAGTAGCCTTTTTTATGGATTTATTCAAAGGTCATCGAGAATATTCTCCAAGGGATATGTGGAATGATTGCACCATGTGAGGACTCCTCTAGTGGTGCTCTATACCCTCGGTGATGGAGGTGATTGTACCTTATGAATTGATTTATACCTTCGGTGATGGATTGGATCTTGGCACCTAATAATCATATAGAAATATATGTAAATTGTTTATGTGAAGGATCATCCATTCTTTCTCTAGGCTTTGATGAGATGGACTAATGGACCAATGGAATGGAGGTACCCTCGTGGATTATGCTCCTTTTGAGAATGTACATTTGAAATGGTCCACTGGGAAATCATTTTGCTAATGAACTGAGGGAATTGAAACTCTCAAGAAGAGAAGTTCTTGGTGGCAGAATATTTGATGCCTCTACACTTCCACCTGATTTGAATGCATTTTCCACCACAATATTCATGGTTGATTCCCCACCATATTCTTCCTGCAAAGCACAAGTGATCGAGTCTCATGTATTTGATCAATGTCACAACCTTTATTGTAAGGTGCATAATGAATGTTACACAATCTTACAATACCCAGTGATGCTTTTGTTGGGTGTAATACAAAAAATAAGCATTTAAGACATTAGATAAGAAATATCTCATTGTGGATAGTTGATAAACAAAATAAGTGCAATAAATCACACACCCATATGAATTGTTAGGTTGTGGAGCCTGTTTTCATGTGTGAAAGTGTTGAAGATTGTACACTAAGAGTACTGTACACTTTTCATGTATCCTCGTCGGGGAAGGGCCGGGCCGGGCCTCGAGGGTGTCCGGGGGCGGAAACCCCCATGTAGCAGGGGTTCGGGGGCGCAGCCCCCAAAATTTTTTTTTTTAGGCGTAAAATTTTTTGGCCTCTAAAAATGCACCCGAACATATCGGGAAACGTGCTTTTCTCATATGGGCGATTTTTTTGACCCATAGGTTTATGGGACGGGTTTTTCCCATGGTTTTGATACCCACGGTTTTGTAAAACTACTTAAGTAGTTGTCTATTTATATGGTCTTATGCATATGATAGATGGACAAGCAAATGTATTGCAGATGTGTTTTGAATTCGGTTGTGAATTCTGTAGAGTTTGTTGAGCATAGCTCCAAATAGATCTGGGTATTGTATTGAGAGAGCGGTGGCTTGTAATAAAATCTGAGCAAGTGATTCTTGGTGGACGTAGCCCAAATTGGGTGAACCACGTTAAATACTGTCTCTTTGTGTTGTGTTATTTTATTCTGCAATTTAATTTGAGATCTGTAATAATTTCTACATATTAGTTTCTACTGTTGCGATTCTGTGAGGGATTATTCCACATATTTTATGCCTTATTTCCTAACATGTATCATGATAATCGTGATCAAAGAATATAATGACTGGTGGAAATGCATCAGTACTAGCAACTAGAAAATCAAGATCCCTCGATGAAGGAGGAGGTAATGCATGATATGTACGATTAGATGAAGAGTCATTGGCTTACTTGTCATGTTTAGGGAGAGGATCATTATATATTTTAATATTTTATTTTCATTAACCGGCGTAGATGTTGAAGGCTCACAGAGATCGATTTCATTATTGTCTATAAGAATTTGAGTGAGATATAGGATTTTGAAACATCGATCTGTAGAATGCCCAATGCATCGATGATAGTCACATATAGTATTTTCATTATAATTACATCCTTTATGGCGAGATGGATCCAGATCAAGTGGAGGAGGAAGCGTAATAATATTTCTCTCAATGAATTATGGAAATAGAATATGTGGAGCACGAGGTAATTTTTTGAATGCACGCTTTCGAGGCTTCTACTAGAGATTTTAAGGAGTAGAGACAACGTTAATAGTATATTTTTCTTCAGTGATCTTAGTAGATGGCTTGAAATTTGACTTTCCTTGAATCCGATTAGAGGATGCTAAAGCTTAATCATGATACTTTAGTTTTCCCATAGAGATAATTTTTCCTTCATGTAATTTAAGGGTATAACATAAATGATAAAATGAAGGAGTCATTTAAAACATGAAACTCTCTTGTAGAGGTGGTAAGAGACTTTGGAAAAATATATCTTTAAGTTTGAAGTCAGTAATAACATTGGTCATCCTAGTTAGGTTTTTCTTATATCATACAACATAGCTCGCTAAATTATCATTAGATCCTTATTTAATTTGTGCAAGTGGATCATATGATATATTATAACTAATATTGATTGAAAAATGAATGATAAAAGAATCATCTAGATGTGTAAATGATTTTACTAAATGAACAGGTAGATCATACAACCAACACATAGCATAATCTTGGAGAATTATAGGAAGCTACTTTTACAGTAAAGTATAATCATTCGCATAATTGAGACATGCCACATGAAAAGATCTAAGATGGTCTTGAGGATCACTATGGCCATTGAAGGTGAAAACATTAGGGTTGAAAATATTTGGAGGAATTTTATAGGTGGAAATTTAGGCTGTGAAAGGAGTATGAATGAGTAAAGTGGAGTCAAGAGATGGAGATTCAAGAGAAGTACCCTACTAAATTTAGTGGATTTAAACTTGGAGACCTTGATAAAGAGATGTTAGGTCCTAAGTACCAATAGAAGAGACTTTTCATGTGTGATAAATAAGAGGTGAAGTGAAGTGATTAGTGGGAATAGGAACAAATACAGGAACATTAGAAGTCGGTGGAAGGGAGGAATTAGGAGGCTAAGTAGAAATAGGAATGGAAGTGATGGTAGAAGTAGGGAGACTAAGCTCAGCTAGATTGGTGGATTCCTCACGACTAGAGAATAAAAGTAGATCGAGATCTTGTGGATGTTCTGTAATATGATCATTGAGATATTGAAGGTGGCCTTCAGTAAAGGATCTGTAAGATTGAGCCATGATTAAAAAAAATGAAAAAATTCCTAGAAGCAAGGATGGGTTCAAGCGACGGGTTCACAAAATGATTTAACAATTATGGAATTTGTGAAATACTAAATGCAGAGTCAAATATGATAAATAAACAATAAAGCATAGATCTAACATAAACAATAAGCTAGATAAAAATGAAACCCTATGTGAAAGAGAGGGAATAAAAGACTTAGTTTATTTTACGATAAATCTTGAAGTGTTCTGAAATGGAAAGATGATGAATGGGAGGAGGAGAATATCACAACCATACTAAAAAAAAATTGGATTTTTTGAATGATTTAGGACTAGAGTGCTTGGAATAGGACTGAGGTGCCTAGGCATTAGAGACCACTATTAGGCATATATGACTGTGTAAGGGCTCATAATAATTATTTTTCTTATGTCGCAAGATCGCACTAAAAATTTTTTTTGTTCACCTGTATGTCATTGGATGATCATTGAATTCTCCTGAAACCTTCAAAATAAATGACATCCTACAAAACCCTTAAATATATCAAATCCTAAAAAATAAAGATGCAAATGGGAAATGAGAATGACCCTGGCGGTCACCTGCTAGAGTGAACTTATGACCGAGCACAACACTACATCTCATAATCCTTGTAGTTATTGTGTGTGTGTAGAAATCATTCCCTAGGAAGGTTTTGTACAATATGTTCTTGATAACGAGTGATAACTAGATGTAGTAATGTAAATAGATGTTTGGATGAAAAAATGAAATTCCCATCCTATGCGTGTATGTAGAAATTGTACTCCCTTGTCCCTTAAATGAGTGTTAGATGGATGCCTTTGATGCTCTTAGAATGCCTTTGGATACAACCATAGGTGGTGATAATAGATTATTAGAGCTTGGTCCTTTATTTTGGTCACATAGCTTTGTATTTATATGATTCCCTTGTTTTAATTTTGTAATTAAAAATTGGAAGGACGACCCATAAGAAAATAAAATTCCCAAAATATAAAAGAATCCCAACAAGAGGTGAGTAAGAAATGGAAAGTGGTTCGGGGTCACCCATAGGGGACGAGGGTGCCTGAGAGCTGGCAAGTCCTGGTTGGGCATTGGTGTCTAAAGTCGTAAAAGATAAACAAGTAAAGTAATGACTTAGGTTGTACGGTGTGCAAGACCAGATAGAAAACAAAAAAAAAATACAAAAGGACCAAGATACCGTTGTCAATTACTAGTATTTCTCTGCTTAGGAATCATATGAATGCATATTATGTGTTTATGGACCTAGAAATGTACTCGAGTGCGTAATTTTGTGTCTACATGCTGACATGTTGCATTAAAAGGTTTATAACCTATGTTGAAAATTACCCTAAATATTACCAGTAGGGATATGCTTGCAAGGATAAGTCTTGTTTATGGATGTATACACAGATTTCTTGTAGTAATTCATATTTTTAACTACGTTATGTGGCAATAAGGTCAGTCAAATGATTGGAAACTTGATGTCAAGGATATCGATCACTAGATGTAAGATGGGTTTATGAATGTATGATTGGATTGTCTGTTAGGAGGCAATCTCATGATCGAAGGATTGAAGTTGCTCAATTGACATGATGTTTGATCCTTGTGTTAATAATGCATGTTAGGATTTACAGTGGCTTTGAGGAGGTGGGAGAAGCTTGTACCGACGTGCATAGTCATTTTGAATTTCTACATTCTACTGACTTCTTTCATCAATGATCTATGACTAATGAGATTTGGATTACTTCTTTCTCTTTGGAGTAGAAATATGGGAGCTTCACACGGTTCTCACAAGAATGGGATCATGCTAGATATCAGATAAGAACTTCAGCTGTGGAAAAATGTCATCAACCAATGTGTAAAATTTAAATAGGTACAATGCTTGTAAACAAATGGGATATCTTCTTACTCTTGAAGGGCCTTATACATGATGTCCTCTATAAATCATTGGATTTTGAGAAGATCACCAAGGATTGAAAACCTTGTATGGGAGTCTTCTCAAAATTATGAGCTAGAGTTGTATGGTCTCTCAAGAGTAGGATTCCAGAGGAGGATGTTAGACAATGATTATGAATTTTCACTTAGTTATGGTGGTACCAAACCTATGGGATATGAACACCTTGTTCAATGGTTATCTTTTGGATTGTTGATCAAGATTAGTAAGGTTGATAATTGCATCAAGATTGGTGTGGTTTTATTGCCATTGATTTTGACCTGGTGGATATTTTGGATGATACATTCATAGAAAAAATGTGCAATATATCCCAATAATTGTCATACCTTGTATTGATTGATTTAGATTAGGTTTCAAGAAAACCTTACATTGTTGATTGTAGTGATTGATTTTGATTTGAATGTTGCTTTTTATCAAAATTTGGGCTTCAAGGACTTAAGCTTTACGTGGTAAAATTATGTAGAAACCCTTTGGGGGAGATGTCCTCAAGTTTAAGGTACAAAGTTGTCATGACCCAAGTCTTTACCAATAAATTTTTTTTATCGTTCATGCATCGATTTTGACGAATTCCCTTGAATGTCGATGGTAGTCGCAAACACATAGCTTCCTGATATCAAGATGAATCTATAGGGGAATTTTCATCAAAAAGTGAATTTTAATTTTGGATACCCATTAGATCATGCCTCCTTCATTTGTAAATTTTGACCTGGAAGATCCCTAGTACAAAGATCTACCCAGCATAACCTCTCCTATTGTCTAGATTTTGGTAATTAAGTCTCTTCCAGGGTTTAACACCCTCTATTTTTAGGGTGAGGTGAGGTGGTAAGATACCACTTTAATAAACACTTTCTGATTGACTTAGGGGTCTTATATTTTAACACCCTTAGATCCTCACCTTTCTAAATTTTTTATGTTTGTTGGATATGTTTGATTATGTTACTAGTTCATCAATCACCCTTATTTGGATGGAGGAATGGATTTTCCATGAAAGGATTGGCTTGATCATTTTTTGTGTTTGATATGAGCATGGTCATAAATTTAACTTCCCTCTTACCTTTGGAAAGGTGCTTCAATACTTTTGTGACCAGGATTTCCTTGTTAAGTTTGACTGAATAGAATTGGTATCTTAAGGAGTTGTTTCAATTGTTGACCTATTTGATTTGAATTGTGACTGTTCATGCATAGCTGATCAATGGAATGGATCTAGCTTGACACAAATATCTTTTCATTTGTTTGTTTCCTTATGAATTTGAGTTACTCAATACTATTGGATCCCTAAATATGCCTTATCAAAAGATTTTGATAACTCTGACATATGTCTTTTGATTCTTAATGAGTGCCTTGTTTAGTAGAATGGTCTTAGAAAATTTTGAACAAGGTATAACTAGTAACTGGACATTTGAAAATTGACCTAAGTCTTTTTATATCCTGATCTAGAAAAATTGCCACTACAGAATTCTAAGTAAATCTTTGGGAGTAGTAACATATCACTGTATTCTTAAGGTATGATAAACTGAGTGTTCTTGACTAAAGTTTAATTTCTTTGACTGTCAAAAGGGTTGGTCCATAGATTTTAACAATAGTTTCAGGAACTGTAGTATTTTAACTTGTCAATGTAGTTCAACTTAGACAAAGATTAAATCCTTGTTCCATTTCTACTCTCAAAGGTTTGAATCAGACAAAGTTTCACCGCATTTCTTAATACAATCATAGTTTGATTCAATACAAAGTAACATCAATTTAAGTTTTTCAAACAAGATGTGGGGGAAATTGCAAGCTAAACACAACCTCAAGCTAGTTTTGGGATCATAATAGTCAACTAGGAGTATAGCAACTTGAATCAGGAGAGTCCTTAATATACCTTTTGGTATGTGAGACTTCACAAGTCCATAAAACTCACCTTAGGATCCTCCTTATCTACGTGGTGCACTTGGATTTGAAGGGTCCAATCACCTCTTGACCTTCACTCTAGTCATTTCAGCTTGACCAAAACCCCTAAAACAGGTGTTTCATGTGAAATTCTATATAAGGTCTGGTTATCTAGGATGTGGAATCCACTCAGTTTGACATTGCTAGACCTAAAATAGGTCAATGCTAAAGCCAAAAATGATAAATGTTTCCACAAATTTATATAGCCCGTTGGAACACAAGATTCTTCTCCATAAGATGACTCTGGTAGTGACTAGTCTATAAGCCATCTACAATCCTAATCAAGATGATTATAAAAACAATTGACATAGTTTTTAGACTTTCCAAGATCACCTACATGGCGTGAGGAATAGAGCATACCACAGTTAAGATGAGGCTCAAACAAAAAAAGAGTGAAAAGTAAATATTACACACATTAAAAATGTGTTTTCAAATATTTAGTTAATCTCAAGTTATTCTTATCATTCACTTATGTCACGCACAAATATGTAAATTAAACTATGTGATTGCAAACTAAGATAGGACTTTACAATATGCTATTCTAAAATAATGAATGAATATGTATACTTGTCCAAAACAAATAGGACTATGATAACCAAACTGCAAAGTAAATAACACAAATAGAAAACATTCATACCACATTTGGTTAATGGAATTCATGTCATAATTTGGTAACATTGTATTGTGATAAGATGATCACAGGAACTTGTGCATACATAAGTTTTAGCACAGTTTAGAAGCAACAACAAATGACCCAATTAGTGCATTTTACAAAGCTGATAAAAGATCGATATAAGAGAAAAACTCATAAGAGTCTTGTCTTCAAGCCATTGAAACACAACTGTGAGGCCACTAATTACCAGAGAAATGATGCCTCTAATGTAGACAATAAACTCACTACAAAATGAAAGGTTGCCACAAAATGTCACAAGGTGCACAAAAATTTAAAAAAATATCAAAACATAGGCATTTAAACTAACTAGGTAGAGTGTCACAAAATCGAGTAAAAACTAACTGAATTAGATAAATACACAAGTGAATACAGTTGCTCACAATGACCCTTCATTACAGGCTTTATTAAAAATTTACTGACACATAGGCCTAAAATACCACCACACTGTGATAATTTGAATATTTGAAATGTGTTTTGAATACGTAAACCTACACAAGACAAGGTTATCACATAGTTAAGGCCAGTCAAAATTGACTAAATAATACACTAAGAAACCGCCAAAAGTGTCATAAGGACACCCTAATATAGCTTATTGAAACAAAAATACATGGGTATATTGTACAAGGATGTTCCTGGATCAGCCTAAGAGAGAGTGACCCACTAAAAGTAACATGTGAAATAGAAGACCTAGTAGGAGGGTTAGGAGGGAGTGACCAACTAGAAGTAGCATGTGAACTAGAATACCTAGCAGAATACCTAGGAGGGAGTGACCCATAAGAAGTCATAAGTTGCTGCCAAAACTGAGAAAACCTATACATATACATAGCTAGGAGAACCACAGTAAGAGTTATATCATTTTGGCCAAAACTCCACTTAAGTATAAAAGCCACAATGTAAAGTATACTCATAACTATAACCACTTGATGATTATGAATAAACTTAACATAGTGATGTAATATAGATGGGATAGACCTAAAATAGTGTAGACAAGGGTTGCTAAACATGTCATAAATGCTACATAGAATTGTAACAAAATCTGGAAATGTAAAAGTCATAACTAAAAGTATAGGAACAAGTTTCAATTTTGATGTTTTTTATGGCAGCCATTAATGTTAATACTTAAATTTACAATATCATAGGGATGTCTGGAAGATTAAAACTCAGTTCAAACATTAATATAATCAGGATTTCTTAAAAAAAACATGAGAAGCTTCATTTTTTGTAATCATTGATGGATCTGGAATTCTGTTCATCAAAAGTAGTATATCTGGAATGTTTCATTATGAATTTTTAGGTTTTATAGCTATCAATATTGGTAGATAGTCATACCAAGTGATGGAAATAGGCTTGGCAGTTAGTTGTTTTATGTTTTCAAATCACCCAATAGTCAATTTTATTCATGGATGAGGTCATTAAGTTGCTTAGGGAAATGTTGTCATCCAAATGTGCAACAAGGAAATTGTCAATTTCTATAGCATGACAACTATACAGGATGTGTCAAAACATTTCAAATACTTTTACCCTTCCGAGACACCCCGGGTCTACCCGATTAGTCCAGTGACATTCCAAATTGATGTTAACTCATTACCCTAGGTGATTTAGGAAGGTAAATTCAAAACCCCTATGTGATTTTAGGAGTTCAGATGAAAACAACCAAACTCCAGGAAGTTGTGGGAAGGGCTATCGTTAGCCTTCCTAGGATTGGAACAACCCCATGGAGCAGAACATAGAACCCAAACTGTAACATGGAAGTGAATAAAAGGAATTGGAACATTATGGAATTGATTTAGGAATATTCAAGAAGGTATTATAAGAAGTATGGTTAGTTTCACCAAAATTAGGGTATAGGCCTAGCAGTGCATAGGCCAGAACATATGTTGAGTATCAATAAGATGATTCAAGGAGCTTTGGATGGAGTTAGGAGAAAGGAATACATCATCAGAAATGGAATTCCAATATATATAAGATGGTGAAATTATCACTTTCACAACACTTTGGAGAAATAGGTCTACCAGCAGTTTTTCACATGCACAAGTGGAATACCAGATCAAAACTGTCACTTTTTTAGGAATCAAATGGAGGAATAAAAACATGATATCCCCACCATTAGATTTCGAAGGCCATTTTAAGTCAATATCATATAATTTTTCATCAAAACATTCCATCGGGAGATCGAGATATCATCATTTCAAGTTACCCTCTAAGAGTGTGTTCAGGAGTTAGCCAATTTTTTAGTAGGACACGTGTCAGCATCCAGGAGTCTATGCACAATTTCATGTCCTTTATGTCCCTTAAATAAAAGGGACATAAGGGTCAAGAAAATTTGTCTAGCCCCTATAAGAATCCTATGGATCCTCATGCGACCTCTTAGACCACCAGTTCAGCTCCCGGGAGCTAGTGGAGCCTTCTTCCCTTTCCGTTAGATATAGTGACATGTGTCATCTTCTGGCACACCATGTAATTTGATGTCCCTCATATACATTTTTATTGAGGGACATCAAGGTCTAAAAATTCACCCAACCCCTAAGGAGACTCTTGGTCACCCATGTAACCCATTCAAGAGCAATTTTCTAGCCCCAAGTGTTTATCAGCCCTTCATTCTCAATTGTCAGATCAAGTGTCATGTGTCATCTTCTGGTGAGCCATGTAGTTTTATGTCCCTCATGTACCTTTTTGCCGAGGTACATAAAGGTCTGAAAAATGCACCTAGCCCCTCCAAAAATCCTCATGGTTCATCATGTGACCAACTTGCAGCCCTTAAGTGCTTTAAAGCTAATTTTTGCTCAAATTCCTTGTCATTAGATCTCTGCCACATGTCGCAACCAAGCATCATGTGCAATTTGATTTCCCTCACATCCATTAATTCTTAAGTGAATTTAAGGACACGAAATTTTTCCTCACTTCCATCTTTTCTTTATTTCAAATTTTCAAGAACCCCTCCTATTTTCTGCTTCTCACATCTAACCTATCCATGTACAGCCTGCTCTATAACTTCCTCTACTACTTCCCATCACCTGCCACCATTATTGAAGCTCAAACCAGCTTACTAAATTTTTTTTTTCCATGATAATACATAGTTCCTAGAATAAAAATTGACCAAACCAAGGAGAAAAATGAAGAACAAAGAAGAAGAAACAGTGAAATCCTTCATGTCGTGAAGTAAAAATTTAAAGAGCTCTTACAAACTGATGCACAGATTGAAAAAACCAAAATTTGTTGTTCTTTTCTCAATAAAAAATAATTAGAAACACAACTTCAAACCCTCCTTCCATGGCACAAAATGTTTACAGCAAAGATATCCATTTCTAAATTAGGTCACACTCCCCTTTGGTCCCTCGACAAATAAGCACCCTTCATCACATTCATCTAGCCATGGCCCCCTTCACCCCACTAATATTAATTTAATTAAAATAATTTATTATCCTCACTATCTTTATTATTTAAATATCTTAATTTAAATAATATCCACACATACAGTTCACTTAGACACCTCACCAAGCCAACTCAACCTAAGACCTATTCTTAGTAAGTTGCCATAACTAACTAAGACTTACCCAAACCCTAAAAATCAATGCCTACATTCCCTCTAACCACATTCCCGCATGCTTACAAGAAGCTCCCAGTCTAATCCATGGGTTAATGACATGAGATCCAAGGAAATCAAGAGGATCTCCCTAGTTTAGTAAACCTAGGAAATCCCACCTTGACCGACGCCGGTTACCCCTAACCGTCACCGGTTAAGCCGGAACCACCGTCGGTTACCCTTTTAACCCCAAAACAACCTTATTCTCAAGGTTGAAAGTTGAAAAAAAAAAGGTTGGCGAGCATTAACACATCTCAGAGAGATAACACATCTTCAGAGAGTGAATTCCAGTGAGAACACGCATGCAAGGAAGGAGATCAAGCATCTTTTCCTGCACAAGCCATCCCAAGCCATGATCTGATCTAACCAAGCAAAGAGGAATGTACATGCAGCCCATGCAGAAGCTTTCCTTCAGTTGGTGATCACTTGCAGCCTTCAACCTCTCATCAGCACCTCCATCCCTCACTCACAGGCATCCAGGACCAGAATCCAAGTAAGTATAATGTCATATTTCTCTGGTTTATTTCATTTCATCATCATTTTATCATCTATTGTTTACCTAGCCACCTATTGACCTTCTCCAACATTTCCACCTCCATATACCCATTAAAACCTCACCAAATCCTACCCCAGTCACCCAATACCTCATCCTGACCAACCAAAGTCCTTTGTGCAATCACAAAGGAGACCCAAAGCTTGTTCTGTGGCATTTCCAGATTTCCACAGTAATCGGCACCGGTTACACCTAACCACCGTCGGTTACCTTTAACCGACATCGGTCTCTGTATTTTCCCATACAACCCAGAACAGAGACCTACCCACCTAATTTCATCTCACCCTCATCACCTGTGATCTACCTGAGACCTCTGTCAAACCTGCAGAGACCCAGAACCAATCATTTGACCTTTGGATTCTATTCTAGCTTAGCCTATTAGATTAGATCTATTTCTTATTGTGTTTTAAGTGAGATACCTAAATCATTTCAAATTACAATAGGATTTACTTTGTTTACAACATTAAATTGTTTAAAACAGTGGACTGACAGCCATCTAGGAAGTATCACACTTCTCGGATCTAGCATACGCTAGGCAGTTCACTGCCCATATTGTTTAATTCCTTCTGGTGGTCTTGCTTTGCATTACAGGTAGTTCCTCCTAGCCAAAAGGAAGCTCTCATGATCAGCTGTGGATTCAGAAGTCATACGCGTGCAACAACCCATCAACCAACATTTGAACAGGTATTCCTCCTATGCCCGTTACCCTATCTGTTTCGTCAACACTTCAAAGAAATGATCTAAGAATCAGGTGAAACATTTTGGCATGCCCGGTGGGACCCATCCGGGGTTCCTTGCATTTCATTCATTCCTAGGAAAATTTGTGTGTTTGTTTCCCTTCTGAAAAGCATACACACTAATTTTCTTCCTTCCTCTTCTTTCTATTTTCTCTAAAGGAAACTTTTCTTTTGGTGTAATTAAAAAGAACCATTTCTTCATGTTTTCTGCATTGTAGTGAAAGAGCATCCCTCTTCCTCTTCATCTTATTGTGTCATCCAATTTCACATTTGATTTGGGCTTAAAAATAAGTGCATTCCATTCTGATTTTTTGCATTATCTCACATAATTGAGGGCAACCTATATGTTAGAAGTCATTCCCAGCTAATGGTTTACAAACGAATCGTAGAAAAGCACTTCTTTCCTTTTCTTTTCTCCGAGTCTTACCAAACCTCACAAAAATTTAAAATACACACATCTTTAAACAACATCCTACCTGGAAGAAGTTGTAGGTGATCACATGATCATGGAAAAGTGGGCACCCATCTCGCTGTTCTGTCGAGTAATACTTCAGAGTGAAGCCCACCCCAACCATAACATACCTGAAACCTCACCTTTTAGATCTCCTTCTTTGTAGGAAGCCATCCTCACCCAAAAAACTCTATTTCACAATTCATGTGTCAGTCCCTAAATAGCATAAGCTAAACAAACATAATAGAAAAGGCACTCCTAGAATCACATTTTTCTTAGTGTTTCTGCTTGGCTTGTGTTTTGAGGTGAGAAATCACATTCTTCATTATTTTGTTCATCCTTGCATGCTCCTCATCACAGCTGGTGTATTTCTGGCTTCACCTGAGTGTGCCTGGGCCATATCATCATCATTCCCAGAATTCTGGGTCTGATTCTACATCATATTTTAATTCACAACCACTTTTCTTTCATCACTGTTTCAATTTCACAGTAACCGTCGTCGGTTACCTCTGACCGTCATCGGTTATACCCAACCGACGTCGGTTCCAGGTCCTTTTGCTAACCTACTCAAAAGGACATTTTATTCATTTTCTTCCACTTTTCACAGTCCCTGTCACTACCATCATTCCCATTGACATTGTAAACATCATCAGATTTGGCATACCTGTCAGATTTCACCTTCTACCTTGTTTTTCACTCACTGTCCATTTTCTACAGTGACCGGCAGTGGTTACCCCTGACCGGCGTCAGTTTTCCCTAACCGGCATCGGTTAGCCTGTTTCACATTCCAACCACCATTTGGTACCTAATCCACTTTTTTACCACCAGATTCACCTGTTCCTACTGTTCTCTGTGTCATTTACAGAGAAGCAGCCCTACCTGATCAGTACTGGTTCACATGGTGCTGACCCGAAGACAAGCAAGTGCACTCGTATTTCATGCCAGTTGTCAACCACTCCCACCTAGTCCTTCACCACCTTCCATTTTATCACCAGCCATGGATCCCATCCAACCTATTACTATCGCTACCGGAGATGAGGAGTTCACATGACTCCTTGACCAAAACCCTGCCGCCTTGCAGTTTTACCTTTCCCACTCATCCACTCGAGATGCCTCGGGTCAGTTGATATATGACATGCCCATATCTATCCCCTGACTCTCACTCCCACTCCTGCATCGGCCCCATCTGGCTCTGTGCTGCCCGCATCTACCTTACCCCCAGTCATTTCACAGCTAGGTCCTATACCCGCTATGACTGCCACATCTGCTACCTCGTGGCACCCGTTACATCCACCATACCCTCGACAACTACCCCAAACACAACCTCATCCACCCCTAATGTCTCACACATACCCGTAGCTACATTACCACCTCCAGTGTCGGTGACCCCTACCCCATTTCAGAATGTGGTCCTTTCCATTCCACAATCATTAGCCCCTATTGCCACTAGGGTTACCATGACCCTTCCACCCCCATATACATACTATCAACAACCTCCTGTTTCATCCATTATTCATTCTGGGTACGTACCCCCTATTTCACTACCTTCTTCTCAATCAACCTACATGGAAGCCCCATACACTGGAGTGCCACCCCTATTATATGCCCAAAACCAACCCTCTCATGCTACAGGAGGCACCCAATCATCACAACCCACCAATGACCTAATTAAATTGATGTTGGACAAGATGCAGACATTGGAGGCATCAAATTTCCAGCTCCCGTAACACTCTCACCTATGACGAGATTTGCAACGAGCCCATCCACCCATCCATTCCTATCCGCTCATACCCCGTGCATTGGGAAATGCCTAAATTCAATCATTTCAATAGCAAAGAAGACCCACAACAACATTTGTGGTCGTTCAAACATGGGTGTTATCTGATCGCTCATGATGATGCCTTGCTCTTGAGAACCTTTCCCATGTCCCTCATTGGACCTGCATTAGATTGGTATAGTGGGTTACCTAGACACTCTATATTCTCATTCAATCAGGTAGCCCAAGCCTTCTTGGATCATTTCTCTATCAATATCATCAAGAAGGTTACCATGACCGATCTATACTCCACACATCAGTATGAGGACAAATCTATCATAGATTTTGGCACTCGATGGTGTAGCTTGATCAACCAACTTACCTTCCAACTGCCACAAATAGAACTCATCGAGCTCTTCACATGGGCTTGTGCTAGACATATCTCACTGACCTTGCAGGTCCAAACCTTCCAAACATTCGATGAAGCATTCACTATGGCACGAAAGTTAGAGATTCGGGCCATCGAAGAGAAGAAAATCCAATTACGCAATAAGAATTTGGCATTCAAGTCGAATGATACCTCTTCTTCTTCCAAACCACAAACCAATTATTCAAAAGCTAAGGGCACCGCTAACGCAGTGGTACTCAAGGCCGGCCCAGCTCATCCATCAAATCAGGCTACCCCCTCATCTAATCTCTCACCTATCCATACTTTTCAATTCAGATGAGAGCAGTGGAAATATACCCCAATTGGGGAACCTTACTCTTCTGTCTTAGAAAATCTTATCAAAGCTGGAGCCATCACCCTTCCACCTATAAAACCACACACTGGTTTTGACCCTGCTCGCCCCATGCCCGCATGGTATAAAGAACATGATTTCTGTAACTATCATCGAGTAAAGGGTCATAGTGATGGCAACTGTATCACTTTCAAAAATATTGTCCAAGAAATTCTTGAGAAAGGCAAGTTAACCATGGATAATCCTAATGCACCTACCAACCAAAACCTACACATCTTCAAGAAACCATTTCCCAACCATGCCCCTTCATCTGATCAAACCGGTGAGACCTCAACTCATGATACCCATACCCGTGAGGTTCACGCTATCTTTAATGATGTACCTGTCACCTCCCAATTACCCCATATTCCTTCCATAGAGGAGATCCTAGCCCGAAATCCTCCTTCCACATTGGAACCAACCTCCCCTGTTCCTTCACCAACAGAGGAACACCTTTCATCTCCTTCATCACCTACGGAGGAGTCTTCCGCTAACATTGAGACCATCTCACCCCTGGCTTCACCACTTAGAGAACCTTTACCCACAGTACCTCCTCCACCCATAGAGGAGCACCCATTACCTCCTCCACCCATAGAGGAGCACCCATTACCTCCTCCACCCATGCACCTATCCATTCCTCCACTTATAGAGGAGCTCCCATCATCTCCTCCACCCATCATAGACCCAGTTGAGATACCTTTGCCTCTTGGTGAGCATTCTCCATCAGCTACCCAAAATCCTACAGACCTACTTTCGGCTCTCTTACCCACGGAAGCTGAAGCTAGCCAATTCCCCATCTCTAAGACACTTTTTATGGGAATTTCCATTAGGTCTTCATCAAATCCACCTACGGACGTGCCATTCTCATGTTTGGCTGATCACTTAGATTATGTAGATAGGGCCGTACTATGGGGGTGCCTTTTACTTCCCGTCTCAACACAGATGCAGAGATCCCTTGCTGATACCTCCACTATCTACCCAAAAATATTTTGACCAATCGAACCAAACACAACCACCTCTATCACAACCCCTTCCATGACACCTGTTATAGCTCAAACCACACCCTTACCCATAACCCAACCTACATCTAAACCCAAACCCACACCTACAACATTTTCCTCAACTAAACCTATTACCACTTTAGGGGTCACCCCGACCACCAGCCTTACTCATCCACCTATCAAACTGGATTTAGCTACATCCTCCAAAGTCAACACCACACCTACTCTGACACCCAAACAGAAGCACCAAACCCATAGACTCATACCCAGCTACACCAATCACACCTACACCTGTCCCGTCTATCTTAGGACCTCAGCTTCCCAACATGGTCAAGAAACCTCCACCCATCAATAAACCAAAAACACAACAACCCATTCCTTCCTCACAAACCTCTAACCTACCCAGATGCCCAACCTGACTTACACCACACCTGCAATCTTTACCACCCATACCTCCAATACACTCAGCTATTGCTTCACTACCCACTACACTTCAGTCGCTGTCTCTCACACCTCAAGCACGACCCACATCATCTACCTTCACAGCACCCCTGTTATCCCCATGGGTAACTCACCCTCTTCCTCCATCTACTTTTCCTTCTAGACCTCATACACCCACATCACCTTTACCCAAGAAGGTGCAACCCAAAAACAAAACTCCACTACCCCACAATAAGGTAGTCAAAACAACCACACACCCTCCTACCATCCATCTACTATACCCCTACCTAAACAAAACAATCAACCACACCTACACCCAAACCCACGTTCACTTCCCATTGTGATCCACTAGCAGGGTCCTATGCCAAAATTTTAACCAACCTCCTTGAGACTTCTGTCATCACATTACCACCACTCAGACCTTATGACCCCCTCAAACCCAAGCCAAAAGGGTTTGATGATACTAAAATTTTGCATACCATCGTGTGCCAGGGCACGATGTGGAGAACTGCAAGGCCTTGAAAACCATCCTTATCCAATTGTGTCCACCAGAAACCAACTTTGACAATGACGACCTTCTCGATGAGGATCCTGCTTCACCAACACCCATTCCCACACTGCCCACTCAACAACCACAACCTCCACCCTCACAGCTCCTAGAGCCACCCCCAAGATTTGAAATTAACATGGTTCACATAAGAGAACTTGCCACGCCACCACCCAAATGTCGTTGCGCCCAGCTCACCTCACAAGGTTTTTCTCCTCCAGTAGGTTTTTTCCCGTCATGTCATTATACCACTCATCCTACACCTTCTCCATTTGCCAACTCCCCTCAAATCAACATGATACACGTCACTACACGTGCTCAGAAGGATAAGGGTAAAGAAAAGGCAACTGACCCACCAACCAATCCTATACCCAACATACCATCTGCACCCATACCTAAAATCACTATCTATGGCCCCACGTACCCCATTTCTAATGGTGTCACACATCGCACCATGCTCAAACAATTACACCAATCTCCCCTCAAAATGTCCTTATATGACCTCATTCAAACCTCAGAATCCCATCGTCAAGCTCTCATGGAGGTTCTTCAATCTATTGAGGTTTTACCCAATGACCCTACACCCGTAGCCTCCATTATCACACCCCATCATGTAGCCTCTCTCACCAAATTACCACCTTCATCTTCACCCCACCCTATTCACCAAGTGGCCTCCCTTAGCTTCTCAGAGGAAGAGATTGTGCCACACCAAAATGATGACCCAGACCCAGCCCTCTTCATCTCTGTCCACATCGATGACATACGGGTACGCCATGTGATGATTGATGGGGGTGCTAGCATTAACATCATTTCATCCCATGCATTCGCTCAAATGTGCATACCTAACAATTACATGCATAAACATCTGGTCATGTTGCGTTCATTCAATGATGCTATCACCTCTACACTAGGCACCGTCATCCTCCACATTTGTGTGGGCCCTTGTACTATTCCAGAATTGTTTTACGTTTTGGAGGGGGAATTCCAATATAACTTGTTGCTTGGCAGACCCTGGATCCATGTCATGGGTTGCGTTCCTTCCACTTTGCATCATTGTGTAAAGTTTGAACATGAAGGACACACTTATACCATTCCAGCTGACCCATCACCTTTCAAAACATGCAACATGCTTTACCGACCCAATGATGTGCTCATACCTATCAAGCGTCTACCTCCGTGACCACTACCGCTTCACCTACACCTCCACCTACCAGTACAATCACTGCTTCTACTGCACATACCTCCTCCATTCCTACCACTACCATAACCTCCACGGCTGACTCGTCAAATTCCCAATCCATTAACTCCACCTCTGCATCGACCTCTGACACATTATCCATACCAGCTACCTACATACCAACCACTGATCCCTTGGAAGGTGTTTTTCAATGCCTCACTCTGGGGGAGTACCGCCTATATAGTGTCAACACATTCCTTACTCCACAAGAGTATGGAAGCCTTCACCAACACCCTCGCTATGATCACCATATAGGAGAATGTCTCCTTTATGGTCCTCCTCACCTTCGTACTAGTCTCACCTATGGGGGACTTGATACTACCACTTACACACCTGAACCACCATCACAAACCCACCCATTTTCCACTGACTTCCAATCACTTACCAATCACTGTTTCACCCACACCTTCCTACACCGATGTGCATGGAAGGGTTTTGGTTTTGGATTTTATGAGCAAGGCCGCCATACCATTATTCCATGTACCACCCGCAAACATAACGACCGTAGTGGTATCGGCTTTCCTTGAACCACCTACCAAACAGGCCCACATTGAACTCATTAAGGACATTATCCCTTCTCCACCTTCTTCACCCACTCCACCTTCATCAGCACCTCACCGATGGAGTCGATGGATCCTGAATCTATCCCTCCTAAATTTTTTTTTTCATAAACACCATTTCCTTGGGGCCTCTGACTTATCAACGCGAGGGTGAGGCCCCTTCCACTCTTCCCTTCCTGTATCCTGAAATGATCGATGACGACACACCTTCAATTAACGTTGTTCAATGTCAGGATGATGAATCCATACTCACCTACCTTGGTGTAGAAGACTCATATATTCATCGGTCGTTACCCTCTGAGACACAAACCATGTTGAATGAATCGACTATCGAGATCAACATTCATACTCAGGATGACCCGCACATCCTAAAGATCGGACAATCTTTAGATGCTGCTGAACAGGAAGCCATCACTTCTTTTCTTAGAGATCATAACCATGCTTTCGCTTGGTCTTATGTAGACATGCCTGGTATTGACCCCACCATAGTGGTCCACAATATTGTAACCATTCCCGATGCCAAACCCATCAAACAAAAGCTGAGGAAAATGCACCCTCGCATTGCTCTTCTCGTCAAAGAAGAACTTCAGTGCCTTCTTTCTGTTTCCTTCATCTTACCCATTGATTATCCTCGTTGGATTTCTAACATTGTCCCTATCACTAAAGTGACAGGGGGACTCCACATTTGCATGGACTTTCCATGACCTCAACCTAGCCTACCCGAAAGATGACTTTCCCTTACCTGGTATTGATCAACTGGTTGACCTTACCACTGGTCACGAGATGCTATCACTCATGGATGGCTTCTCGGGTTATAACCAAATTTTTCTTTCCCCAGAAGATCAACACAAAACCTCATTCATCACCCCTTGGGGGACCTTCTGCTATCGAGTCATGCCTTTTGGCCTTAAAAACACTGGTGCCACATATCAGTGGGCTATGACTTACATCTTCCATGACATCATGCATCACATATTGGAAGATTACATGGATGATCTCTTGGCCAAATCTAAATTTCACTCCGAGCACCTTGCCATCCTTAAAACCATCTTTGACCACCTCATTAAATATTGTGTCTGCCTTCAGCCTAAGAAGTGCGTCTTCGCGGTTCTCTTTAGGAAAGCTCCTGGGATTTATCATTTCCCTCCGTGGTATAGAGGTTGACCCTGCTAAAGTCAAGGCCATTCTTAAAATGCCTCCACCTACTAACCTTCAACAACTCCGTAGCTCTGCAAGGTAAATTGCAGTCCATTCACCGTTTCATTTCACAATTATCTGATCGGTGTCAACCATTTCATCATCTGCTCAAGAAGGATGTCTCCTTTAAATGGGATGATGACTATCACAAAGCTTTTGAGGCCTTAAAACAATACCTTCTCCAACCACCCGTACTCATTCCACCTAAAGATGATCAACCTTTTTACCTATACATATCTGCTACGATCATTCCTTGGGAGCCATGCTCACTCATCACGATGAACAACATAGGGAGCAGGTGGTTTATTACATAAGTTGTACTCTTTTGGACTATGAAACCTGATACAACCATCCCAAAAAAATTTGCTTAGCCTTAGTTTTTGTTGCCACCAAACTCCGTCATTACCTACTCAACCACAAAACCTATGTTGTGACCAACACCAACCCCTTACACTTCATGTATGCCAAACCTTATCAAAATCAGTGTGCCGCACGATGGCTTATGCTTTTAGCTGATCTTGACCTCAAATTCATTCATCAAAAGTCCATCAAGGGCCAAGCTATCACTGACCAACTGGCTGATGCACCTATTTCTAGGGATCAACCCTCTAATTTTAACTTTCCAGATGAGTCAATTGCTACCCTTTCCCTAGACGAACCCCCTTACCAAATGACACTCTTCTTTGATGGTTCCAAGTGTTAGTGTGGGGTGGGGCTGGTATTATCCTCATTCCTCTTGATGGTGAACCCATGCCTTTGTCTTTCAAACTAGATTTTGAATGCACTAACAATATTTGCCAAATACGAAGCACTCGTACTAGGTCTCCAAGCTACCTATGCCCTAGATGTCAAATCAATCAACATCTTTGGTGATTCTCAATTGGTCATAAACCAAGTCAATGGTATGTACCAATGTTGTAATGAGATACTTCAAAAGTATAAACATCATGTAGACATACTTTTGACCACCTTTGATCGTTACACCCTTCAAACCATCCCATGTTCAACCAACAAATTTACAGATACCATGGCCTGCTTAGCTTCCCAAATACCCACTTCACCATCGATTCTACAATCTTTGTCACCATACAATGCCTCCAATCACCTTCTTATTTACCTCATGATGTTTACTCGATCGGAACCACTACCCCTGACCTGAGTGAAATTTGGTACAAACAATACTCATGACTACCTTTCTTCTCCATCTTACCTCTTGATCTCACCATAACGGACAATGCGCCTTCCTTAAAAAGGTCTCTCGTTACGTCATTCTTAGGGGGACTCCTCTATAAGCATGGCTTTGATGGTATTCTCTTACGATTGCCTCACAAGTTCTGAAATTCCTTATACCATTAAGGAGGTTCATGATGGCATATGTGGAGGTCACTTTAGTGGCCTTGCTATTGCTAAGCGTATTCTTCACCTATGGCTATTACTAGCCGACCCTCAACAAAATTCCATGATTGTTGTGACTATGTCAGGGAACATACTTTTTCCATGGACATACTCATGATGATGAAGGTTTTCTTTGGTCATCTTGTTGAAGAATCACTCACTATTTAACTCCATCAGATGCTCACTGAGAATGACTATTAGATGAAGGACCGTTTAGCACAACTAGATTTATTAGACGAACATCGTCTTAACGATCTGGATCACCTTCAAGTTTACCAACAACGTATCAAATGTGCCTATGAAAAACATGTCCATGAACAAACCTTCCAAGTCGGTGACCTTGTCCTGAAAGAAAATCAACACGTAACCAAAGCAAAAAAAAGTAAATGGGGAAAATTTTCTCCTAATTGGCTTGGACCATACATCATGACTCATACCTATGGATCAGGTGCTTATCGTTTATCTTCTCTCGATGGTAAACCCAAACCTGAGCCCCTTAACACCTTGCATCTTCGACCATTCTATTGTTGACTTGTCATCCTACCTCACCTTTTGTCTCTTTCCATGCTCATCCCTTGAGTGCTATTCACTCCATACACCTCCCTAATGATTAAACAAGAATCATGTGAGTACCGTCACTTGTTATCTTCTCTTGAATTTGTGTACCACGGCACTACACATAGCATGATTCTCATGGATACTTTTCGTCTACCTTTAGATGAGATCCCATGGTCGTTTCACCTTGCCTTTTGAACAAGAGTCCTATCCCCCACCTTGGTCTTGTCCATGATTTCAAAGACCTCACATGGGACCAAACTCCTTGAGTCAAACTTCTATAAAAAGATGACTCCCTCAAAAGGACATCTTCCTCTTGACAATTGCTGCTATAAATAGACTGCTCCCTCGAAGGACAGCTATGTAAAGCTCTTAAAAAAAAGCAAAAAACAAGAGCAACTGAAGCTTCCCGCATCGATCAGCTTTATGAAGACCTCAAGGAGTTAAATTTTCTTCATCCCATATACTCCCACATCGATCAGTCTATCTCAACTATAAGTCAAAACAGACAAACCTTTTAGTCATGGACTTGCCCATTATGACCTTGGGTCTCTTGCTCAAAGCGCATGCTACCTCATACTGTATAAAAATTTAACTACCTTTCACCCTTCCTACCATTCCCACTCCCATTTCCTCACTGCCTCAAGGGACTTCTTGGAACTTAGACATTTGGTTATCATGTGACTACTTTTCACCATAGAATAGTCAATCATGCAATGTCTTTAGGGTCTTATGTTCATCACCTCCTCCAAGGTATGATCTACTCGGTATGATCCTACCCAATCAGGTGGCTTTATTCCCCCTCTTATCTTTTAACCATCTTTGTTTACATTTTGATTACCTTATACAGGACTTGGTCCTCGATGCTTACCTTTGGGGTAATCTTCTTCTTTCACCACAATCACCCCACCTACATCACTTTACCTATAATCCACCCACACCTAACAAACCTAAACCCACAACATGCCAAAAAACCTACCAACTCATTTTCATACCTCCTCATATTCTTCCCTAGCTTATGGGAGAACTACATCGACATGAGGTCCCTTTTCACCTGGGACTATGTAGGAAGCACTCCGAGGGCATGGGGCCCTTGGAGGTTAGCTCGGCCATTCTCTACCCTAAACAATTCATCTTCCATGTTCCTCACATTACATCACACCTCACTTAGTTTCCCTTTTATACCCAAAATTGGAAATTAAACCACATACATAACAAGTTTCTTCATATTTTAATCAATTTTCACAACATACATTTATTACGCCTACCATTTCTCTATCATCACTTTGCATAGATTATACCACATCTCTCATATGACCCATAGTATCATTCATTGCAAAAAACAATGAATCACAACTTCACCTACTTTTAACATGACCATGCCTATAACCTGACTCGATCCATGCCTAACCAACCAAATTCATGCATGCCTATAACCTAACTCAATACATGCTTAACAAAACCTAACTCAACTATTCCTAACCAACCCCACTCAACCATGCCTACCAACTTAACTCACACATGCCTATAACCTGACTCAATCCATACCTAAGCAACTTGACTCGATCCATGCTAAATTGACCTAACTCCATCATGCATAACTCACCTAATTTCCATCCATATCAAAACAACAAATCCATATCTCAACTACCACAAGCCATGAACCAATATCTCATAAATACATCAACAAATCACAAAATACCATGTATCTCATCATATAAATCAATAAATGTGTATCTCAATATACATGCCTATCTCATCATGTCCATCATCTCAAAATGTTGGCATGTAACCCGATATACAATACAAAATGTCATCGGCACGCAGGCCGGTATATGCTCAAAATATATAAATCACTCGTACATCCTCATTTTCTTCGGTACGTAGGCCAGTATATGTATCAAAAAAATAACTAGTATACATCAAAAACTAGGTGACCGCATATTAGGCATCTCATCGGATGTCCTCCATCTCTATGTCACATGTACCCTCAGCCTCCTGTGTCCCTTCTGACACCTCACCTAGAGTCGGTTATCATGTGTTGGTGGCCTTTCCCTGATTGGGCCTTGGAACTCGCTGACCTCATGTGCTATCCACACTATGAGTGTGGGATCTCGTCCTCTCACTAGACGGCTAATGTGCCATGTACTCAGCATAGGATATGAAATCTATCCCAGCTGCCATAAGCTGGTCCTGATAGTATCTCACCTCACCTAGGGCATCCCATAACCTAGATATAGGCACGGTATGTGGTGGTCCCATAGGTCTCAGCCCCTATACCTGCCATAGAGCAACCTTCCCTACGCCTACCTATGAACTGGGACCCTCTCTTGGTGCCTGTGGTGGTGCCCTCTACCCCTGTCCCTGTATCAAGGCCTGTAAGGCCCTAATTTATGCCTGGGTTGTGGCCAACTAACCTTGTAAACCTGTCACCTAAGCCTGTAAGGCTACCACCTGACCATCCCCCTCCTACCCATCTCCATCTCCTCCATCAGCCATCTGGCATGCAAACTGGCCACCTATACATGTAGCTCTACTACCTCTGCCTCTGAACCCTCCAGTTGTGTTTGCAGTATACCCAACTACGTAATCAACATAGTTACCTACCCCTGTAGGGCGTCTCTCTGCACTGTAATGGTAGTTAGGTCTAGCTACCCCGATCTAGGTGGTATGGCTCATAACTAAGCTGCCTACCACTACCTGTACATGTCTGTACATCTGGCATCATCTATCTGTTGATCCACTGGTTTCTCCTCCTCCCCTATGGGCACTGTAGGATGTGGTAGAGGTAGGGTCCTCTCCACGTCATCTCTCCGATACTATGGGAAGGGTGGAGGAATGTCCTGTAGGATCCTGAACTACCATCGGACTCTGTCTACTAGGATCATCTCATCCTCCCTAGCATGATGACCCTGTATCCACCTCTCTAGTTGGAGCTCAGCTAGCTCCTCATGCATATGCCTATATGAGGGAAATCCCACATATGGCCTCCATATAATGTCCACTCCAGACAATCCCTCCAGTAACTACCGAAAATGGGCCACATCATGTGTCGGCCTATCTAATCTATGCTCTCCTATCACCGACACCCATATCATGTATCCCACCCGCACAAATCTAGGTGGGAATGCATCTGTTCAGGGCATCCGTATAGGTTACACACACACTATGTGATCATATGCCCAGCAGTGTAGTATAAATGTACAACATAGGATAAACCTACGCAACCTCCCATATGCCCAAAGCTCTTTGTATAGCTGCACCAAGAACGTTGGTACCCAAGAAAAGTGGGTCTCATGCACCATCATGTTGTGGAGTACCCCCATCAGTGATCGGGTAAAACATCCACCCTCTGTATCTGGCACTGCATAGCAGCACACTACCTCCATCAACAGAACCACTAGCCTCGTCTCATCTAGATGGGCTAGGTACATCTCTCCATAGCTCATACTGATGCTATGGAATCTCATATCAGCTTCCCCCTCTCTAAAAACTATCCCAATCAGCTCCTCTGAGTCCTCGGAGGAGATAGAGTAAACTTGGGCACCTACTATAGGTAACCACAAAATACGGAATCTGTCCTCTAAGGTGATAGTCATCTCACCCATCGGCAGGTGGAACGTGTTGGTCATGGGATCCCATCTATCAATGAGTGCGATTATCAAGCTGAGCTACCGAACAACATATCTATAGAGGAAAACCCCACTCAAGCCCACTACCTCCACATGCTGCAGCTCCAATGGGGTTGTTGTGTCACGCAATGTCACCAGTAGAGGCAGAACCCTATCCTGCTGTTTCACATAGAATGCTTCCATTCCTAGAATAGAGTTGCTTTTATCCTTTCATTCCTTTGAGAAACAGATAAGGGTTACGGCTAGGAGGAATACCTGTTGAATGTTGAGAGGGTGTGTGTGTACCATAGAGAGAGATCAGGTCGATTGCGAAGAACTCCTTTCTGTCTGGGAAGGACTACCTGCAAGTAAGAATACAAGACCACCAGATTCTAATTAGACAATAAATGAGGGAGCTGCCTTGGGCCCAAGAAATATTAGACTTCCTTTCGAAGGTAGTCAGTTCCCCTGCTAATATGAATTAACACAAATTATTGCAAAATTACAATTTAATTACCTTGTTAAAACAATAGAGGAAAGGGCTCGTTTTGGTTTTGAATCACAGTGACTGATGCCGGTCACTATCACAAGTACCAGTTTCTGATAACCGATATCGGTAGGGGCAGTGGTTTAGGGGCTTTTAGTGAAGGTTGGCTATAAGGTGGCTATAAGGTGGCTATGGTGTTTATAAGGCTGGTAAATGATTGGGGATAGGTAATGGGGTGATGGAGAAGACTCAGAGAGTATGGGGGCTATTCTTGGGGGTAATGTAGGGGTAGAGGAATAACAGTTAGATGGAGGGTGTTACTGGGTAGTAGATCTAGGAATAGACTTAGAATTGTTGTGATTCAGAAGTCTAAGAAATATTATTAAAAGAACATACAAAATACTACTTACTAATTCCTGATGGAGATATCAGGTCTAAAGACTATGATAACAAAGGCAGGGCTCAGGTAGGATGATTGGAAAATCAAAGATGAGCTATCGTCTCTCCCAATGCTTGGATGAGTGTCACTGGGCTCTGGTTACTCAGTTGCAGTCTTGGGCTTGATGTCCTTCTCTGCAAACTCCTCTCTTTACTTCACTTGTCTCTACTCGGCCAAGTGAATTCCCGATCCTTCCAATCAATTCCCAGGTTCCGATCCCTTGTTTTTGGTTGGGGGAGGTCATTTACAGGGAACCAATGGCGGTTACATAACCGACGGTGGTTGAGTAGGAACCGATATCAGTTAAGTCAAAGTGAGCTATTTTTAGTAAAATAGCCAACTTTCCCTCCTTTTCTCCCAAGGAATTAGTTGTGGGCTTGGTCAAGTCATTATTAGGTTGATTTTGGTGTGGGTGAGGAGTAATTAGTCATGGGTGTGGATGTAGACCAAGTTATAGGTATTAATTAGGTTAGTTTAGGGTTAGGACTAGGTCATGATGAGGTGGCAGGTTTGGAGATGTGGATTTATTAATTATAAGGTAATTAATAAATAATTGTGTAAGGTTTAGGTGATGAGGCTAGGTTGTGAAATGAGATGCAGGGCACGGGGGGTCGTAAGACACAAATTTGGTGTCTACATTAGCCCCTTATTGTCATGTAGCTTGTCTTGTAAAGCTACACTAACAATAATAAGAAGTGGTTACTCCTATTAAGGGTATAGGTAATCCCCCTCAAATCTATCATAGATTGAGGTAATGTGAAATCAGAGATAGGGTTGATAAAGGGTAAATGGTGTTGAGATGATGGTAATATGGTGGGGTAAGTTCAAGGAAGCAGATGCACGTTGAAATGCATTAGTGCAACTAGGGTACATGATTTGAAGAGCAAACAAGAAATTCATAGGCAAAGGTCGATAGTTTATCCAAACAAGGGTGATATAATCCTGGTATCCAAGGCATAGGAAGTAGCTCCAGGGGATATAACGGGTAAGGTACAGGAACGTTTAGGTATGTTCAGAAATACCAAATGGTTGGTTTGGTCGAGATAAATGTCACGGTCTCGGTCTAGGCAAAGTTGGTCGGTTGATCAAGTCAAGTACCCTAATCATGCTAAAACATGAATAGGTGAGCTCGATTGAACAAAAAGCTACATGATGGGTGGATAAAATTGTAATTTATGGGTTTTGGGTGAGGTATTTAAGTGGTGCAGCCTTAGGTCAGGCCTGATTGGTTAGTTGTGACCTTGGGTCAGGCCCAAATGGTTAGTTGCAGCCTTGGGTCGGGCCTGATTGGTTGGTTGCGGCCTTGGGCTAGGCCAAATGGTTGGTTGCAGCCTTGGGTAGGGCCTGATTGGTTGGTTGCGGCCTTGGGTCGGGCCAAATGGGTGGTTGCGGCCTTGGGTCGGGCCAAATGGTTGGTTGCGGCCTTGGGTCGGGCCTGATTGGTTGGTTGCGGCCTTAGGTCAGGCCAAATGGTTGGTTGCGGCCTTGGGTCGGGCCTGATTGGTTGGTTGTGGCCTTGGGTCGGACCAAATGGTTGTTTGCGGCCTTGGGTCGGGCCAAATGGTTGTTTGCGGCCTTGGGTCGGGCCAAATGGTTGGTTGCGGCCTTGGGTTGGGCCTGGTTGGTTGGGTGCGGCCTTGGGTCAGGCCTAGTTGGTTGGGTGCGGCCGTGAATGTGGCCAATGAAGTCAAAAAAGGCTATTTAGCAAAGGAGGGTATAGGCGATGTGGTGAGAAAGGGAGATTGGTGAATAAGGGAAGAAATTGTGGTAAAATAGGGATTAAACCGATATCGGTTAGCTATGACCGGTATCGGCTAGATGACCGATATCGGTATTTTAGGGCGTAATATAACTGATATCGGTTATAGGTCAAAAACCTATAAAAATAAAAATACGGTCTGTCATTGTCACATTGTCAATTTGAAAACCAAATTTAGTTGTCTGAGGTGTTTTAGTGATATTGTTGAGTAAATAGGGAGAAATAAGTGAAAATGTGTTTTGCGGGCCGTTTTGGGTTCGGCCCCACGATTAGACAGTGACCAATGTCGGTCACTAGCGACTGACATCGGTCACCTAAATATGCTGCACAAATTTCTTTTGTGGTAGACCGGCGTCGGTCAGGGGTGACTGGTGGCGGTCGAGGGTGACCGGTGCCGGTCAGTGGGTAAGTTTGTCTTGGTTGTTTTTTGTTTTGGTGTTGGTTGGTTTTGTTGTTGTTTTTTTGTATTGTTGGTTGGTTTTGTTGTTGTTTGTTTGTGTTGTTGGTTTATTTTGTTGTTGTTTTTTTGTATTGTTGGTTGGTTTTGTTGTTGTTTGTTTGTGTTGTTGGTTGATTTTGTTTTTTTTTTTTTTTTGGTAGTTGTTTGTTTTTGTTGTTGTTGGTTGGTTTCTTTTGTGTTTGGGGGTGAAGGGGTAGAGTCAATAGGAAAGGTGATCGGGGTGGAGGGGAAATGGTGTGGTTGTGTGGTTGGTTTGGGTAGGATGGAGTAGGTGTTGGGTATGAAGTAGGAGGTGTCAAATTGGCGGGAGTATAGATAGATGGCTAGAGTATATCGGGTTGGTTGGTTGGTTGGTTGGTGGTAAAGGGGATGTGTAGGGTAAGTGTAGATGTGTGTTATAGAGTCGGGTTGTCGTTGGGTGGGTAAGTGGGTTAAGGTAGTTGTTTTTGTAAAGGGTAGGCCTGATGAAGTGGGTTGTTTTTACAGGCACACCAGCAGCTTACGATGTGGGATCGGATGCCCCCGCTATTGAGATGGATGCGGCCACATGTGTCCGTAGCGCAGTGGGCCATTATGCACGAGGTGGGACTCGGCGAAGTCCAGCGGTATAGGGCTGTGGATAGGGACCACAACCTTATGGTTGCCCTCATCGAGAGATGGGATCTGGCGACCAATGTTTTCCATCTCCCTACTAGAGAGATGACTATTACCCTGAAGGATGTGTATCACATCCTGAGACTACCGATCGTAGGGAAGTAGTATTCCTGGTAGATGCGGAAATGGCTATGGACAGCATTCTTCAGGTATTTGGGGATGCAGCCGCGTTATTGACTTATCACAGCGTGAGCATTGCCTATGGTGATATGTATCATGCGCACCGACATGAGACACAGCTTATCGTGTTGATGATGATAGGCATCACATGCTTCGCCCTCCCAGACTCAGAGGGAGGCCACTTCCCATGGGATTTGATGGGGGTGCTACACGAGATGGTGGAGGAGCATACGTGCTATGCCTGGGCACCAGTACATCTGGTGCAGCTATACAGAGAGCTGTGGGGTTATCGCCGGATAAGACGATTTGGTATTTTCTCCACATTTTTGTTACACTGCTGGGCATATGAGCACATCATATGTATACGACCAGTAGGGCTGCCCCAGCAGCCAGGGCCACAGGTTATATACAGGTATGGCTTTCAGAGGTGGTTGGGGGTCGTGAGCCAGCCATGAGTGGTGCTCGTAGGACGGGATGTAGCTTACTACCGTCATATGTTAGAGGGCTTGACCGCACTAGACATTGTATGGAGGCCCTACAGAGGCCATCAGCCTCGAGGAGGAGCCTGAGCATAGATGCACTGGATCCAGTATACTTTCTGGATAGCAGGACAGAGGCCTGGAGAGCATGAGTGGATACTGTACGTCGGAAAAGTGACAGGCGAGCGTGAGAATCAACAAGTAACTCTTCCGCATACCCGACCTCCTGAGGTCGTGCCGAGACAGCCGGTGGAGATGGAATACAGGTAGTATACAGATAGACTAGTTAGGCAATCTAATATCTTCGACACACATTAATGGAATCTGTGAATCTAAGGCAAAGAAGGCCCTTCTAACCTGGACCGGTGTGATAGATCGATCAGCAAGGATGACTGCTCGAAGGCTCCAATCAATATCGAGCTCTGGCGTGATTCGATCTATGGGTTGTGGAATGCGTGGGAAATGACCCAGGATGGTTTCGTGTATTTCTCCGGACAGGGTCATATGTATTCCCTGGGCTCTCTAGGTCCCGTGATTGTCATACGAAACAAAATGCAATCTAACTGTGATGAAACAAATTCTAACTACATGAAGTAAATCTAACTGCATATAACCTTTATTCTTCTATGAAATATTTAACAATTTTAAGGGAAGTAAACTATTTTAAACGTATCTAGAAATAATAACTAAACAGTAATTAAAACAGACAAGATAACCGAGTGTATTTATTTGTCTGTGCAAATTGATAGAATTCTAAATAGGTCTAATCTATCTGCAAGATTCTCGATCCTACCTCAGAAGTGAGGAGTGAATCATAGTTTCTCGGAAACTATCAATCCCCACAGCTTCCCTGGCAATATCGAGAATAGAATGAAATGAAATAAAGTGATTAACTACTCTATTTAATATGATTCTGACTAGAACTTTGAAATTTAAAACCTGGATTCCGCAGAACAGTGGCGAATCCGATGGTGTGTATGTGATCTCGTCCCCTCAGTATGGTCTCTTCGTTCTTTCGTGTTCACGTGGATCCAGAAAAGCGTGTGATGCTAGCACCGATAGGAGTAGATTTTGGGATAAGGACAGCTCAGAATGCAGACCGAGAATGCGAGTAGGAGGGGATAGCGCAAGAGTACAGAGCTTGGCTTATGCGATTCCTAGCGGGATTTTACTGCAAGTCATGCAACATGAAGCGACCAGAACTTGTAACTATCCTATACGAAGAGCAAAACCTGTAACTTTAATGGCTTCCTAAGCTATTCCGTTCCAAAATAAAGACACTGCTTGCACAAGTTGGATATGTGGCTTACCAACAGCTGAATAAAGCTAACCAGGTATATAATGAATTGAACTAAGAACTCTAAGTCACAGTAAAACAAATCTACAGCAAAGAGGAATTCAGAGGCAAGCTTCTAACCAGATTGGATGGAACAACAGCACTACCTGCACAAGATGGGTCTGTGGCTTACCAACAGCTGAGCAATACCAACCAAGTAAGAAATAAACTATGCTATCAATCCTAAGCAAGCTGACAAACCAAACCACTGAAAATCAAAAGACTCTAACAAGGAAAAATGGTGGCCAAAACTCCAGCTCAAATTCTTCACACAAACTCAGCAGACCAAATTCAGACCATTTGCATGTACACAAACCATGCATTTATAGGAATTCCAACACTCAAAAACCAAAACCAAATTGAACTCCTAAACAATAAACAAAGGAAAAACACTGTTCCAGGGGACCAAAAACATTAATGCATGCTCAAGTCGGCAAAGGAAAGCTGGTGAAATCGTGATATTTCATGCGGGTCACGTCAAAAGGGCATTCTAGAAAACGCACACTAGGACTGCCTCCCTGCTCAGGGCGGCGGTTACAGGACCGCCGCCCTGTTCAGGGCGGCGGTCACGAGACCGCCGCCCTGCAGGGCGGCGGCGATTTCGTCATTGAAGATCAAAAGGGGAAAGAAAAGAGGGAAAAAGGGGAAAACAAAGGACACGGGGGCTAAGTGGGGTATGCGGGATGTTAACGCATATCCGAAGAGCTCTTTCTGGATCCCGAACACCTTGCGAGGAGACCTGTATCATCATTGGGGCATTTATTACACCGTTCCGCAGTACAGTACCTTACAATTTTGGGTACATACATATTGCCCCCTCGGAGAAGCGTTTTAGCCATGAAAGGGCATAAAACGGTGGGTCCGAGTATGGCAGTCCCGAAATGGGGGTTTTAGAAGTTATACCTTACACGTCCGTGTGTCGAAATGGCGCCATCCAAAATTCCCGCTACCTGTAAAATGAAAAGAGATCTCAAGTGCAGATAGATACAATAATTTGAAAAATAAACGCTAAAATAACAGGGAAAGAGGACGTACCATTTGTGCGGGGATAGGAACTTACCTCCGTCAGCACTCCGAACCTGTGAAAAAGTCATTTTAAGACGAAATAGAACAATATATATATGAAAGTGGGCCCATTTTCCTATTCATTTGCGCGAGTTGATTTGATCGATTTTAAGCTCTGGGACCCACGGTGATGGTTTTCTCGCGTGAGTATAGTCGAAACGTCCGCAGTGAGATCGTGATCATGCCTCCACGTGCGGAACGCCACCCCGCGAGATCACAGGTTGGTTTTCTTCAATTTTGCATTTTTCCCCCTTCAAATTTGAAATGGCAAATTATTTGTAATGGGGGGGTTATTTTTGAAAATGTTTGGTTCAAAAGGTCCATCTAGGGGGGGCGCCTACTGGGTAGGCTCTTTTTTTAGCTAAAATGGTCTATTTTTGTGTTTTTTGGACTTTTTAGGGTTAAAAAACCCACGCGGGTTTTCAGACCGCAACCGCCGCCCTGGCCAGGGCGACGGTTACACGACCGCTACCCTGATCAGGGTGGCCGTTACGAGACCGCCACCTTTAAGGCGGCGGTTACAAAACCGCCTCCCTACTCAAGGCGGCGGTTTTGCACAGAATGCAAAAGAGCTTGTTTTGGAGACTTATACTTATATTTTCTTGCATTTCTGTACGTTTTTATGATTCTCCCTGCATTGATTAGATACTAACTTGCTCTGTTTTGTGTGTTTTTGGGTGTATGCAGGCGAGAGAGGAGTACATTAGATGGAGCCGGGAGAGAGAGTTTGATTGGTTGCCCGGGGTATTGGATGCCCTTTCGCCAGACGAGGAGGACACGTTGCAGAGGGCCGGCATATTGCGTATATCACGTGTGCCCCATGTTACGCCATCGAGTCACATCCTTTGTGACTTATTTTCTTATTGGGATGTAGATCGGAACACTTTCCGACTGCCAGGTGTCCGCGGTGAGTGGACTATTACTCTGGAGGATGTCTACCATATCTTGGGGGTCCCGATCATCGGGAGGAGACTCACACTGGAGACAACTGGGTCCAGAGCACAGATTGCACAGTGGGCAGGTTATATGGGGGATGCAGCTATTTCCACGGGGCCGAAGAAGGGAGTGAGAGTTAGATCCATTCCTTCTTTGCCCATCCCCGTATTTCGACAGGCCATCATGGGGATCCTTGCCTCGAGACTGATCGGGGACAAGGGAGGGGATACATTGTTATACTGCTGGGCCCCCATCATTGCACAGATAGAGGGGCATGGCCGGATATACGCCTGGGGGGCAGACATTTTGGGAACCACCTATCACGACTTATATAGGGTGGTCCGTTTACAGGGACAGTCATTGAGCCACCCAACTCTAGTCATGAGTTGGGTGTATGACCATTTTATTCCTTATGGTAGAGGCGTGGAGGTGGCAGATCCTGGGGCTGTGAGGGCAGCCAGGTGGTCAGATATGTCGGTGCTTAGAGCACCTCACCAGCCAGTAGCTTCCCTCACCACAGCAGATATGGAGGCCAGACCGTACCAGCTCATGGCCAGCATTTGGGGAGAGGAGGACTCTCACATTGATCTCTTGCTCCACCACAGGGCAGCTTATTGACCGTGTGGGATGGGTGGAGGTACATCCTTTCGGCAAGGTTCCTCAGCAGTTCGGCCTCCCATATGTGGGCATGCTTCCTCCAGTGGCACCAGTCTATAGATCAATCTGGGAGGCTAGATGGGGGCCTAGAGGCCGTGGTTGGACAGTGGTCACCCCTGGTATTCCTATTGCAGCCAGGGGGATTGTTCGGGCCAGAGGGAGAGCGGGTGCGCCTCGGGCACCTTTACTTCAGATTACTGTGGGTCCTGCTCATATCAGCGATGACCCTATAGATATTGACTCTGATTCGGAGGAGTCCACAGAGGGAGGGTCGGAGGAGCAGACGGATGGTAGCGATCCTGAGTGGCATGACACCTAGGATATCATGCAGGTAGAGAGGGAGGAGCAGAGTGCAGAGAGAGAGACTCTAGTTTCAGAGGAGCCACTCTCTCAGGGCCGTGGTGGAGAGGACGAGTCCGTTGCGGGGCGTCATGTTGCTCCGACTATAGGAGCAGCCCCCCAGTCAGCAACGGCATCAGCGGCAGGTGCTGGCCCTAGTGACCCATCTTGGAGGCCCGGTGATCCGAGTAAGTTATCCTTTCTCCCTTTCAATGTTAGTTTGATTTAGGACTTGTTTTAACTGCTATCTCTCCTTATATTTGTATCTTGTATTTTTTTAGCCTCTTGCCTAGTTTCTAATTCGTCTTTCTTCTTTGTTTTGCAGAGACCGTCGACGAGTGGCGGGATCTAATCCGTAGGGTATGTACTGATTCTCTGATGATCCCGATGGATAGGACCCGTGCGGAGCTATCTGTAGATGCCGGGGAGCCTTCAGCTGCCGGTAGGCATACTGACGTCTTCGCTCCTGTTTGGCATGTGGCCAGGATGGTGTCGACCCTCTGTATAGAGTTGGCAAGCTATAGGACAGCCGAGCGTCTTATGAGGAGCCACTCTCATGGCGAGACCACGGCTGCTCCTCGAGACCCTGAGCCCTCCGTCCATTCAGAGCGCCGGCGTAGCTGGAGTCCTAGGCGAGGGCACGCACCTTCAGCGGGATCGTGTAGGGGTTGAGAGGCCACTTGGCTCCTATGCACTTTTTGTATTATAGATTCTTTTGTGTATTACAGGCTCTTTGAGCATTTTGACCATGCCTAGAGCATGATGGCATTGTATATAAACATTGATTATTTATATATATGCGTCGATTTTTGGATCAAAAGCTTGTCACTCATGTGTGTCCTTTCTATTTCCAACTGCTTTGTGTATACTACGATGTATGTTTTATATGCTTTCTAGAATGTATGCAATGGAAAATAGATGATGCAAATGTTTACTTTCTTTTTGTGTTTCATGATGCTGATACATGATATTGTAGATATACTGTGATCTTGAATCTTAACTTTTGTTAGCAATTTGGATAACTTATATTTGTTTTGGCAAAGTGATGAAAATAACCAGTATGATTAACAGATTAACTTGCCCCGCTCCTAACTCCACGCAACCAGTAAGATGTGAGGGCTCATCACCAAGAGCCAAGAAGGGCGCAAGTTATGAAGAATGGTGAAATGATAGTGATGAAAGACAGACGAAGCTTTGGTGGAACCAAATTGGAAGCTACAAGCTTACTCTACTTGAATGACTTCATAGTTTTGGGTGTAACTTGCTTTGTGGTTTATCCAGACTTAGACCTGTAGATGGCCAAATAGTAGACAAAATCTGGTTTTTAGGATTTTTAACTCTCTTGGAATTTTGAGCATCTGATTCATTCGTTTTTGACTCAAAGTTTGAATAGTTTGTTTATGACCTTTTAATGTTTGCATTGTCTAGAGGACCCCCTACACTTTGCCCCATGCTACTAGTAAGAAGCGTGGGTTTATCACCGTGGGCAAGGCGTAGGCGAGTAAGGGCATTTCCATCCTTTCCCAACCCTACGTCACTAGTAAGAGACGCAAGCTCATCACCGAAGGTTGGTGGGGCAAGGAAATGTGTAAAAAATAAAAATTTTTGTTTAATCACTTTTTGACTTGTCTTTTTGAGTAAAATGTCAGTATATGCTTGTTTCCAAAGAGATGTGTATATGGGATAGATGTGACACCATGAAGCTTCTAGAACAGACCATAGGCAAGACACGTATCCTAAGAAGAAATCAAAGCGAGAACAAACTTGCAGATCTTAGTATGGTTACCGTTAGGACTTCGTCATGTTTGATTTTATTTGATAAAAGATTCTGAAGATGACTTGATGATATCGCGAAAATGGAGAGATATGATTAAAGAAAGTTTTGTGCCAGACAACATCATGAGTTTGTAATGAATTACTTTGAGAATAGATTCCTTGATCATAATTTGTGTAAGAACAAGTGGACAAAATGATCCTAATCTATATGAAAATGCAATGTAGATAGTTATATAGGCAGTAGCGTTAGCTGCTTACACATAGAAACGTTTGAGGTGGAGGGAATTGACTGTTTCGCCAAACTCCTCTCCTTCTAGCATGCATAAGAGGTATGCACCATTTCCGTAGTCCTTCGTGACTCGGTATGGGCCCAACCATTTGGGCCAAAATTTCCTTCCTTCGCCGGTCTTCTTGTCGATCCGGCTGTCTAGTCTTGGAACTAGATCACCTTTGTATATATCACGTTCATAGAATTTTTTGTTATACTGCTGGCACATCCGGTCGGCATAGACTCTATGTCATTGCTCGGCGTCTAACCTAATTTCATCTAGGCTTTCTAGTTGGGAAAGACGTGCTTCTCTGTAAGCGTCTTCATCCAGAATCCCTTGTAGTGAAATGCGGAGACTAGGTATCTCGACCTCAAGTGGGAGAACTGCTTCTGCCCCAAATACTAGCGAGAAAGGAGTTGCTCCCGTTGGTGTTCTTATTGAGGTTCGGTGGGCCCACAAGGCCGGATATAACTTTAAGTGCCAATCCCGTTTGTTTTCTTTTACCTTTTTAAGGAGAATGGCTTTCAATGTTTTGTTTGTTGCTTCAGCCTGCCCATTGGCTTGGGGATAATACAAGGAAGCCGTATGGTGGCTTATTTTGAATTTACTGCACAATTCACGAACTTCTTCACTCTTGAAAGAAGTTCCATTATCTGAGATAATGATTTGCGGGATACCGTACCTGCAAATGATTTGGTTCAAAATGAATTTGGCGATTACTGAACCAGGTACAGTGGTAAGAGGCATGGCCTCTACCCATTTGGTGAAATATTCAGTGGCCGTAATTATAAAATTGTGGTCGTCTGTAGATGAGGGAGAGAACTTCCCTATCAAGTCCAGGCCCCATGTAGAAAAGGGCCACGGAGTAGCGATTGGTTGCAGAGCTTGTGCTGGCATGTGGATCTCATGAGAGAATTCTTGGCACTTATGACACTTGCGTGCAAACTCTATCGCGTCATGTTCTAGAGTGGGCCAGAAATAGCCCATTCGATGTATTTTTCGAGTGGTGGAATGGCCACCGAAGTGGCCTCCACATATACCGCTGTGAGATTCATGGAGAATCCTCTTGGATTCTTCTGTGTCGACACACCTTAGGAGCATTCCATCGAATGCTTTTCGATAGAGAACTTGCTCTATAATGACGTACTTAGCTACGATAATGCGTAACCACCTTTTTTGTTGCGGTGTAGCTCCTTCTGGATACTTATGGTCCATGATATAGCTAATGATATCAGCGTACCAAGGGCACTCAGATATAGCAGGTCGGGTTTCAACGTAGTATACGCATTCATCTGGAAAGTCTAAATCTACTAAGTCGCCTCCGTCTAGTGGGTTATCAACTAACCAATCTGCGATGATTTGTCCTTTTACCGACTTCTGATTTACAAATGTTAATTCAAACTCTCCCATTAAGGTTATAAAACGTCCAGCTTTTTTGGACAAGGACCCTTGTGTGAGAAAAGTCCGTAAATGGTCTGTCTTTACCATGACCTTCGTTTCTTGATTCAGCATGTAATGTCTTAGACGTTTAGTAGCAAAGACTATGTCAAGGCATTCCCGTTCTACCTATGTATAGCGTGTTTCATAGTCGAGCAATGTTCGGCTAATGAAATAAATCACACGTTCTCTCTTGTCATCATCTTCTTGGGCCAACATACAGGTCAGGGAAACATTGGTAGCTCGTGAGTATAGGATTAACGGGCGATCCAGCTTAGGTGGCATTAGCGTAGGTGGTGATAGCAAGAAACGTTTAACTGCGTTGAAAGCTTCGTTGCAGTCTTCGGTCCAATCAATGCTATAGTCTTTCTTGAGTAAATTGTTGATTGGATGAATAGCGAAGCTTAAGTCCGGGATGAATCTCCGGATTGCACCCAGCTTCTCGAGAAATGATCTGATTCCAGATTCACTCGAAGGTGGGACCATTTCGAGGACAGCCCGAATTTTGGTTGGATCAACATCGATCCCTCGTGACGATATGATGTAACCTAGGAGCTTTCCTCCTGTTACACCAAAGACGCATTTCTCTGGGTTTAGCGTGACTCCGTATTCTATTAGGCGTGAAAGAATGATGCGGAGTACTTCGGGATGGTCACAGCGCTTTTTGGCCTTAGCCAACAAGTCATCTACGTAGGATTCCACGATTTTATGAATTAAATCGTGAAATATGTATGTCATGGCCCGCTGGTACGTAGCACCAGCGTTCTTGAGACCGAATGGCATAACAGCGTAGCAATAGGTTCCCCAAGGAGTTATAAACGTGGTTTTAGCTTGATCTTGCTCAGATATTCTGATTTGGTTGTATCCCGAGAATCCATCCATGAGAGACAAAAGCTCAAACCCAGCTGTTGCATCAACAATGACGTCGATAGATGGTAATGGGAAGTCATCCTTAGGACATGCTTTGTTGATGTCTCGGAAATCTATGCAAATGCGTATCTTTCCATTTTTTTTTAGAACGGGAACGATGTTAGATACCCATTGGGAGTAGTCAACTGGCTTGATGAATCCTACCTGAAGGAGTTTTATTACCTCCTCTTTTACCATGAGGGCTACCTTGGGCTTCATAGGTCTTGATTTTTGCTTAATTGGCTTTGCATCTGATTTAGTGACGAGGTTGTGCATCGCAATGTGGGGTGCGACTCCCGTCATCTCCTTGTAACTAAATGCAAACGCCTTCTGATGTTCTTTAAGAACTTGAGTATGTATTTCCACTTCTTCTGGGGTTAACGAAGATCCTAGTTTCAAGATTCTCGACTCGTCTTCCGTTCCGATGTTGACATTGATCGTTTCTTCGATTAAGGAGGCGTTACCCTCTTCGAACTCAGGTGGTGCCGGAGGTAAATCCAAGTCATCCCCATTTTCTATTGCGTATATGCTAGGTTCCCTTTGTGAGGGAAGATTTGTTACGGGATTTCCAAAGTAGGAAGACGAATGTGGAATCAGGGATAAATCTAACATGTGATAAGAGAGATGTAATGCTGCATAGGCATTTAAATAATCCAAAGTAGCCGCATCATTTCCAACATGGTCTAGGACGGTAGATTCACTTCCACTAAAAAGAGGATTTGTCATTGTTTTTATTAATGGTTCGTCACGAATGGATACTTTGAAGTGAGTATCTTCTAGTTCATTGCTTGGAGTAAAACGTGACGCTGAAGTTGCTATCGAGTCAGTGAGGAGATTTTTCTCTCGCGGGACTGCTTCAATGGATATGAAGTTAAACGCTTTGCTTAAATCTAATACAGCGTCTTTGTAGAGTTGTAAATGTTCGGCTTTAGTTTCATATATTTCAGAAACTTGGTTTGTCACTAATTGCGAGTCTCCTAAGACTCTGATGCTGTCAATACCAATTCTTTTGGCTAAAGTGAGACCAAGGAAGAGGGCTTCGTACTCAGCGCCGTTGTTTGTGCATTCAAAGTTTAACTTAAAATCGAATGGGAGGATTTTCTCCTCAGGCGAAGTAAGAATTATACCTGCCCCCCGCTCCATAGCGACATTTAGCTCCATCGAAATGGAGAGTCCAATACTTAGCCGGGAGCATAGATGTTGTGGCATCAGTTGCGCTTGCGCACTCTATTTCTACCATACAGAGATCCTCTGCTGGCAAGGAACCAACACCTAGGGAAAATCCCATGCCTACTGAATCGAATGGTAAGAACATTGGTGAATCTTGTTTTATCAACTCAACGATTTTCGCAGTAGTCCCTAATGATATTGTTTCTTTAATTTTACTTTTAGGGGTTGGAATTGTTTTGGCTATGCTGGTTGTTTCGAGATCCGTCGTAGGTATCAACTTTTCCTCTGGCTTTGAGTCAGTGGGTTTGTTAAGTTGGTTTGTTGGAAGTTCAAATTCTGAGTGTACACCTGGTCTTTTCTTTAAATCAGCTAGGTGCACGTCAAATGGCTTTGGATCACCTTTGGCTACAAATACCTTTCCTAGATGCAAGAATCTTACTTCTTGAAATAATGTAGAAGGGATTGCCTTCATACGGTGTATCCATGGTCAGCCGAGAATCATATTATAATTGGTTTCCCGATCTATAATATAAAACTCAGTCAGGATTGTTTTAGGTCCCAAGGTGACCGGAAATATTATAGTTCCTATCGAAGTGGCTTTAAGGCTATCATAGCCTCTCAAGGTATTTCGTGTAGTAGAACAGTTCGTTTCTCCATATCCTAGTTTTTGGAGGAAAGAGAAAGGGACTATGTTAATCTACAGCTCCATCGTCAACCATTGCCCGTTTTACGTAATTATTGTAAACCCACACTTGCAAGTGTAAGGCTGGATCGCCTCGGCGTGCGATCTCAGCATCTTTAGGCATTTTACTTATGTTGAATATGAATTCGACATCTGTATCTTCCTGTCCCAGAGGATGAACATCAAAGTCTATATGATTTACCTGTGTTTCGGGTGGTGGAGTGATATTAATTAAATGACCTAAGCCTAGCGCCTCTAAAAGAGCGGCCCTGTGGAGGGGAGTTCTTTAGCAAGTCAAGGAATGAAATATGCGAGAAGGTTTTCATTAGATCATTAATTAAATTGTAAGCACCCACAGGTTTTGTTGTAAGTTGCTGGATGTTATCCGTGTCTGGTGAGTGGCTTGGACTTGGTTGAGAAAAATATTCTCGTGTCCTTGTTACAGCTTCAATAGGTAATTTCGAGTCTAATTCTTCCAATCCAACCACCTTAGGTCATGGTTGACTCCCTAGTTGGGGCGCAACTAATGGATTTAGCGAAGTCGAGGCCTCATGATCGTTATTTCCTATTATTGCACCCTTGTTTATTCCCGTTGAATTTAGTCAATTATTATCGTGATTTGGGAGTGGATCGTTAAAGATATTGAGAGGAGCATTTTGAGGGGAAACTGCCCCTGCGAACGTATTAGGTGGTGATGGCGCAGGATCTGCCAGAAACAAATCTGTGAAGAATTGTCTTTGTTCTTCCGGTAAACGTTGCATGAACTTGTTGTAGTCACGACACGTTCTAGTGTCATGACCCTGAATTTTATGGAAACCACAATAAGAATTGAGATTGTAATTCATGTTTTGTTGGTTTGGTGTGTATTGTGGCCTAAAATTCCGATCAAACTGTTGCCTATTAGGACTAAATTTTTGTTGTTTCTGGTTTTGATTTTGGTTTTGATAACCAAATGAGTTCTGGCTTGGTCCTTGTACGGGATTTCACCATTGTTGTTGTTGTTGTTGTGGATGATTAAAATCCACTGTATTGACCGTTGGGGTAAAATTGTTGTTTCGTTGATTGTTTGTTTGTGACAGAGTATTAACAACATTTACCCTCTTGGGCTAGTCGGTTACCCCATCCGTTGTTACCCCCATGATTTTTGTTAAGGATTTTGGGTCCTTGATTGACGTTTGTGGTAGTTGTAGTATTTTGAGTAGAGGTGATTAACCTCCCGTTTGCTCCATATGCCTTACGACCACTATCTATTACTGCCTGGTCTATTCGTAGAGTGCTCTCAAGTACTTCATCATAAGTCCTTAGTGGGAACTTCTGGACGTCTTCCTTCACTTCTTTGCTGAGAGAATGAAGGAATAAATTGCATAGTTCCATCTGATCCATGTTTGGAGCGCTTGCCGAGGAATAAAGGACTGTGCGCCACCTTTGGATGAAATGGGCGACAGATTCGTTATGTTCTTTCTTGATGTGTAAGAACTCCCTAATTCCTGTCCTTAATAGTTTGTTCATGTCGAAGGCTTTGATGAACTCAGACACGAGTTGTTTGAATGAATGTATGGAAGCCTCGGGTATTCTGTAATACCAATCGAGGGCAATGCCTTCCAGCGTTTTGGGGAATATTTTAGCAACAACCCCATCCCATGGGAGTAATTCTCGAATGGTTGTAGCGTAAGCTTTGATATGCGCATTCGGATCTCCCTCTCCTTTGTATTTGGGCAAATCGGGAAGAGGCCTTGGAAGCATGATGCTTCGTATGGTGAAATCTAAGGGCTCCTTCAAATATTCTGAATAAGTCCCTATCGCATATGTTTCAACCATTGATGGTGTCTGTTGAGGAGGCGGTGGCGGAACGGGTTGTTGATATGGCGTAACGTACGCGTTGGCAGGGGCATAAGGCAACCCCTGTATTTGGGCAAACATGCCGGGAGAGGAGAACATATCCCCTTGTGGCGATTTGGAGTACATGTTTAAGTACGAAGGGGTACTATCCAGGAATGGATTGCTCTGTACTGGACTAGGAGGAACAGTGCTAGCGATAGTGGGTCTAGTTGGCACTTGTTGTGAATACTGAGGAGTCATACCTAATGTGCCTACTCCTGTGAGGAGATCTACTTGGCTAGGATGGTGCAGAGGATTGGAACTCCCTGTTTGTATGAATCTTGAATTTTGACTTGCTTGGGCAAGTTCTAATCCTCTAACCTTCTCTATTAGAGTTGAAATGACTTCATTTGGTGAAGTCACGATATCGTGCCTTGGTGGCGTTTGTTGTATGCTATGGTTTTGCGGAGGTATGTGATATCCTGCTATGAACTGATCATTATCTTGCCAAGCATCTCTGAGAGTATTTTCTATACGTGATGGCATAGAGGTATTTTCTTGAGGAGATCTCTCGGGCTGTATTTGCAAACCTCCTACAGGTGGGTATATACCCAGGGAGCGTTGTTCACTCCTAGGATAACGTATTGAGTACTCGTCATCTAGAACCGAGTATGGGTCTGATTGTCTACTAATATGTGGTCTAAGTAGCATCTGAGGAGATGAAACAGATTCTCCAGTAAATGTCATATTGTTTGAGCCTGAAGGCTCTGTTTGTGTTTGAGCGAGTTGTTCCAACCCCTCTGCTTGGAAGGACGAGTTATATCTAGTCCTTGGAGTTTGCGTTGACAACTGACTAGTTGAATAGTTGTCGCCCCACATTGAGAGTGAGGGTGATGACTGTCTATTCTGTTGGGCATAATATGCCTCAAGACCCAGGAGGGGTCTGCCATATGCATCGAATCCCGACATATTCGGGGGGTATATGAATACCCACAGAATAATGGGAAGGAGCGAAGGTGATTTGGATAAGATGAAACTTCTCAGAGAGAAGGTGAAGCAATTGTAAGCTTCACGTTGGGTTCACCAATTTTGTACGTCGGAAAAGCGACAAGCGAGCGTGAGAATCTACAAGTGACTCTTCCGCGTACTCGACCTCCCGAGGTCGTGCCGAGACAGCCGGTGGAGATGGAATAGGTAGTATACGGATAGACTAGTTAGGCAATCTAATATCTTCGACACGCACTAATGGAATCTGCGAATCTAAGGCAAAGAAGGCCCTTCTAACCTGGACCGGTGTGATAGATCGATCAGCAAGGATGACTGCTCGAAGGCTCCAATCAATATCGAGCTCTGGCGTGATTCGATCTATGGGTTGTGGAATGCGTGGGAAATGACCCGGGATGGTTTCGTGTATTTCTCCGGACAGGGTCATATGTATTCCCTGGGCTCTCTAGGTCCCGTGATTGTCATACGAAACAAAATGCAATCTAACTGTGATGAAACAAATTCTAACTACGTGAAGTAAATCTAACTGCATATAACCTTTATTCTTCTATGAAATATTTAACAATTTTAAGGGAAGCAAACTATTTTAAACGTATCTAGAAATAATAACTAAACAGTAATTAAAACAGACAAGATAACCGAGTGTAGTTATTTGTCTGTGCGAATTGATAGAATTCTAAATAGGTCTAATCTATCTGCAAGATTCTCGATCCTACCTCAGAAGTGAGGAGTGAATCATAGTTTCTCGGAAACTATCAATCCCCACAGCTTCCCTGGCAATATCGAGAATAGAATGAAATGAAATAAAGTGATTAACTACTCTATTTAATATGATTCTGACTAGAACTTTGAAATTTAAAACCTGGATTCCGCAGAACAGTGGCGAATCCGATGGTGTGTATGTGATCTCGTCCCCTCAGTATGGTCTCTTCGTTCTTTCGTGTTCACGTGGATCCAGAAAAGCGTGTGATGCTAGCACCGACAGGAGTAGATTTTGGGATAAGGACAGCTCAGAATGCAGACCGAGAATGCGAGTAGGAGAGGGATAGCGCAAGAGTACAGAGCTTGGCTTATGCGATTCCTAGCGGGATTTTACTGCAAGTCATGCAACATGAAGCGACCAGAACCTTGTAACTATCCTATACGAAGAGCAAAACCTGCAACTTTAATGGCTTCCTAAGCTATTCCGTTCCAAAAAAAAGACACTGCTTGCACAAGTTAGATATGTGGCTTACCAACAGCTGAATAAAGCTAACCAGGTATATAATGAATTGAACTAAGAACTCTAAGTCACATTAAAAAAAAAAATCTACAGCAAAGAGGAATTCAGAGGCAAGCTTCTAACCGGATTGGATGGAACAACAGCACTGCCTGCACAAGATGGGTCTGTGGCTTACCAACAGCTGAGCAATACTAACCAAGTAAGAAATGAACTATGCTATCAATCCTAAGCAAGCTGACAGACCAAACCACTGAAAATCAGAAGACTCTAACAAAAAATGGTGGCCTAAACTCCAGTTCAATTTCTTCACACAAACTCAGCCCAAATTCAGACCATTTGCATGTACACAAACCATGCATTTATAGGAATTCCAACACTCAAAAACCAAAACCAAATTGAACTCCTAAATAATAAACAAAGGAAAAACACTGTTCCAGGGGACCAAAAACATTAATGCATGCTCAAGTCGGCAAAGAAAAGCTGGTGAAATTGTGATATTTCACGCGGGTCGCGTCAAAAGAGTGTTCTGGAAAACGCGCACAGGACCGCCGCTCTGAGCAGGGCGGCGGTTACAGGACCGCCGCCCTGTTCAGGGTGGCGGTCACGAGGCCGCGGCGGCGGTTTCGTCACTGAAGATCAAGAGGGCAAGAAAAGAGGGAAAAAGGGGAAAACAAAGGACACGGGGGCTAAGCGGGGATATGCGGGATGTTAACGCATACTCCGAGGGCTTTTCCAGATCCCGAACACCTTGAGAGGAGACCTGTATCATCATTGGGGCTTTTATTACACCGTTCCGCAGTACAGTACCTTACAATTTTGGGTATGTACAGATACCCCTAGAGAGGGTACGATGATAGTTGGGGCTGCGACAGGATGAGCCGCCTCCCTTCCCTCAGTACCGGAGGGATGATGTAGAGGCCCCACTGCCTGCACCACATCCCGTGGACCCAGATTGGGTAGCACAGAGACCGGCGGACGATACAGTGGATGATGCCGGAGTGACAGGTGCTTTTTTGGTTTGGTGGGTAAGTAAGAGGGCAACCAGGATAGCACAGCCTGAACATCCAGATTTGGTGGCTGTTACAGCAGAGAGGGACCACCTACTAGGACAGGTGCAGTTATTACAGGGGCAACTTGTTGCTGCACAGGCACATATCAGGGTATTACAGGGGTAGTTTGCCCAAGCACAGGCTCAGGCACAGCCCCAAGCACTAGTATAGCCAGAGGCACTAGCATAGCCACAGGTACCAGCACAGGCACTTGCACAACCATAGGCACAGGCGCAGGTATAGGCACCACCACAGGCACATGGTGTACTAGCAGGGAAAGGGCCACTGCTATTAGGAGTTGGGGGACTAGCCCCAGCAGCCATGGTGGCACGTGCCCGTTATATGGAGGTGAGAGCGGAGGCCCAGTATTATTAGGATGTCCTTAATGGTTCTAGGGCTGACTATCAGCCATATGCAACGCACCGAGCCGAGACCTCTCGGAGCCAGAGATCCCAGGGGGGCGCAGCCACAGCCAGTGGGTCGGTGACAAGGAGGAGGTGAGAGCCAGCACAGGGACCAGCAGGGAGAGGGGATGAGTGTGGTGGGGAGAGCTGAGATATCCCTGGAGCAGAGAGGGGTTTTTGGATTTTGGATATAGACACCGGTCTGTGAACCGGGTATGTATGTAGAGGCTTGCGTGCCCACATATGATTCATTTATTCATTCTTGTTGTATATACCGGCCTGCGAGCCGAGTACAGGTTGTATAGTTGATACCGGCCTGCGAGCCGAGTCAAGATTGTGACAGTGATAGCGGCCTGCGTGCCAGCTTTGTATTATTTTGAGATCACAAAGGCCCCCATGCAGGGTAAATTGTATATTTGAAACATTAATATATATAGAGATGATGTTTTTGATCCAGATGGTGTGTATAAAATGTTTTATGTGTTTTGTCGATGGTTTTTGAAATTTAATATTTATAGATGACGAGTTAGATCCAAATGGTGTATATATTGATGGGTTTGATGTAGATATTGAAATGTCATACGTATTTTGTGTTGATGGTTGTTTTATTGTAGATAGATGATGTTGATGAAATTGCGATGATATATTGATGTGATTTTGATGACAAATATTGATAATGGTGTCGTTATGCAGGAAACAGAGGCGGGCGCCACAAAAATTTGTAAAAAATAAAGAAAAGGCCCAAGTTTAAGCAAAACGAGACATGTGACCAATATCAGTTACGTAACCGACGTCGGTAGATTAAGGACCGATATTGGTTAGGTAGCCGATGCCAGTTAGGTAACCGATATCAGTTATTCCAAAATGAGCTTTTCTAAAATTAGAAAAGCTTGGGCGGCAACTTAAGTTCTTATTTTTAGAGTCATGCAACAAGTTAAATACGTGAGTGCGACGCTGTTTGACGAGTGATACAGGTAATTTCATGAAAGAATTGAGTGATAAGGAGAAAAGAGACAGGTAAAGTGAGTGTGGGCTGAGATTAAGAAGGTAGAAAGACAAGTTATATTTGAAGAGGGTGATGAACATGGCTGGACGAGGAGAAACATCCAGCAGGCAGGGATAAGAGGGAAGACAATTTCCACCCCAAGCTACTGCATCCCGAGAGGTAAACTGTTTGGTTGTATTTTAATTCTTGCATGTTTTGATGAATAGGCTGAGAAAAGGTAAGAGGGTAGAGATGAGGAAAAAAAGGTGATAGGAAAGGGTTTGGGATAGAGTGAGTGTTATGGGGTAGGTAAGCAGGGTGTTCACGTATGTTTATAGGTAGAGAGAGGAGTAAACGACCAAAATAATTATCGTAGGTGGTGGTTTTAAGCAGGGTGTATAGGATTGACAGTGACCGATATCATTTAGAGATAACCGGTATCGGTTAGTAAACCGGTATCAGTTATCTATAACCGATACCAGTTACTGTAGGAATTTCTAGAATGTGAGAAAAAACACTTGGGGATTTGATTTATTGAATGGTTGTGTGTCGTTTTGATGTATACAAGTAGAGGCAGGGTTGAGGATGAATGATAGTGTGCCAGCTTTGTTGTCACGAATCCGAGTGGATGTAACACCAGCTGAATGGGCATTGATAAACCATGTGGGGTTAAGTGGAATCCGCTATTATTCATGAATCGTACGCAATCATGCTATGTTGCAGGCGTTGATTGAGAGGTGGAATCTGGAAAAGAATACCTTCTATCTACCAACAGGGGAGATGATAGTGACGTTGGAAGATGTGTTTAGAATTTTGAGGCTCCCAATTACAGGAAGACCAGTGTATCAGGCGTTTCCTAGCGTGGGGTGGGGATCGATAAAAGCAGTATTTGGTTCAGCTGCATGAGATTTGACACAACAAGGTTTGACATTCACTTATGGTACAATGTATGCAACACACCCTGAGGAAACAAGGCTGACAGTGTTATTAATGATAGCAGTGGGGTATTATGCATTACCGAGGGCAGAGGAGGGAAGACTTCCAAAAGCATTGATGAGTGTTGTTTGGGAAATGATAGAAAGGAGCGTGACTTTCGCATGGGCACCCGCATATCTGGCGGAGTTATACAGGGGTTTATGGGCCTGCAGGTGAAAACACAGGACGACACTGGATTGTTCATACTTATTACATTGTTGGGCCTATGAGCACATTATTTGTGTGTGACCGATAGGCCAACCTATCTAGTCGGGAGAGACAGGAGTGCAGAGGTTGGGATTCAGATGATGGGTCCAGACAGAACAAGAGGTGAGATCCCAGGCCATGATAGATGACATCGAGTATTATAGGCAAGTATGGGAGATGGTGATGAATGCGGATATTTGTTGGAGACATTACGGGAACTATATGGTGATGAAGCACATAGATGAGGAGTTGAGGGGTGTAGAGTGATTGAGGTGGATCGCAGGGCACAGGCCAGGTGAGTACGAGAGGATTCCTCTAGATCGCATGCGGTGACAATTTGGATTTGTTCAGGATATACCTATGGCTTATAGACCATACATGAGGATTGACGCCGAGGCAGCATTCTCACCTCCCTGGCCAACACCTCCAAAAGGGCCAGAGGAGATAGCAACCGATCGCAGGGTAATGGATGCAGGAGCGACAGAGGCCTATAGATTATGGTGGGTAGCAGAGCTGCGAGGTGTACGTGATCATCCTAACATAGCTATGATTACAGTGGAGAGAGATCGTCTGCAGGGTTTAGTTCATCAGCTCCAAACGCGGGTGAATGAGACAACGGGATTGTTAGCAGTTGCAGAGTCACGAGTGGAGAGACTAGAGGCAAGATTCCTCCACGCAAGAGGATGTATTTGTATGTTACAGGAGATGTTGGCAGATCAGTGGGAGGAACCAATAGCATTGGCACCTTTGCGGATGGAGAGGCCAAGTGAGTGGCATCGATGATCACGATCACCACCTGATTCGAGAGGAGGTGCAAGGGTCTAAGTGAATTTCATAGGAGTATAAGAATAAATAAGGATGTCGACCTGCGCGTCGATGATAGAGAAGATGTATTTGTTTAACATCTAAATAAAACTAAATATGTATGTTGATTTGAGTTAAGATAATAATAAGAATGGTTGTGTTTTGAATGTTTTGTTTTGAAAAAGGATAAAGATGAATGCGAGCAAATAGAAATACACAAATAGATTTATATATATCACACATGATATGTTATGGTAGGGGATGGTCGAGCTAACCTTGAGAGACCCCATGTCTCCTAAGTGCTACCTACATAGCTCATTGCACAAATCAAGGAGGGGCCTCAAACAGATGTAGTTCTCCCTTAGGACCAGGGAGAGGTGAATTCAGGTAATTTGGTTTTGGTTAGGCAATTTGTTGGTTGGTAAAAAATATTGATATTGGTAGGGTAATGTTATTGGTGTTAGTAAGGGATTGGCGATGTTGGTGTAGGTATAGGTGAAATGAAAGTTAGCTTACCCAAGTAGTAGGGAACTGTGTCCTGATTAAGGTCAACACATAACCCTAGAGTCGAGTAAAAGAGGCAGAAGTGTCCCGTAGTTGAGAAGAGCTAAACAAACCACATATATTAACATAGGATGGGCTTGAATCCCTAGGTTCCTTGCATATGTGAGAAGTCAATAGGTGAAAAGAGTCATATTATCACAATATATCAGATATACGTCACGTCCCTTGAGTTTTGTTGTGTTGACGAATGGTGAGGTGAGGTGGCTGGTATAGTTGGGGTGCAAAGAACTTATTATAAGGTGATTATTGTGACGAAAGAGGACCAAACCTAAATAGACAAGTCCATGACTCAAAAGTGCTTTGGAATACTGCTTTATTTTTCTGGATATAGACTTATTAATGCGGGAAGTCTATAGGGGATATGTATTTTGTTGTTCTTGAGGTCTTCACGAAGCTAATCAATACGAGAAGCTTCTGATAAAGGCTGAATTTGTATAGCTGTCCTTCAAGGGAGCAGTCTATTTATAGTAGTAGATGCATTTTTTGTGTATAGCTGTCTTTCAGGGGAGCAGTCTATTTATAATAGTAGAAGTGACTTTGCACATAGCTATCCTTCGAGGGAGCAGTCTATGTATAACTTAGAGGTCTAGATGTCCATTTGGCATGAAGCATCTAGTTTTGTAGGAAGTTTGACTCAAGAATATCCCATAAGTGTACAATTGAGAACATGTTATTTTAATACTTTTAAGTCATGGACCAGACTAAAAAGGGGAAGGCATCTTTAATAGGAGGTAATGACCAAACCACGTGAGCTTGATTCTATTTTGAGATGCATGGAACAAAAATGTATGAGGTAGTAAATGAGCTCAAGGGACGAGCGCAAGGTAGATAAGAAGTGATATAACACTAAATTCAATAGTAGAATGGTCAAAGATACAAGGCATTAAGGGGTTCAGGATCAGGTTTTCCATTAAGCGAAGCTAAACGGTAAGTGCCTGATCCATAAGTATGAGTGATAATGTAGGGCCCAATCCAATTAGGAGCAAATTTTCCATGTTTGCTCTTTTCTAGTTTGGTTACATGCTGATTCTCTTTGAGGACAAGATCACCAACCTTAAAGGTACGCTCATGGAGTCACTTATCATAAGCACACTTGATGCGTTTTTGATAGATTTGAAGGTGGTCAAGAGCTGTAAGACGACGCTCATCAAGAAGCTCCAATTGGGCTAACCGCTCTTGGCGGAAATCATCATTGGTGAGAATATCTTGAAGAGATATTCTTAGGGAGGGTATTTGTATTTCGAGAGGAAAGAAAGCCTCGGTACCATATACCAAAGAGAATGGGGTGGCATTAGTGGAGGTGCGAATGCTAGTCCGATAAGCCCAAAGGGCAAAGGGGATGTGATCAGGCCAATTGCTTCTAGAATCGTTAACAACTTTCATGAGGATTTTGGTGAGGGTTTTATTAGAAGATTCAGCTTGACCATTTTCTTGTGGATAGTAAGGTGATGAGAAGCTAAGTTTGATACCAAAGTTGTCACAAAGGGCTTGTAACAACTTATTTTTTAAAGATTTGCCATTATCTGTTATCAGGCGATGAGGAATGCTAAAACGACAGATAATGTGATGGTTAATGAATTCGACGATTTTTTATTTTTTGGTTGAAATGAGTGAAATGGCTTCCACCCATTTAGTGTAATATTCGGTTGCTGTGATTATCCAATGGTGACGTTGCGAAGATGGTGGGTGAATCTCACCAATAAGATCTAAACCCCATTGTGAGAAAGGCCAAAGATCTCATGCGACCTGTAGCAGATGGCTAGGACTATGTTGAAGGTTGGCATGTTGTTGACACATAACACAACGCTTAACATATTTATAGCAGTCGTTATTAAGAGTAGGCCAATAATAGCCTAGGCGAAGGATTCGTTTGGCCACGGCAAGGCCACTAAAATGTCCACCACAAATACCGTCATGGACTTGTTGGATGGTATAGGTGACCTCCGCACCAGTTAGACATCGAAGGAGGATGCCATCAAAGCCACGTTTATAGAGGAGTCCCCCCATGATGACATAACGAGAAAAACTTTTAAGAAAAACATGTTTGCCGTTACTGGTAAGGTCAGGTGGGAGAATAGAGGTTGTAAGATAGTCATGAAATTTGTGATACCAGGTATCCTGCGAATTAGCAGACACATTATTTATCATACAAACATATGGGGTGGAGTAAGATGGGGCAAAGAGTTGTTGGACCAAGACGATTATGTCAGAGTCAGTTGGTGAGGCAAGAATTTGTGAGGCTAAGCAAGCCATAGTATCCACAAATTTGTAAGTGGAGTGGGGAATGGTTTGGATAGAATAATGAGTAAATAAGGTCAAAAGTGAATCCATGTAATGTTTGTACTTTTGAAGTTCCTCATTTTTACATTGGTAGATGCCCATAACTTGATTGACTACCAGTTGGGAGTCACCAAAAATGTTAATAGAATTGACACCTAAGTGTAACACACCCTGGAGACCCAAAACAAGGGCCTCGTATTCCGTTGTATTATTAGTACAGGGGAAATCGAGCCGGAATGAAAGAGGCATAGGCTCAGCATTAAGAGGAATGAGAAAAATTCCGGCTCCACCACCGTGCTGGCATTTGGATCCATCGAAGAAGAGGGGTCATTGGATACGACTCCTCATTGAGTGAAAGAGTGGCAATGAGTTCGTTGGGGAAATTAAAATTGGTAAATTTCTCCCCAGGTAAAGGGGCTTCCGCGAGTTGGTCTATGATAGTTTGTCCTTTGATTGAATTTTGGTGTACAAATTTAAGGTCGAGGTCAGTGCGGAGCATAAGCCATCGGGCGATGCGTTGGTTTAGATGAGGTTTGGCGTACATATAATGAATGGGGTCTGCATTGGTGATGACAAAAGTTTTGTGATTTAGGAGGTAGTGTCGGAGTTTGGTGGCTACGAATGATAGGGCTAGGCACAACTTTTCTACATGTGTATACCTAGTCTCGTAATTCATGAGAGTATGACTTATGTAATAAACATCTTGTTCTCGATGCTCAGAGTCACGATGTGTGAGCATGGCTCCTACAACATGGTCGGTGGTAGAAAGTAAAGATAAAAAGGGTGATCATCTTGAGGTGGGATAAGCACGGGTGGTTGCAAGAGATAGGCTTTAAGAGCCTCAAAGGCTTGGTGGCACTCTTCGCTCCATTGAACGATAATGTCCTTTTTAAGGAGATGATGGAAAGGTTGACATCGATCCGAGAGTTGAGAGATGAAACGCCAGATAGATTGGAGTTTACCTTGCAAACTACGTAATTGTTTGAGGTTAGTAGGTGGGGGCATTTCTAGGATAGCTTTGACTTTAGCTAGATCAACCTCAATGCCACGCAAAGAGACAATAAAACCAAGAAGTTTTCCTGAAATGACATCAAAGACAAATTTCTTTGGTTGAAGATGAACACAATATTGTAACAGGCAATTGAAAATAATGATTAAAACATCGAGATGTTCACTGCGATGTTTAGATTTGCCAAGAAGATCAACAACATAATCCTCAAGGATAGTGTGCATAATGTCATGAAAAATGTAAGTCATATCTCGCTGATAAGTCGCACCAGCATTCTTAAGGCCAAATAGCATGACATGATAATAGAAGGTTCCCCAAGGAGTTATGAAGGTAGTTTTATGTTGATCGGCTGGGGCTACCAAAATTTGATTGTATCCTGAGAAGCCATCCATGAGAGAAAGCATCTCATGGCCCACAGTGAGATCAATAAGTTTATCAATACTTGGGAGGGGGGAGTCATCCTTTGGGCAAGTGAGGTTAAAGTCTCCTGAAATACATGCATATCCGAAGTCCCACCGTTGCTTTAGTAACATGTACTATGTTAGAGATCCATTGAGGATAGTCAATAGGTAATATGAAGGAAACAGAAAGGAGTCATTGAAGCTCTTCTTTGACCAAGAGGGCAATGCGTGGATGCATTTTTCTCAGTTTCTGCTTAACTGGTTTGGAATCGGGTTTCAGGGTAATGTTATGGACAGCAATGTTAGGATCAATTCCTGGCATGTCAGTGTAGGACCAAGCGAAAGCTTGGTTGCGGGCACGGAGAAAAGGTAGTAAAGGCGGATTTGTTCTGATGCATTAAGAGATTGTCCTGATCTTCACAATGTGAGGATCATCCTCTGTGTGATGTTGATTTCTATAGTCGACTCATTCAACATGGTTTGAGTTTCAGATGGTAAGGCGAGGCGTTGAATATAAGAGTCATCCGCACCAAGGTAAGTGAGGATGGAGTCGTCATCCTGGCACTCAACAACATTAATGGAAGGTGAATCCTCTTCGATCATGTTTGGATATAGAAGGGGAAGAGAAGATGGGTCCTCATTATCACGTTGATAAGTGAGAGGACCCAAGAAGATAGCGTTTATGAAAAAAAAAAGTTAGGAGGGATAGATTCAGGGTCTATCGACTCTGTGGGTGACGATGGAAAAATGGGTGATGATGGTTTGGTAGGGGTGATGTCATCATCTTCCAGGATACAACTGACATGCAAGGTTTCTTCAATGTAAGTGTTTTAGGAAATCCAAGACCACTACGATCTTTGTGTTTGCGTGTAGTCCTTGTCTGGCCTTGTTCATAAAGACCAAAACCAAAACCTTTCCAAGCACAGCGAGTCAAGAAGGTGAGGGTGAAACGATGATTTTTCAGGTATTGAAAATCAGATTGGAAGGGAACCACACCAAGGGGAGGTTCAGGGGTAACGGAGGATGCGTCGACACCCCCATACGTTAGGTTGGTGCGGTAATTAGGTGGTCCGTAGGAGATTACCTCCCCCACACGACGGTCGTAGGTAGGATGCGCATGTAACTGTCCGTACTCCTGTGGGGTATGGAAAGAGCTAACGTTATATAGGTGATACTCCCCCAGCGTAAGGCATTGAAAAACATCTACTAAGGGGTCTGAGGTTGGGATGTTGTCCGCCGGGAAAGGAAGTGGTATTGGCGATGGCGGTTTCATTGGTTGAAGGTGTAGGTGTGGTTGAGGTGGATGGTAGAGGTGTGGTTGAAGTGGATGGTTGGGTTGGATGAATGGGTGTCTTGACTGGTACAAGCACATCATTAGGGTGATATAACATATTGCAGGTTTTGAAGGGGGGAGGATCAGCTTTTACGGTGTAGGACTTCCCCTCGTACTCAAATTTTATGCATCTATGTAAGGTGGAGGGAACGCATCCCATAGCCCGGATCCAAGGGTGGCCTAACAACATGTTGTATTGGAATTCACCCTCAAGGACATAGAAGAGTTTGGGTAAGGTACGTGGCCCTACATGAATGTTAAGGATCACAGTGCCTAAGGTAGAAGTAATAGCATCGTTGAATGAACGCAGCATGGTGGGGTTGGCACACATGCAGCTAGAGGGGATATTCATTTGTTGAAAGGATTTGGAAGAGATGATGTTTAGGCTAGCACCCCCATCAATCATAACATGACATACGTGGATGTCCCAGACGTAAGTTGAGATGAAAAGAGTGGGGTCAGGATCTTCTGCACCAAAGTCAACAATTTCGTCTTCGGAGAAACTGACAGCAGCGGTTTGCTGCACAGGGACGGAAGTGGTAGATTGTTTGGTGAGAGAGGCAACGTGGTTGGGTGTTAAGATGGAGGTAACAGGAAAGGTTTCATTAGGTAAGACCTCTATCCCTTGAAGGATTTCAACAAGAGCTTGTCGATGAGATTCAGAGGTCTGAATGAGATCATACAGTGTCATTTTTACAGGTGATTGGTGAAGCTGTTTGATCATGGTTCGGTGGGCAACTCCATTAGAGACGGGGTAGGTAGGTCCATGAATAACCACTTTAGGTGGGTGTGATCGGGATGGTGGATGGAGAAAGAGAGGCCGCAGGTGTGCTTTCTTTAGCTTTCCCATTGTTTTTCTGCCCTCGAGTAGCAACACTAATCATGTTGATCTCGTGAACACGAGAGGAGGAAGATGGTAGGGATAAGTCATGGTCTTCGAGAGGTGGGGTTGTAATAATGATAGATCTTGGTGAGGAGGGGACAGGTGGTATAGGAGAGGGGATTGAAGCTAAAGGTTTCTCCCTTCGTAAATTTTCTTTCTTAACCTTTTTATCCAAGAGAGGTGACTGACGAAGTATGGCTTTCAACGCTTTGCATCCCTCTACATCATGTCCTGGTGTGCAGTGGTAAGCACAGATTTTAGACTCATCATAACCTATAGGTCGAGGTTTAGATGGATCATAGGGTCTAAGTGGGGGTAGGGAAATGGTCACATTCTCCACCAACATAGCAAGGATTTTGGCGTAAGACCCTTTGAGCGGGTCAAAGTCAGAGGAAAATGAGGCTATTGACTAGGTAGGTTTTGGTAATGACTGGGTATGGTTGATTTGTATGGGTGGCGGCTTAGCCAAGGGGTTTTGATAATTGGATTTAACTAAACATGACCTCTTCGGCACAGAAGTTATGTTTAGCTGGTCAGATGACGTGGTAGCAGAAAACAACCACGGAGAAAGAGGAGTGACAGTAAACAAATCCTTTGATGATGGAGTTTGTTTAGAGTTGATAGGTGGATAGGATACTTGGGGTGACGGTGTTGATATACCCTTGGATCTTTGTATGGGTGCAGAAGGTGTAGGTCGTTTTAAAGAAAACGCAGGAGGTATGATGTATTGATGCAAGGTGGAGGGATGAGGTCCCAATATAGAAGGTAGGTGTGACGGTGATGGTTTTAGTTGTGATAGAGACATAGGTTGGACTTGAGGAGATTGGGTCTGTCTCCTAAGTGGATGGACGGCTTTACTTTTGGATAAATCTAACCGTTTAGGTGGGTGTGTTAGACTGGGTATTGGTGAGGTCCCAAGCGTAGGGGAAGGTTTGGTTAGGTCAATAGAGGTGGATGAGGTATTTGGTAGAGATGAGGGGGGTGAAGATGAGGACATAGGCATTTTAAGCTTTTGTAAACACTTCGGGTATATGGTAGAGGCATCTGGATCGGTCATCTGCATTTGAGTAGAATATGGTGTACTCAAACGTTCCCATAGGACTCGTCTATCTTCTGAGGGGTGACAATCCTCACGTGTGAATAGGAACTTTTGTATGGAAGAAAGGTGGGTTGTGATTCCGGTCCACTGTGGGTGTGATACAGGGGGTAAATGAGGCACTGTATCAATGGGCGTTAAGAGGTCAACCGGTTGCTGAAAAGATTTAGGTGATGAAGAACTAATAGGTAGGAGGGCATGTTTGAGAGGATCCGTCATGATTAAAGAATTTGGTGATGTCGGTTCGAGGGGTTTCTCATCTAAGGATGATGAAAAAAGTGGCGAGTCTTCCTCTTGTACAACAAGAGTGGTAGAAGGAGATGTTTGGGAAATAGATAAGCTAGATAACATCCGCTCACAGTCTTGCAGAGATGTGGTGTAAGAAGGCTCCTCTGTGAGAAGAGAACTCTGGGTGGTTAATTCCTTTATGGGTAAAGGAATGGCAAGGATTTCATCTTGTCTTGATGGTGGTGAAGGGGGTTCGGGTTCCTGCGTTAGTGAAGAGGCTTGATTCAGAATTTTCTCGATAGAGGCTTTTGGCTGGGAGTCGAAGACTGCATGGATTTCATGAACACTCTCCTCGGCTAAGATATCTTGGTTTATGTTACTGTTAGATGAGTGGTTCGGGAATGGTTTGTTGAAGATTTTCAAATTTCGGTTAGCAGGGGCATTAGGATTATCGAGGGCTATATCCCCTGCATCAACCATTTCCTGCACTATGTTTTTCAACATCTTGCAGTTTTCATGACTGTGTCCCTTCACGCGGTGGAAGTTACAGAAGTCATTTTCTTTGTACCAAGAAGGTATAGCGCGGGTGGAATCAAACCCGGAGTGAGGTTTAACAGGAGGTAAGGTAATAGCTCCTGCCTTGAGCAATTTTTCCAATATCACACCATAAGTTTCTCCCAAGGGAGTGTAATTGATGGGCTCGGCTTTATACTTATAGGTGGTTTTTGGCGGGGTATTAGACGGTGCTTGGGATTTGACCATCACCGCATGGACAGCTCCTTTTGATTTCGAAGCAGTCGATGCGTGAGAATTGGTGGTGTTAGGTTTGTTGGTGGAGTCTTGGGTTCAGAAATTGGGGTTTTTGTTGTGCAACCGCAATTTCTCTTCCTCTAAGGCTCGAATCTCTAGTTTTCGAGCCATAGTAAAGGCCTCGTCAAATGTGCGGAAAGTTTGAATTTGGAGGGTAGGAGAAATGTGCTTAGCGCAGGCCCGCGTAAAGAGTTCGATAAGTTCGGCCTGAGGCAAGGCATAAGTAAGTTGGTTGATAAGGCCCCGCCATCGTCCAACGAAATCTGCGATAGATTCGTCTTCAAATTGTCGGATGGCATAGAGGTCGGTGATAGATACTTTCTTAGCAATGTTAATGGAGAAATGATCCAAGAAAGATTGGGCTAATTGGTTAAAAGAGAAGATTGAGTGCTGGGTTAAAGCACTGTACCACTCCAAGGCGGGTCCTGATAAGGACATGGGAAAGGTGCGGAGTAGTAAGGCATCATCATGAGCAATCAGATAGCAGGCATGTCTAAATGATCGCAAATGTTGTTGAGGATCCTCCTTACTATTAAAACGAGTGAATTTTGGTAATTCCCATTGAGGAGGATATGAATGAAGGGGGACAGAAGGATGAATAGGCTCCTGAAAAACTTGCTCGTATGTCAGGGTGCTACGGCTTCCTGAAACAGAAGCCTCCAGATTTTGCATTTTGTCCATCATTTGTTTGATTAAATCAGTGGTTGGATGAGATGATGGTGCAGTTGCCGTAAACGGAGGGGGATTGGGCCAAGGGCCACCACTAGACAATGGTGGGGTTAAATGTTGATAAGGTATTGAGGACGAATATGTTGAGGTGACTGAATAGGGATGTCCTATATAAGATGTTGAAGTCACCGGATACGTGTGTGGAAATGAAAAGGTGGGCGGAGCTTGAGAAGGAAAGCTTGTGTGAATAGGTGGCAGAGAGCAAGTTATGAAAGGAGCAGTCTGCGAGAGAGACGAGGTAGGAGCAGTTGGCGGTAATGATACATGGGGCCCCAGATTAACAAAAGGAAAGCCAATCTGTGCCGTAAGAACCTCTGAAGCCACTGAGTTGGGAGACGGGGCTAAGGATGAAGAAGGCAAGGTGGAATTATCAGGTGGAGAGGGAGCTAAATGAGTAGCTATACTAATAGGCATACCAACAAGGAGTTGACCATCGGGTGTACGGTCAGGGGCATGAGACAAATAGTATTGTACAGCGCTAGGATTAGCATCCAAAAATTTCACAAATTCCTTATCTCCTACAGGGATTTTGGGAACCTCGCTGGTGTCCGTAGGATTCCCCACAGGATGTGAAGGGGGTGATTCAGGCAAAGGCACGGAGCAGGCATGTGAAACCATGGCTGCAGCTTGTTTCCGAGTGATAACAACCATGGACAAGAGTACACAGTAGGGATGCAATCTATCAGGAACAGAAGCAACAACAAAGTGTTGGAATTGGTGGGTTGCTGGTTTTGGGAACTGTGAAAGACAGTAACCGATATCGGTCAGATAACCGATGTCGGTCAGGCTATAGCCGGTGTCGGTAAGTTAACCGATGTCGGTATAATAGGACCGGTGTAAGAAGCTGTAGGAAGTTGCTGATTTGGGGTTAACAGTGCTTAGTATGCCTACCAAACTGTTCTGAAGTGATCACAGAAAACATAGTGTATGACAGAGAAACAGAACAAAAAACAAGCAAGATGCACAAGCAAATTAACAGACTAACCCTAGGATTAGTTTTAATCACTTTGGGCTTATGCTTTAGACGCAAGATGATGTCAATCCTAAACAGAAGACTTAGGGGAAATGTCAAGTTTGTTTTGGCTTATAAGGTTACCTCAATCGGGCGGAGGAATACCGCGGAAAAGGGGGGATGTTTGAGCTGTTGTGTTAATTATGATGTGATTCGGTATGTGTTGTGCAGTGAAAGTAAGATTAATTTCTTGTCAATACCATGGATATCACCCCCACGTGTACGACCTGTTACTTAATCTATGTTCACTAGAATTGAAAACAGCAAGCAAGAATGTGATGCACGTGTTTTAAACCCAAATCGAAAATGATATTCGATGAAGCAAAGAAGATGACTTTCACTAATGCAAAGATGTGAAAGCAAGACAAATTCTTTTACCAAATAACAGAATATCTTGTGAATATTTTAGAAGAAGAAAATAGCAAGTGTGCTCCCTATATGAAAGCAAGCAAGAAAGAAAGAAACCCAAAATGGGTCCCACCGGGCGTGCCAAAATGTTTCACACAGAATGCTTCCGTTCCTGGAATAGAGTTACTTCTATCCTTTTATTCCTTTGAGAAACAGATAAGGGTTAGGGCTAGGAGGAATACCTGTTGAATGTTGAGAGGGTGTGCGCGTACCGTAGAGAGAGATCAGATCGATTGCAAAGAACTCCTTTTTGTCTGGGAAGGACTACCTGCAAGTAAGAATACAAGACCACCAGATTCTAATTAGACAATAAATGAGGGAACTGCCTTGGGCCCAGGAAGTATTAAACTTCCTTTCGAAGGTGGTCAGTTCCCCTGCTAATATGAATTAACACAAATTATTGCAAAATTACAATTTAATTACCTTGTTAAAACAATAGAGGAAAGGGCTAGTTTTGGTTTTGAATCACAGTGACCGATGCCGGTCACTGTCACCGGTACCGGTTTCTGCTAACCGATATCGGTAGGGGCAGTGGTTTAGGGGCTTTTAGTGAAGGTTGGCAATAAGGTGGCTATGGTGTTTACAAGGCTAGTAAATGATTGGGGATAGGTAATGGGGTGATGGAGAAGACTCAGAGGGTATGGGGGCTGTTCTTGGGGGCAATGTAGGGGTAGAGGAATGATAGTTAGATGGAGGGTGTTACCGGGTAGTAGATCTAGGAATAGACTTGTAATTACTGTGATTCAGAAGTCCAAGAAATGTTATTAAAAGAACATACAAGATACTACTTACTAGTTCCTGATGAAGATACAGGTCCAAAGACTGTGATAACGAAGGTAGGGCTCAGGTAGGATGATCGGACAATCAAAGATGAGCTATCTTCTCTCCCAATGCTTGGATGAGTGTCACTGGGCTCTGGTTACTCAGTTGCAGTCTTGGGCTTGATGTCCTTCTCTGCAAACTCCTCTCTTTCCTTCACTTGTCTCTGCTCGGCCAAGTGAATTCCCGATCCTTCCCAAATCAATTCCCAGGTTCCGATCCTTTGTTTTTGGTTGGGGGAGGTCATTTACAGGGAACCGATGGCGGTTACGTAACCGACGGCGGTCGAGTAGGAACCGATATCGGTTAAGTCAAAGTGGGCTATTTTTAGTAAAATAGCCAACTTTCCCTCCTTTTCTCCCGAGGAATTAGTTGTGGGCTTGGTCAAGTCATTATTAGGTTGATTTTGGTGCGGGTGAGGAGTAATTAGTCATGGGTGTGGATGTAGACCAAGTTATAGGTCTTAATTAGGTTAGTTTAGGGTTAGGACTAGGTCATGATGAGGTGGCGAAATGAGGTGGCAGGTTTGGAGATGTGGATTTATTAATTATAAGGTAATTAATAAATAATTGTGTAAGGTTTAGGTGATGAGGCTAGGTTGCGAAATGAGATGCGGGGCACGGGGGGTCGTAAGACACAAATTTGGTGTCTACACACATGACCCAAAAACCATGATTGTACCAACATTGTGCCAAGTCAATATCCAGTAGACCATACCAGGAATGAGAGCGCCAATCCTCATTACATAACAATGTCTTTCACTCACAAAAGTACACATAACTCATTATACCAACTCCCACATCACTTTTTCATTCATGAAACAATTTCCAATATCTCCCAAAGGTTCACCTACACAACTCCATATACCTTAAAATAGAATTGGTTCTATTTAGTGATCAAAATCAAAGATAGTTCGCTCAACAATTATCCAATCCAGATAGAGGTGGTTACCCCATTAAGATGGCATAAGGTCACTCTCCCAAAGAGTGCCATCAAGAATACTAGGGTTCTACCCAAAGAGTGCCTAGGAATGAATAATATAGGCTCACTCTCACAAAGAGTACCATCAAGAATTCCAAAACTCCTCCCTTTATCCCCATCTCCATTCACCTTTTAATCTACGGGTGACCCTATGGCCCTGGGCACATAGATACCCATCACCCCCTACCCAAGTGGTGTAGTGACCTTTATGTAGTTCCTCGTATTTTTCCTACTTTTCGACCCATATCACCTTCCTTTTGCATACCCAGGAAACATGTAACAAACGAAGTGGGCACCAATAGGAATTGGATAACAAATCCACAGTGAATCATACCCTAAATAATCAACACATTATGACATTAGAACCAACCTAACAATCCAAATCAAAGCCATCTCAGTGGAAAAAATCTAACTGTTGGGTGGTCTATACCTGATCCCTAAATATTGAGCCTCGAAAATTTATATCTAAGCACAAAACAACCAATCAAATAGATCCTAACCCACTCTCAAAAATCCACAATCACTTAGTGCAACAATCACAATGCCAAATGCCCAAAATATAAGAACATTCTCACTTTTTCTCTTTTTTGTTGGTCACTTTGACAATGACAAATGAATAATGAAAAAATTTACGGATTTTTTATATTGAGAAATAACACAACCCAACCTAACCGACACCAAAGGGGTACTTGACAAGTTACATTGGCTCTCATGCCCTACCTCAGCATCGTCATGTTTTCCTATACATGACTTTCAGGTTATGCATGACTGGTATCGGTCACCCTCACATACATATTGCCCTAACATTTTAGCCATTTACCCTAGGTCTTGAATTTTATCCCTTCACATGACTCATTTAAAAGGACCACCTTTACCAATCCATTACCTCACCTTTCCTGACCTCATCATTTAATACCTCCCTTTTTCCTCCTTTGGGGACTCATTATTTTACCCATACCTTGGCCTTACCCATGCCATGACCTAGATATTTGGACCTGGACCATCGCTAGTGACCTTTGACCTCATGTGTTCACTATACCTTGTGGCACTGTTACCTATGTTGTTGACCTAATGACCTTACCTAGCCTATTCCATGACCATTTATCCTAACTCTACCTTTGGTGTCCATAACATACCTAAACATGTTCCTACACCTAACCTATCATGTGTTTCCTGACCATATCCTATACCTTGGATACCGGAATCACTTCAACCTTGTTTGGATAAACCTCTCAACCTTAGACAATGTAGATTTTTCTGCTCTTTAACCTGGTAGCATCTTACAGTTTATACATGTGTGTGTGTTTGACTATTACTACCTTTGACCCTGACCCATTACCTAGATTACCAAAGTAGACCTTCGTTGTAACCCTTTTTCACCCATTTACCCACCTTCCCCTTTCCTCACATTTACCTTTTATCAAACCACTCACCAATTCTAACCTACTGCCTATCGTCAGTTCCTGGTTTGAGGGGGATCACCTTCACCCACACATGGGGCAACCACATCTTATTTTTGTTAGCATCACTTACTAATACAAGCTATGCAACAAAAAGGGGCAAAATGTAGACACTAAAATTAGGTCACACTCCCCTTTGGTCCCTCGACAAATAAACACCCTTCATCACATTAACCTAGCCATGGCCCCCTTCACCCCACTATATTAATTTAATTAAATTAATTCATTATCCTTACCATATTTATTATTTAAATATCTTAATTAAATAATATCACACATACATCTCACCTAGACACCTCATCAAGCCAACTCACCCTAAGACCTATTCTTAGTAAGTTGCCATAACTAACTAAGACTTACCCAAACCCTAAAAATCAATGCCTACATTCTCTCTAACCACATTCCCATTGCTTACAAGAAGCTCCCAGTATAATCTGTGGGTTAACATGACATGAGATCAACAGAAAATCAAGAGGATCTACCTAGTTTAGTAAACCTAGGAAATCCCACCTTGACTGACGCCGATTACCCCTAACCGTCATCGGTTAATCAGAACCACTGTCGGTTACCTTTTAACCCCAAAATAACCTTATTACAGGTTGGAGGTTGGAAAACAGATTTGACAAGCAAAACATTCTTGAGAGATATCACATCTTCTGAGAGTGAATTTCAGAGAACACACATGCAAGGAAGGAGATCAAGCATTTCTTTGCACAGACATCTATGCATTCATCCACATTTCATCCCATTCACCCCCATAGATTTGATCTAACCAAGAAAAAGGAATGCACATGTAGCCCATGTAGAAGCTTTCCAATAGTTGGTGATCCATTTAAGCAGCTCTTCAACCCCTTTCAGTACCTCCATCCCTCACTCACATAGCATTAGGACCAGAATCCAAGTAAGTACAACATTATACTTCCTCTAGTTCATTTCATTTCATCATTTTATAGGTATTGTTTTTCTTGCCACCTATTGACCTTTCAACCTTTTACTCACTCCTCCATAAACCATTAAAACCTTGTCAAGAGAAAACCTACCATTAAACTCACCTAGGTTCACCTCATCCCTGACCAACCAAAGTCCTTTGTGCAATCACAAAGGAGACCCAAAACTCATTCTGTGGCATTTCCAGAATTCCACAGTAACTGGCATTGGTTACACCCAACCACCATCGGTCACCCTTAACTAGACATCTATGGTCTCTGTATTTGCCCATACAACCCAGAACAGTGACCTATCCACCTAATTTCACATCACCCTTAAATCCACCTAATGATCTACCTGAGAACTCTGTCAGACCTGCAGAGACCCAGAACCAGTCATTTGACCTTTAGATTCTATTTTAACTTAGCCTGTTAGATTAGATCTTTCTTATTGTATTTTTAATGAGATACCCAAATCATTTCAATTACGATAGGATTTACTTTTATTACATAGTATTAAATTGTTTTAAACAGTGGACTGACAGCCATCTAGGAAGTATCACACTTCCCAGATCTAGCACATGCTAGGCAGTTCACTGCACATATTGTTTAACTCTTTCTGGTGGTCTTGCTTTTCATTACAGGTAGTTCCTCCTAGCCAAAATCGAAGCTCTCTCAATTACTGTGGATTCAGAAGTCATATGTGCACAACAACCCATCAACCATTCCATTTCAATAGGTATTCCTCCTACGCCCGTTACCCTATCTATTTCATCAATACTTCAAAGAAACGATCTAAGAAGACAAGGTGAAACAATCTTAACCTACTTATGATTAACAGTGGTTATAGCCTTCCTTATACAATTCAAAAACCTCACCCACACCATTTACAAATTATTGGAAATCCACCTCTCTATTCTCAAAAAGACATCCCTTCTTTAGTACCATGTAACCTCACCCCAAACTCCAATAAGGTTTTTATTGAACTGATATAATATTGTACCTACGCTAGTTACCATACAAACCATCGTGGTCTCCCTTATAACATCCATTCAGTTACAAATTATACCCAACCACTTCAATATGAGTCTAGTTTACCTTGATTAACATCAAACCGTTTTCTTAATAAATTTTGAATGACGAAACAGATAAGGTTATGGGCTAGGAGGAATACTTGTTAAATGGGTTGGTTGATGGTTGTTGCACATGTTCTGACTTCTTGATCTAGTGCCAATTGTGAGAGCTTCCTTTTGGCTAGGAGGAACTACCTGTAATAGAAAACAAGACCACAAAAGAGAAGTTAAATGATATATGACAGTGGATTGCCTAGCGTATGCTAGTTCTGGGAAGTGTGATACTTCCTAGATGGCTGTCAATCCACTGTTTAAAAAAAATTAATGTGAGAAATAAATAAATTCCTACTGTAGTTGATATGATTTAGGTATCTCATTCAAGTAAAATAAGAAAATCAATCACAACAGGCTAGGTTATAGTTAGATCTAAAGGAGGAGGTAACTGTCAAGGTATTGGGTCTGGTCAGGGTCTGATTCTGGGTTATTTAGGTCAATTGGTAGGAGGTTGTTTGGCTCTATTTTTGGGCAAGGTATAAAACACAGAGACCGACGTCGGTCTGGTATATGACCGAGATGATGGTTTAGTAATAACGACGATGGTTACTGGGATTTTAATAACTCAATATTTCATGATTTAGGGATTTGTCTGAGACTGATTGGGGATGGTGAGGAGTGGGTGTAAGTGGTAGGGTGGGGAGGTGTTGGAAATACTCAGAGATTGTCTATCGGTCAGGTATGGGTGATTTTATGGTGTGGGTGAAGGAATGATCAAACTTGTATGGAGATAAATGGTGGGGAAGTGAGAGTTCAAGTAGAAACTAATAATGGAAGTAACAAAGCCTACTAGAATGAAAATAGAAGAATGTTGGTTAACAAGATACTTACTATGATGCAGGTTTGATGGCTAGATGGAGGTGATGGTTGATTGAAGGAATGGTGTTTGGTGTCATGGCAGTGCTTCCCAGAATTCTACCATGTGTGCAATGCTCCTAGATCTATGTCCTGGATGATGGTTCTGGATGCTTGGATGCACGGAAAGATGTTGGTTCTGCTTGCATGCAGCTCTGATCTCATTCTTGTCCTCTGGTCTCGAATGTGCCAACCTCTCAAACAAGGTTGCTAAGGTGAATAAATGGTAACCGATGATGGTTCTATCTTGACCAATCTTGTTTAGGTCTGACCATTCGGTTAAGGTGGGATTCCCTAGGTTTACTAAAATGGGTAGATCTTTCTAATTTCTTGGGCCAAGTTGGTTTGTTTTCGCGGATCAGAACGGAAGCTTCCCTTCTAATGAGCAGGAATGTGGTTAGAGAAATTTAGTCATTGATTTTAGGGTTAGACCAAATCTTAGCTCATTAAGGCAAGTAAGACTTAGTTATTGTTAGTTATGGAAACATGCCAAGAATAGGTCTAGGGTGAGGTGGCTAGATGAGGTGTCTAGGTGAGGTGGAAATTAGGTCAATTAAGGTAATAAAATAATGGATATTGTGAGGATGGGTATTTAATTTAATTAAAATAATTAAATTAATTATTAATGTGGGGTGAAAGGGGGCCATGGTTAGGTGCCCATGTTTAAGTTGGTTATCTGATCAGGGGCTAAGGGGAATGTAACCAAATTTAGGTGTCTACATTTTCCCCTTTTTGTCATGTAGCTTGTATTGGTAAGTGATGCTGACAAAAATAAGAAGTGGGTGCCCCATGTGTGGGTGAAGGTGATCCCCCTCAAACTAGGAACTGGTGAGGTGGAAGATGGAAGTGGTGAGTGGTTTGATAAAAGGTGGATGTGGTGAAAAGGAGCGTAGATGTGGGAATGTGGGAAAGGGTAGAGGTCAAAAATAGGAAAACAGGTAAATGGGCTAGGGTCAAAGGTAGTGGCAGTCAAACACATGCACACATTATAAATTATGACATGGTTCCAGGTTGAAGAGCTTGCAAACTCTACATCGTCCAAGGTCGATAGGTTTATCCAAACAAGGTTGAAGTGATTCTGGTATCCAAGGCATAGGATATGGTGTGGAAACACAATGTAGGTCAGGTGCAGGAACATTTAGGTATGTTTTGGTACACCAAAGGTTGGGTCAGGATAAACAACATGGAAATAGGCAAGGTAAGGTCATTAGGTCAAACAACACGGGTAACAGTGTCGCAAGGTATAGCGAGCACATGAGTTCACAGGTCACTAACAATGTTCTGGGTCCAGGTAGCTAGGTCATGGCATGGGTAGGGCCGAGGTATGGGTAAAATAACAAGTCCCTAAATGTAATTAAGGTGCAAGGTCAAACAATGTTAGGGATAGGTAAGGTATGTAGGCTTGTGGGTAGGTTGTGATAAGGGCAACAAGCCGGGTAAGGTAATCAAGTGAGGAGAGCAAAGGGACCAAATTTAGGTAAGCCCAAATTAAGACAGGGATGAAAAGGAAAACCGAGGGATCCAGTTTTAGCTTTTGTGAAAATAGAATAGGGGCTTTGGGTAAGGTCAAATGGGTGGGGGCACCAGACAGGGTGGAGAATCAAGTTGGATGAGAGGAGTATGGGGAACTGGGCATATGATCAAGGAGAGGTGAGTGGATATCACCATTTTGGATAGTATAGGGATTATCTATGATATGGACCGGCCTATGTATGATATTTTTTGTATATGATATGGCCTGTGTGATGATGATGTTTTGTATATGGCGTCCTATGATGTTTTGTATATGATACTTTGCAATGATCTTGAGACATTTATATTGGAGAACATTGTATATTGGAGATATTTGAGTAGACATAGTAGAGATGTTGATGATTTATATATATATGGCATGATGATGTTTATGGCATGATGTGTATATGTACTTTCGATGATGATGTTGTACATGTGATGAAACTAGGTAAGTTAGGCATGATAGAGTCAGGTCATAGGCATGGATGGAGTCAGGTCATAGGCATGGATTGAGTTAGGTTAGTTTAGGCATGATGGAGTTAGGTTGGTTTAGGCATGGATCGAGTCAGGTTAGTTTAGGCATGGTTGGAGTCAGGTTGGTTTAGGCAGGGTCAGGTTGATGTTAGGCATGGGAGTCAAGTTTTGGTTTGGATTTAAGTCAGGTTTTTGGTAACATTGAAGGATAATTCAATTGATGATGGATAATATGTTATGGTTTGAAATTTTAAATATTTGTAGGAAAATGTATGAAATATGGTGAATGAAATGATAGATGTGATGAAATGAATGTAAATTATGATGGTAAGTGATGTTTGCAATTGTTGCTTGTTTGGTTTAATTTCTAGTTATTGATATAGAAAGGAAACTAACTAGGGTAGAATGTGAATAGGAAAGGGAAAGGGGGAATTGGTTAGGGTAGAGAGTGGCTGAGCTAACCTCCAAGGGCCCCATGCCCTCAGAGTGCTGCCTACATAGTCCCAGTGAAAAGGGACCTCAAGCCGATGTAGTTCTCCCATAAGCTAGGGAAGATTGTGATGAAAGAAAGGAATGGATTGATAGGTGTTAGGCATGGGTGAATGTAGGTCATAGGCATGATTGAGTTGAGTAGGTCATAGGCATGGTTGAGTTTAGGTCATAGGCATGGTTAGGAGTTGGTTTTTAAATATAGGTGTCGATGAGATGGTCCTGTATAGTATAATCAATAAGTAATGAGGAAGGTGAATGGTAAGAGGTGGTAAAAGAGCTGCTTAATTGATAAGAACCCTAATGAGTCAACCATACCTAAGAGGGGCTTATGAACGTAAGACCCTAAAGGTGTTACATAATGGACCATTCTAAGGGTGAAGAAAGTCACATGATCATGAAATGTCACGTTTGCGGCAAGTCCCTTGAGTAAAGAGGAAATTAGGCTAAAAAGGAAAGGAGGTGAGAATGGGTGGTTTAGCGTAACTTAGTGTACGACAATGTGTCTTTTGGAACAAGAAACCTAGGATCAAGAATAGGCAAGTCCATGACAAAAATTTCATCTTTTTCTTCATTTGTTTGTTTTTAATAGACTGATCGATGTGGGAAGTCTATATGGGATGAGTATATTATCTCCTTGAGGTCTTCGTGAAGCTGATCGATGCGGGAAGCTTCTGGATATTTATTACATTTTTGTAATGACCTTGATATAGTTGTCCTTCAAGGGAGCAGTCTATTTATAGTGGTGGAATTAGAGTGAAGATATGTCCCTTTTGAGGGAGTCATCTTTTGCTGGAAGTTTGACTCAAGGAGTTGTATCCCTTTTTGTTTTTGGATGTTTAAGTCATGGACAAGACTATAGAGGAAGATTAGGTTCTTGTTTAGAAGACAAGACCATAGCACACAAAGATTAACTATGAAAGAGGTGGTTTCGAGTGATGAATGACCATGGGATTCCATCTTGAAGAAGATGAAAAGTATCCATGAGAATCATGCTATGAGTAGAGCTGTGGTACTCATATTGAAGATAAGGCTAAAAGGTGACAGGTAATCACATGATTCTTGTTTAGTCATGGATCCTCAAAAATGGGTAATATGGAAGGTGAACAACACTCAAGGGATGAGTGATCAACTGACAGAAAGTGATATAGGACTTGATATCAACAATAAAATGGTCAAAGATGCAAGGCATTAAGGGGCTCAGGTTCAGGTTTACCTTCGAGTGAAGACAAATGATAAGCACCTGATCCATAGGCATGGGTAACGATATAGGGTCCAAGCCAATTAGGAGAAAATTTTCCCCATTTACTTTTCTCCTCTTTAGTTACATGTTGATTTTCCTTCAGGATGAGGTCACCGACCTGAAAGGTTCATTCATGAACATGTTTTTCATAGGCACACTTGATACGTTTTTGGTAAATTTGGAGATGGTCAAGAGCATTGAGACAAAGTTCATCTAATAACTCAAGTTGTGCCAAACGATCTTGGCAAAATTCATCATCATTGAGCATGTCTTGTAGTGAGATGTAGAGAGATGGAATCTGGACTTCGAGAGGTAAGACAACCTCGGTACCGTAGACCAAGAGAAAAGGGTGTGGTAGTCAGTCGAAGTGTGAATACTAGTACGATAAGCCCACAAGGTGAAAGGAATGTGTGTATGCCAATCTTTCCCAGTATCATTGACTACCTTCATAAGAATTTTGTTCAAGGTTTTATTGGTTGATTCAGATTGACCATTGGTTTGTGGGTAATAAGGTGATGAGAAACTGAGTTGGATGCCAAAACCATCACATAGTTTGTGTAGGGTTTTGCTTTTGAATTGTTTTCCATTATCAGTGATGAGGCAGTGAGGAACACCAAAATGACAAATGATGTGATGGTTGATGAATTCACATATTTTCTCAGCTTTTGTAGAAATGAGGGGAATGGATTCTACCCATTTAGTGTAATATTCGGTAGCGGTTATGATCCATTGGTGGCATTGTGAAGAATGGGGGTTGATCTCACTGACAAGATCCAAACCCCATTGAGAGAAAGGCCAAAGGTCTCGTGCGACCTATAAGGCATGACTAGGTGTGTGATGAAGATTAGCATGTTGTTGGCATTTCATGCAATGTTTGACATAATCACAACAGTTCATGGTTTAGGTTTGGCCAATAATAGCCTAGGTCAAAGGATGCATTTTGTGACAGCTAAACCACTAAAATGACCTCCACAAATTCCATCGTGGACTTCCTTAATGAAAGGGAATTTCAGAACATGTAAGGCATCATAAGAGAATTCCATTGAATCCATGCTTGTAAAGGAGACCACCCATGAGTTGACATAAGGGGGACACTTTTAAGAAAGGATCATTTTCCATTAGCAGGTGACTTCAATGGGTAAATGGAAAGGGAAAGATAGTCTACATATTGCCAGAAAGTACCAAAGATGCACTTCTTTGGTCATGAAGGAACACAATATTTGATGAGGTGGTCAAAGATGATTAAATAAGAGCCAGGTGTTTAGTTCAATGTTTGATTTGGAATCACCAAATAAATCATTTACATAATCTTCCAATATGCGAATGCATGATGTCATGGAAGATTAATTCAGGCCATTGAATGTAGCAAACATTTTTGAGGCCAAAAGGCATGACTCGATAGCAGTGTGTAACCCCAAGGGGTGATGAAGGTCAGTCTTGATGTTGATCTTCTTGAGCTAGTAATATTTTATTGTACCCAAGAAATGTCCATGAGGATAACATTTCATGGCCAGCGGTGAGATCAACTAGTTATTTAATGCCTGGTATCTAAGGGAAATCATCTTTGGGACCCATACGAGGTTGAGGTCTGGAAGTTTATGCAAATGCGGAGTCCCCCTATCACCTTTGTGATAAGAACGATGTTAGAAATCCATTAGGGATACCTTCAATGGGTAGAATGAAGGAAACTGAGAGAAGGCACTGAAGCTCTTCTTTGACCAGAAGAGCAATGTGAGGATGCATTTTCTGTCTTTTGTTTGATGGGTTTGGCATCAGGAATGGTTATAGATATTGTGGACCATGTGATTTTTGGGTCAATACTGGGCATATCAGCATAGGACCAGGAAAAACGCATTGCTATGGTCCCGAAGGAAAGAGGTGAAGGCTTCCTATTCAGTAGCATCTAAGGATTGGCCAATCTTTAGAATGTGTGGGTCATCCTGAGTGTTAATGTTGATTTCGATGGTCGATTCATTCAACATGGTTTATGTCTCAGAGGGTAATGACCGATGAATATAAGAGTCTTTCGCACCAAGGTAGGTGAGGATGGACTCATCATCCTGAAATTGAATGACATTAATAAAAGGCATATCATCCTTGATCATGTCAGGATATAGGAATGGGAGAGAAGAGGGAGCCTCACCATCACATTGATAGGTTAGCGGTCCCAAGGAAATGGTGTTTACAAAAAAAAAAGTTAGGAGGAATAGATTCGGGATCTATGGACTCCGTGGGTGAAGATGGTAATGTGGGTGAATGAGATGGGGAAGATTTCTCATCCTGGATAAGGTCAACGTGAACCTTCTTGGAGGGTGGAGTTCATCAAAACCAATGCCACTACAGTCATTGTGTTTACGAGAGGTACATGAAATGACAGTATGGTGGCCTTGTTCATAAAATCCAAAGCCAAATCCTTTCCATGTGCACCGGTGGAGAAAAGTGTGAGTGAAGCGATGGTTAGTGAGGGAGTGTAGGTCAGATGAAAATGGTTGAATTGGGATGGAGGTTCAGGTTTATAGGTGGAAATATCAAGTCCCCCATAGAGTTAGATTAGTGTGAAGGTGGGGAGGGCCATAAGGAAAAACATCACTTGATGTGGATGTCATAGATGGGGTGTTGATGCATAGGTTCCCATACTCTTGTGGGGTGAGGAAGGTGTCGATATTGTATAGGTGGTATTCCCCCAGAGTGAGGCATTGAAAAACACCTTCTAAGGGATCAGAAGTCGGTATGTGGGTAGCAGGGATAGATGGATCACTAGATGATGGGGAAATAGGTGGTCAGTGGTAGAGGCTACGAGTGGGGATAAAAGGTTAGATGCAAGAGAGGTAGTGGCAATTTTGGTGGATGGGCTTGTAGGTGAAGGTGAAGTGGTGATAGTGGCAGATGCCTTGACTGGTACAAGCACATCATTGGGCCGATATAGCATGTTACAGGTCTTGAAAGGTGATGGGTTGGCAGGGATGGTGTAATTATGTCCCTCATGTTCAAATTTGAGGCAGTGATGTAAAGTCGAAGGGACACAACCCATGACATGGATCCAAGGTCAGCCGAGTATTAAATTATACTGGAACTCCCCTTCTAGGACATAGAATTTTTTTTGGGATAGTGTGGGGACCCATGTGGACAAAGAGAACAATGCTACCTACGGTAGAGGTCATGGCATCATTGAAGGAGCAGCACATAACCGGGTTACCATGCATGTAATTGGCAGGTATCCACATTTGGTCGTATGCATGGGAGGAGATGATGTTAATGCTAGCACCACCATCGATCATAACGCATCGTATGTGTATATTATTGATAAAGACGGAGATGAAAAGAGTGGGGTTGGGGTCGTTAGACTGGAAGGGAGTGATCTCTTCATCTGAAAAGATGAGGGTGGCCACTTGGTGAGTAGGTGGAGGTGTAGAGGAAGGTGATGACCTAGTGAGAGAGGCTACGTGGTGAGGGGTAATGATGGAGGCTATGGGTGTGGGGTCATTTGGTAAGACTTCAATAGATTGAAGGACCTCCATGAGGGCTTGACGATGTGACTCCAAGGTTTGGATGAGGTCATATAAAGACATTTTGAGGGGGGATTGGTGTAGTTGTTTTAGCATTGTGTGATGTGTGACCCCATCGGAAATAGGATATGCAGGACCTCAAATGGTGACTTTGGGTATGGGTGCAGATGGTATGTTGGGTACAGGGTTGGTTGATGGGCCAGTTGCTTTTTCCTTGCCCTTGTCTTTCTGAGCACGGGTGGCAATGTTGATCATGTTAATATGAGGGGAGGTGGATGAAGAGGGTGTGTCATGGAAGGTATAGTGGCATGAGGGACAAAACCCTAGTGGGGGATATGATCCTTGTGAAATGAGTAGGGTGCATTGGCATTTTGGTGGTGGTTTGGCCAACTCTCTTATATGAACCATGTTAATCTCAAATCTTGGGGGTGGATCAAAGAGTTGTGGGGGTGGATATTTTGGTCGCTGAGTAGGTAATGGGAGAAGATCTGTGGAAATTGGTGAAGGAGAAATGGGTTCCTCATCAAGAAGATCGTCGTCATCAAAATTTTCTTTAGGAGGACACAATTGGACAAGAGCAGTTTTTAAAGCCTTACAGTTCTCTACATCGTGTCCTTGGCACATGATGGTAGGCACAAATTTTGGTTTCTTCAAACCCTTTTGGTTTGGGCTTGAGTGGGTTGTAAGGTCTAAGAGGTGGTAATGTGATGACATAAATTTCAAGGAGATTGGTTAAGATTTTGTGTAGGATCCTACTAGTGGATCACAATGGGAGGTGAATGTGGGTTTCAGTGTAGGTGTGGCTGATTGTGGAGGAAGAGGCTTTATAGGAGGGGGAATTGGTTTACTAGTTTGGTGTGTGAAGTGGTCTTAGGTCTTGGTTGCATCTTCTTGGGTACGGGCATGGTAGAAGAGCTAGCGATGGAAGGTTTGGTTGGTTTAACTACCTTATTGGAGGGTAGAGGATTTTTAGCTTTAGGTTACATCTTTTTGGGAAACGATGACATGGGTGTACAAGATGTGGAGGGAAAAGCCAATGGTGGAAGAGGATGGGTTACCCACAGGGGTAACCAAGGTGCTGTGGAGGTAGGTGGTGTAGGTTGGACAAGAGGCGTGAGTGAAAGAGAAGAAAGTGTCATGGGTAGTGAAGAAGTTATGGAGGGTAGTGGAGGTATGGGTGGTAAGAAGGTTACTGGTGAAAGTAGAAGTTATGTGGGTTGCTTGGGCATATTAGAGGTTATGATGAGGAAATGGGTTGTTGCGTTCTTGGTTTACCAGTGGATGGGGGTTTCTTGGCCAGGGTGAGGGGTGAGGTCCTAGGATGGATAGAAGGGGTGAAGGTGATAGTGGCATGGTAGGTGAGGTTGGTGCCTAGGAGATTGGATCTTCTTTTTAGGGGCTAGGGTAAGTTTAGTGTTAGTTTTGGAAGATGTGGCTAAATCTAATTTGATGGGTGGGTGAGTAAGGCTAGCTATTGGTATGACCCCTAAGGTAGTGATAGGTTTGGGTAAGGGAGATGATATAGGCGTGGGTAGGTGTTTGGGTGTAGATGTATGTTGGGTTATGGTAGAGGTGTGAGTTGGGCCATGGGTGGTGATGTGGAAGGTGTTGCAATAGTCATGGTTGTGTTTGGTTTGGTCACTTGAAACACTTTTGGATAGATAGTGGAGGTGTCAGCGAGTGACAGCTGCATTTGTGTTGAAATAGGAAGTAGAAGGTGTCCCCAAAGTAAGGCTCTATCAACATAGTCTAGGTGATCAGCCAAGTGTGAAAATGGTATTGTTGTAAGTGGGGATGATGTGGATCGAGTAGCAATACCCATAAAATGTGTTTGAGACATAGGGAAATGGCTAGCCTCGGACTCTGTGGGTAAGAGAGTCGAAAGCAAATCAATAGGATCTTGAAGGTCTGATGGTGAATGGTCATCTAAAGGCAATGGTATTTCTATAGGATCCTCTATGCGTAGAGGAGAGGATGGGTCAGATGAGGTGGACTCTCCTTGTGATGGTGTAGGTTGTGGACATGTATCTCCTATGAGTAGGAGAGGTGCCACTGACAACTTACTCGAAATTTGAGGGGTCAAAGGTGGCATGCTAATTATAGGCTCTTCCATGGGTGAAGGAGAAAATGAAGGGGGTTCCCCTATGGGTGGAGGAGTAGATGAAATAGGTTCTTGTGTAGGTAGTGGAGCTCGGGCTAAGATTTCATCTATGGAAGGAACATGAGGTAATTGGGAAGCAACTGGTATGTCATCGAAAATAGCATGGACCTCGCAGACATTGCTATCATTTTTTGAAGTGTCACCAGCTTGGTTAGAAGATGGGGCATGATTAGGGAATGGCTTATTGAAGATGTGTAGGTTTTGGTTTGTGGGTGCATTCGGGCTATCCAGGACTAGATCTCCATTGTCTAACATTTCTTGGATGATATTCTTGAAGGTGATGTAGTTATTGTCGTTATGACCTTTGACATGATGATAGTTGTAAAAGTCATGTTCCTTATACCATGCGGGCATGGGTCTCTCAAGGTCAAAACCAGTATGTGGTTTTATAGGTGGAAGGGTAATGACACCAGCCTTAACAAGCTTTTCCAAAACAAAAGAATAAGATTCTCCTATCGAAGTGTACTTTCATTGTTCTCATCTGAACTGGAAAGCTTGGATGGGAGAGAGATTAGAAGGAGGTTTGGCTGGGTTTGATTGATGAGGGGGACCAGCCTTGAGAACTACGGCATTGGACAGATCCTTTGGGTTTTGAATATTTTGTTTTGGGGTTTCGAAGATGAAGAAGCATCATTTGATTTAAACACGATGTTCTTGTTACGAAGTTGAATTTTCTTCTCTTCGATAGCACAGAATTTCTAATTTTTGTGCCATGGTGAATGCCTCATCATAAGTTTGAAAGGTCTACACCTACAGGGTGTGTGAAATGTGTCTAGCACAAGCCCAAGTAAACAACTCTATGAGTTCAGTTTGAGGTAATTGAAATGTGAGCTGGTTAATTAGGTTGTGCCAGCGAGTGACAAAGTCAGCGATAGACTCATTGTTGTACTGTCATGTGGAATAAAGATCAGTCATGGTAACTTTCTTAACAATGTTGATGGAGAAGTGATCTAAGAAGGCTTGGGCTACTTGATTAAATGAGTAGATGGAGTGTCTTGGTAGCCCACTGTACCAGTCCAATGCAGGTCTTTTCAGGGACATCAGGAAGGTTTGTAGGAGTAAAGCGTCATCATGGGTGATCAGGTAACACCCATGTTTGAAAGACCACAAATGTTGTTGCGGGTCTTCTTTACTATTGAAACGGTTGAATTTTGACATTTTTTAATGTACAAGATATGGGTGAATAGGAATGGATGGATGAATGGGATCATTACATATTTCATCATAGGTGGGAGAATTACGTGAGCCTGAAACTGATGCTTCTAGTGTCTGCATCCTTTCCATCATTATTTGATGAGGTCATTGGTAGGTTGTGGTGGAAGGTTTCCTCCTATGGCATAAGGGGGCTGGTATTGAACTGTGTGATGGGGTGGCATTCCATTGTATGGTGATGCCGAATAGGGAGGTTGAGAATAGGGGACCGACATAGAGGGTATGTATCTAGAATGGGTAACAGATGAGATGGGGGTTGTTGATAGTATGTGTATGTAGGTGGGATGGTCATAGTGACTCTAGTAGCGATTGGGGGAAGTGTTTGTGGGATGGAGAGGAAAAGATTTTGGAATGGAGTAGGGGTCACGACACCATGGGTGGTTGTGTTGCAATGGGTATTTGTGAGAAATGGGTGCAGATGGGGTTATGGTTTGGGTGGTCGATGGCGGGACAATAGATACTACAGGTGTGAGTGATACTGTAGATGCAAGCAATCATGGTGGGTATGGGTCCTAACTATGAAACCACTAGGGGTGAAGCAGGTGAAGGTAATGCCACATTATTAGGGGTTGATTCATAAGTGAGAATAAGGTTAGGAGAGATGGATACAAGCATGCCATACATCAACTGACCTGAGGAGTCTTGGGTGGAAGAGTGGGAAAGGTAGAACTGCAAGGATGTGGGATTCTGATCAAGGAGTCGTGTAAATTCCTCATCACCTACGGAAATGGTGGTAGGTAAGGTTGGATCCATGGGTGACAGGACAGAGGGTGGTGAAGGACTAGGCAAGAGTGGTTGACAAATTACGTGAAATGTAAGAGTGTTAGCTTGATTACAAGTCAACACCATGTGAATGAGTATATATCTATATCTTGCAGATGACACATGGGGTAGTAAGAATGAATAAAATTAGTGTCTATAGGTAGATTTGGGATATGTGTCTTGCACAATCCTGAATAAAGCAACTCTACTTGAAATTGTTATCGAATGACTTAAGTGTATTGAATTTGTGAAAAGGTGTAATAAGGTTGCGCTAGTGTATGCGAAAAAAGCGATAGACTAATCCTAGTCATACTTTCGTGTGGAGTGGAATTGATCAGTGAAAAATGGTGATATTAAAATTAAATCTTATTTCATGATTGAGATTGGTCTTGAAAAATTATTGCTATTTGATTAAAAAAGAATAGATCTCAATTTCTGAGGTAGCCCGTTATAAAAGTTAGACGGGCCAATTTAGGTTAGTTGTCAAACTCACATCGGGAAGGTCCATAGGAACTGCAAGGGAGCATCAGTCATTGGAACTTGTAGGTTTAGTTCCGATGTTTGAGAAGTGGCTAGAAAATGTATCTCTAACTTGTCATTTTTCCAAAACTTTGGCAATTCGTGAGAAAATTGGATTTTTAGTTCCAATTTCCCAATGTAGCTTGGAAAACCAACTTGTTGGCAATCATGAGGAATAGATGGATAGTACCTAGTGGCACATTCTTGATCACCACTATTTGGCCATCAGTTAGGTGAGGATGACAAACGACAACTTAGCTAGAAAGTTGATTTGCTTTCATTTTCTGCATTTTTAAGCTTTCCATCGTAAAATTCAATTTTATGGCAACAAAGGATTAGTACTTTTGAATAGGGTTTTGATGGAAGGCACATTCTCCTATGGGGGATATTTCAGGTGGCTGAGGAATTATGAAAACTATGTACACCTCTTTGCACCTGGCAAAGTTCTTAGTGTCTAATTTGACCTGATGTGTCCGAATCCAATGACAGGATAAGAATAGGTGTCCAAACAATATTCAGGGATATAGTGTGGGAATGAAGGAGAAAGCAGATAGTATGCATTTTGAAGTTTTATAATATGAGACACAACAAAACGAGATATATATATATAACCTATATATAGCCGAAAAGCTCATATCAAATCAGTGACTCTAGTACATGATTCCAAGAGACCGCTAAAATGGTAGAGGCCAAGATTTTAGTGTTGGATTTAGAAGGATCATCCGACACCATGAACCTGTTGTATAATGTCAAAGTATCAAAAGTGTGAGACAAAGCTCCACATGAGACCTGGGGTTAAGAGAAAGGACATGTGGCATGGTCAAAAGAAATAGAAAATAGCGCACTACAAGGTGAAGATTGATGTAAAACTTTAGATGCAACTCTCATAATCGAGGTATGAAGGGATCCAATTGCAGGCCTCGACCTGTTGCTAAAAGAAGAGAAATGGCAAAAGACAGAGAAGGTGTTCTGGCCACACAAGAACCTGCTGTAAAAGCAAAATGGGGATAATCAAAAGCAAGTAGAAGAGAGATTGATACAAGAATGCCATTCCATATACGGGACTGAATGGAATCAAATATGGACAGATTGGCGAAAGGTAGAATGTAAGGCCACGAGGATTTTGATGCAAGGAATTATCCAAAATTAAAAAAGGTTGCACCTGATGCATGCCATAAAGGATAGGAGCCGTAGAATTGGATCCATGGGTTTTGACACATGTCCAAGTTACTCTTTGAAAGTGGATTTAAATGTAATCTAAGAAATTTATTTACTTAAAATAGCATATGTATATATCTTGTTCATGTAGCATTTAGAAAAGTTTTGTTATCTTCAATTGCACGACTAATCCTCATTCACCCTTTTGGGAAACCATGCAAAGTAGCTGTATATGAATGCCTAAAGGAAAATAATTGCTAGTATTGGGAAAAGTGGAATTGATCTTCGAAAAGTAAATTTATATTTGATTTTGCATCCCAGATGATCTCGGTCAAAAAATTCTGCAAGTTCAATAAAAGTAAACATCTCATTCAGGAGGTACTTAATTCAAAGTTATGAAATGTGAGTTGGTATATTTTTAGGTTGCGCTAGGCTCGCAGCAAAAAATCCGTGAACTCACAGAGTTAGTTCTAGAACTTATCAGGTTTAGTTCAGAACTCATCGATGATGTTACAGAACTTGTAAAGGGTGAATGACAGTCAGTTGGTAGAGACTTTCTTAATTGCAATGCTTGAATGAGAATTTGGTCTCCGGAAGGCTTGCAGGATGGATTATAATCCAAAACTTGAGTAATGAGGAATGATAATTTAGTTGTGCATACCTACCATCAACCTGAATCCGACATTGTTTTGAGAGATTGTCCTGTCAAAGATTCTAATCGGGAAATCATGACATAGGTTTTTGTGTAAGCAAATTTGATACCATCATTATGTATTATGCTACAGGTTTTACTTGAAGAAGCAAGACTAACCAAGATGCCAGTCTGAGGAAAAGTGCTATCAGACGATCTTCTTTAGAAATTTGTAAATGATAGAGAATTTTTAGAAATTTCAAATGGAGAATACTGACAAGAAGCCCATTTCGAATGAGGAATAGATGGATAACTAATGAACCTCATTCAGATTTTGCATACAGATTTCACCATATGAGAGAGTTGCGTTTGAGTAAGATAAACCGATCAAAAAGGTGTATCAGACGATTGTTCTGCATGAAAGTTCCATCATTAACAGAAATAGAAAAGGTCAAGTGGTAGGTTTTCTATGGATTAGGTTTATTCTCTATGGCATAGCAAATACTTATGTTTTAGAATGTTGTTCAAATTTTGTACAGGTGGCATTCCAGTCATGTTGTAATCTTGTGTTTAGGAACTGTGTCTAAGGAGTGTATACAATCGTCAAAAGATTCCACAATCACAACAGAGGTCATATAGATGGTTCAAGAATGACATCTGTCAAAATCATATTTTGAGAAGATCCTTCTGTGATAGAATGATACACATAGATAAAATCATTTTAGGTGGATTCTTGTCACAGAGACTGTTTAGTAGAAGATTTGGGGGCAAGATACTTAGGTCATTATCAAATAAGGAGATTTTTAAGATTTAGAATTGATGTAGGGGTCACCGACTTCAAGGTTTTGTGGTGAATTAGTCATCTGTGATTGTGTGGAATGGAGTGCATATCTGGGCTTCCATTTGAGTGCACATCTTCCTAGTTGAAAGGAGTATGTTGATGCATAACCTTTTTAAATGAAGCTTCCTATTGATATGTGTTCAAGTTTCTGTAAAGGTCCTTAAAGTTCTGGTAATCTATCAGTTTGTCTAATCTTGATACCTCCACTACAAAATTCATTCAAACATAACTAACTGGCCTACCCATACTAAGGAAGATTGCATTGTGTGTTAGACAAGAGAATACTAATCCATTTATAAAAATGCACAAGGCAAATCAGGATTATACCATGTCTTGTGAAGCCTCAGCCTTGTTTTGAAAAGTATGTTACATCATTCAGTAGTGACAACTCTTTTGAATTTGTAATCAATTTATGGAGTTGATCATATTTTCCCAAGGCCCCTTTATATTAATGTGGTAAATGATGAGGGATATCTCCATCTCCTTCACCAAATTTCTTCATAGGGGGTTATAATATAGGACTAGTCTTGCCTTGGTTGAAAGGCACGACCTAAAATAGTGAGGATCAGATGCATAAATCCTTTTAGAGGTGGTACCTAGATCTCAACTCCATGTGAATCTAAGTGCTATTTCAAGTCAGATCACCATGTAGGCTACAAATGACACACATAATGTATATAACTTCTGAGCTGTCTAGTAAAAATGATGATACATGTCAGTTGTGAAAAGGAGAATTAGATTTGGGTACCAATCAAGTTGAGAAGGTAGAACTTTCAATTTTTACAAGGTAATTTGCTGATCGCCAGAAATGGTTAATGGTTGATCCGATAGAGGGTGGTGTTTCTAAGTGGGGTGGTAACTTGCAGATCAATTAAGAGTTAGCTTGCAGAGTCAACATATGTATATCAATTTGTATCCCATAAGTGGTGTATGGAAAACAAAAGAGTATGATATTCAATACATGGTGATGCCGGTCAGGATGACTGATTCCGGTTCATAGGTAAGTTCCCTTACTATGAGATGACTAAGTTTATGAACAAGTTGTAAGAGTAGAGAGTACAGAGACTCACAGGAACTCTGATAGACAAAGAAAATGAAATAAGTGTTCTTTAGGCAATTTAACCCAAAAGAACAGAAAATCCACAATGTCGGTTAAGCAAAACGGTGATGCCGGTCATTGGGGTAACCGATGTCGGTTACTGTGAAAATTGGAAAAGATGTAGAAAAATGGATTGTTATGAATTTGAATAAGATAAATAATCAACCCAGAGGTTTGGAGATGATGAAATGAAGTCCTGACACACTCAAGAAGAATTCAGAATACTCCAACTGTGATTGTGGAGTGTGTAAGGTAAAAAAATAGAAAAATGGAGAAGCGTATCCTCACACCTCAAAACACACGTCAATCAAATGCTAAAAACACGTATCATAACAAGTGATTTTTTAATGTGTTGAGATTATGCTATTTAGAATACTGACTCATGAATTTAGAATAGAGTTTTTTTTGGTGAGGAAGGCTTCCTACGAAGAAGGATATCTAAAAGGAGAGGTTTGTAGGTTATGTTATGGCTGGGGGGCGGGCCATCCTCTAAGATAATGACTCGACATAAGTAACGAGTTGGGTAGTACCTATCAATCAAATCATGTGATCATTAACATGTGTTCCCAGGTAAGATGTTGTTTAAGAAAGATGTGTATATTTCAATTTTGTGTAGTTTGGTAAGATAGAGAGAGAGAATGTACTTTCTATGATTCTTTGTGTCAACCATCAGCTGGGCATGACTTCCAACATATAGGTTGCCCTCATTTTAATGTGAGCTAAATGCAGAAAATCAGAATGTAATGTAACCAATTTTAATCCCAAATCAAAAAATTACGTTCGATGAAGCAAATGATGAATAGGAGAGGGCATGCTCTTTCACTAAATGTAGAAAGCAAGAAAGAAGAATGATTCCTTTTTAAATGCCACCAATTGGGGAAATGTTTATTTTAGAGCAATTAGAAAGAAGAGATAGGATTACCAGAGAAGAAGATTAATGTGTAAGCATTTTAAAGGGAAACAAACACACAAGTTTGACAGACCTAGGAATGATCAAAATGCAATAGAACCCCTGATGGGTCCCACCGGGTGTGCCAAAATGTTTCACCATTTTCTTTACATTTTTGAATGACAAAAGAGATAGGGTTATGGGTTAGGAGGAATACCTGTTAAATGGGTTGGTTGATGGTTGTTGCGCGCATTTTGACTTCTTGATCCAGTGCTGATTGTGAGAGATTCCTTTTGGCTAGGAGGAACTACCTGTAATAGAAAACAAGACCACAAAAGAGAAGTTAAATGATATATGACAGTGGACTGCCTAGCGTATGCTAGTTCTAGGAAGTGTGATACTTCCTAGATGGTTGTCAATCCACTGTTTAAAACAAATTAATGCGAGAAATAAATAAATTCCTACTGTAGTTGATATGATTTAGGTATCTCATTCAAGTACAATAAGCAAATCAATCACAACAGGCTAGGTTATAGTTGGATCTAAAGGAGGTAGGTAACTATCAAGGTTCTGGGACTGGTCAGGGTATGATTCTGGGTTGTTTAGGGAAATTGTAGGAGGTTGTTTGGCTTTGTTTTGAGGTAGGGTATAAAGCACAGAGACCAATGTCAAGTTTGTATAACCGACGATGGTTTAGGGATAATCGAACGACGGTTAAATGGATTTTTAATCGATCAGTATTTCATGGTTTAGGGATTCAATGAAAGACTTATTTCAGGGATGGTGAGGTTAGATGGGTGTGGTGGATAAACAGGTCTGGGGAGGTGTTGGAAACTTAGATCTCTCCTAGAGAGGTCTAAGGGCTAAGATATGGGTGATTGATAAATGGTGTGGGTGAAGGAATGATTTGAGTTTATGGTAGAAAAATGGTGAGGAATGTGGGATGTTCAAGTAGAAACTGATAACAAAATGTAACAAAGCCTACTAGAAGAAAATAGAAGAAATGATTGGTTAAAAAGATACTTATTGTGATGCAGGTTCAATGGCTGAATGGAGGTGATGGTTGATCAGAGGAATGGTGTTTGGTGCAATCGTGACAGTGCTTCCCAGAATGCTACTGTGAGTGCAATGCTCCTAGATCTATCCTGGTGCTGGCTATGGATGTCTAGATGCATGAAAATACTTTGGTTCTACTTGCATGCAGCTCTGATCTCATTCTCCTGCTCTCAGAATGTGCCAACCTCAAAAAACAAGGTTGCTAAGGTGAATAAATGGTAACCAACGATGGTTTCCGGGTTGACCGACATCGGTTTAAGGGTGACTGGCGTCAGTTAGGGCGAGATTCCCTAGGTTTACTAAAATGGGCAGATCTTTCTAATTTCTTGGGCTCAAGTTGGTTTTTTCTCGTGGATCAGAACGGAAACTTCCATTCTAATGAGTGGGAATGTGGTTAGAGAAAATTTAGGCATTGATTTTAGGGTTAGACCAAATCTTAGCTCATTAAGGCAAGTAAAACTTAGTTATTATTAGTTATGGAAACATGCCAAGAATAGGTCTAGGGTGAGGTGGCTGGATGAGGTGTCTAGGTGAGGTGGAAATTAGGTCAATTAAGGTAATAATTAATAATAATATTGTGAGGATGGGTATTAATTTAATTAAAATAATTAAATTAATATTAATGTGGGGTGAAAGGGGCCATGGTTAGGTGCCCATGTTTAAGTTGGTTATGAGAAAAGGGCCAAGGGGATTACTTGTGTGACCAAAGTCAATAGCATCTAATCAACATGCTCAGGTAAGGGATGCAGAAGAATGGCTATTTTGGTCCATTACAAGATAATTAGGAACAAGTTCTTTAGTCATGATACTTAGTGTGCGTATTCCTTGTTGGAATAAAGTGTATGATGCATTTCATATAAATAGGTTTATGCCCCTATGGAGATGAGAAAAACAAAGCTTGGAAGACACTTTAGCACCTCCAAACTATTCCTTATGTGCTCATTGATGACATTTTTTTCAAAATGGATGTGAATGGAGTTCTATTAAGGTGCATTGGAACAAATCAAATTGAAAAGGTGTTACATGAGTTTCCATGATAGAGAGGATGGAGGCCACTTTACTCCACGAGTAACAACCCCTTAAGATCATGAAGGTTGGTTACTATTGGCCCACATTGTTTAGTGACTGCTATACATGGATCAAGAAGTGTCTTCTTCTTGAAACCTTGTGCATTCTTCACTGGAAAAGAGAAACTAGTAGCACTACCACTCCACCCCAATCTTAGTTAATCAACCCGTTCATGCAGTGGAGCATTAGGATTTTTTTGGGGGTCATCAATCCGAATTCAATCCAGGAGGCAATAACTAGATCCTAACAATGACAGACTACTTCACCAAGTTGGGATGAAGCAGTAGCACTGAAAGAGGAAAATGGGTGCAGCATCTTGAACTTCTATGAGGGGATAATAACCTAGATTTAGTCCTTATCGGCCCATCTATCATATCAGATAATTCTCTAGCATTCCTCAACACTAAGGTCAATGAGTGGGCTATTAGGAATGATATTGTATCTGAGCACCTCATCAAATTATTACCCCTAGGGTAATGGGTAGGTAGAGTCCACAAATAAGAATTTTCTAAAGATCATCAAGATGAATATAAATGAAGGTTCTGCCCAGAGGATGTGAGCATACACCTGTGCTCAAATAAACCTTATGGGTTGATAGGAGTCTATACATCAAAGAGATCAATGAGAAGCTCTCCCTACAAGCTAGTTTCGAAATCTGGTAAGGAAGGAAACTATTGCCCATATCACTGGAGTTGCTGACATTGGAGCTTCTAAAGTAGCTATCTAAATATAGCTTATAGTTTGGTGAGTTTGAGCCTATGAAAAAAAGGTATCCTTAGAAACTCATGGAATTGGAAGAGATAAGAGATCTGCAATTCAAACCATGGGGGAAGATAAAGCCTTGATCAAAGGAGTTTAAACAAGAAATCGTCATGGTAAGGACCCTTCCAGGAAGGAGACTTGGATCTGAAATGGGATGTAGATCGGGAAAAATGGGTAGGCACCCCAAATTTGATCTTCTTGCCATATGGAGTGGCCCCTACATGTGTTAGGAAATATATCTTAGTGCCCCATTTGTATGGGTGAATAATAATTACATGTGTAATTATTATTATGTTAAATTAGTGAAAGTACATTTACTATGCAAATGTAAATAGTAAATGTAAAATGTGGTTAGTATGTGGTAAGTTAGTAAGTTAGAATAATAAAACAATTAGTATTGTTTTATTATTATATTGGTGAGAGGTTGAAACCATATGGGTGTATGGTTTTATATGAAGACAAATGTTTTTGTAAGGATTGTTATTTTACATCTCCTATATAATGGAGTGTAACCCTGAAATAGTGGCATCAATAAAAATATAATATAGAGTTGTTGATTTCAATTATTGTCTGTGTATCTATTTCATGGATTCTTTGTATTAGATCAGAGTAATTTTCACATTCTGGTATCAGAGCAGGTTAAATATGTCTTGAAGAAGATATTATAACTTTTGTTTTGCGATCTACGTTTCTCCAAATGGTATGGTCAAAGTGCTGAACGATCTGTATTGTTAGCTACAGTAAAAATTTCAGATAAAACCCAGTTCGCAGTTTGGCCATATACGCCAATATACTATACAACTACATTGATCACTGCTGTTTTTTTTGAAGAAATCAGAGAATCAAAGGTAATTCAAATCTCATTCAATTTTTTTTGGATATTTAGATTCTCTCTAAACTTGGATACATCATTTATAAATTTAATGGGCTGAACTTCCATACATGGAGAGTAAAAATCTTCAGATGCAGTTAATGAATAAAAACCTATGGAGGACAGTAGATCGGAAAAGAAAAAGCATCCTACATTACCATTAAGCAAAATTGTAGAATGGGAAACTAGAGATGAACAAATAACAGATGAAATTGACTATAATTCTGAAGACTTTCTATTCTCAGTGAATTTCTTGGAGGAAGGAGGCACAGGAGGTTGGAGGGTCATTCAACGACCTCTCTCACCAATGACACCAACGACGGGGCCGTATCAGCTATTTTGATTATTTTTTTATATACTGTTCTTGTGTTTCTTTGTATTTCTGGCAGAGTGTTTGGTTACAAAGTGTTCTTATGAAGGTTTGCAGAATAAAGGAAATTTCACATTGAGGGGGGAACATGATCTCAATGTTCCTTTTTCTAGTTTTCTACATTTATGGTATTTTCTATATATGTAGCAGATTTCAGCAGAATTTCCTATGCAATTCCCTACAGTGAGATGTGATGAGGGCTAAGAATAATACTTGGCATATCATGATGTGGTTGATAGGCTAAACCACTTGAAAAACCTTCATTTTTGGTTTGTGGTACAGTCACTTGTAAAACAACCATTTTCGGTTGTTGGTAAAACCTATGCAATTTCATCACCCTTTTGGTTTGTGGTACACCACTTCATAAAACCACCATTTTCGGTTGTAGGTAAACCCAATGCAAAACCATCTACCCTTTTTGGTTTACCTAATGGTAAACCCAATTGCATAACCATCATTTTTTGGTTTATGGTCAACCCTATGAAAAACCATCTAAAAGGTTTATGATCAATCCTATAAAAATCATAAGATCATGAGCAGGTGCAAGTATAAGGCAGGTTTTCCCCATGTTAACTAAAATGTTAGGAAATATCATCTTAGGTGCTCCATTTCTATGGGTGAATAATAATTACATGTGTAATTAATTATTATGGTAAATTGTGAATTTCCTACAAGTTACTATATAAATTAAATAGTAAATGTAAAAACTGGTTAGTATGTGGTAAGTTAGTAAGTTAGAATAATAAAAAAATTAGTTAATTAAACTTTATATTATATCCCTGATGAGAGGTTGAAAACTCATATTAGTGTATGGTTTTATATGAAGACAAATGTTTTTGTAAGGATTGTTATTTTACATTCCTATATAATGGAGTGTAATGAAATAGGTGCATAATAAAAATAGTAGATAATATATAGTTGTTGAATTCAATTATTGTCTGTGTAGCTATTTCATCGAAGATTCCCTAAGTGCTTAACTCCTACATCAAATGTCATCTTTACTTACCTCTACAGTTAGGAATAGAAAGAGGGGGATTTAGAAATTCCTGGAGAATTAGCCAACGTTCACCGTTTCTCTGTACACTGACACAACTTGAAGTTATTGGATTGTTCTTCAATTCCTTTTTGGGCCCTACCTTTCAAGCATTAGAAGTTCTACATGTTAAGAAATAATTTCAAATAGGCATTCGAGATGATAAATGCAATCAATTGATGTAAGGAAAGTAAAGATTAATCAGGCCACTGCCTTTAACGACATGTTAACCATGAGAGAACTTGAATCCAGTTGAAGGTTATATTTTTTCAGCAGCAAAAACTGGTCACTATATACTATTGAATGCACACGAAGAGACATTCTTTTTGGGAAACACCATCAAGGGACAATTTTCACCCAAGTAGAATGTAAGAACTAACTTGGAATGAATTAGTCCTAACTTTGTGTCTAAGTGTTATTTCACCATCTGGTGAGCAACAAAGACATCTACCTTGATTTACCCACTTGTAATATAAAATCAAGCACCCCATTGATAAATTTGTAAATCACCCACTTTTATAGGAATGGACCCACTTCCAAATGTATGGAGAAATTACAACTCGGACTCTCATTCATATATTAGACTAATATTGATCACCTTCTTCACATGGTTTTGTAAATTATCTTAAAGTGATCCTCGAAATTGTTTTAGTTCATCTCTACTCTTTTTATTTTAAATATTAATCATTTCTTTATTTAATAATTAATTACATCATCTTATTTCATCAGCATGATACTGGGCTTACTATATAAATCATAACTTATAGATATGACTACTTTTGACCATTATTTACCATGTATGAAAATTATCATTATTATGTCTTCTATCAAAAATTATTCAGTCAAGTATTAATAAATAGATTTTTATTCATCATTATTACAAATCTAAAATAAATGGGGTGTCTCATTTTGCTTAATAATACCACATTATGCCATCACCTTGAAGCATTACATTTAAACTCATGAAGGTGTTCTGAGAAATTAGCTTCTAGCAAAATAAATGGGGGGTTCATTATCTGAGGCAATACCATCTAGCATGTGAGTTCATATGGACTGTAATTAATCTTAATAAAAGTAAAGTCAATATATCGGTGACCCCACATGAGGTGCTAGTAAGGGGTCACTACCCCTTATTAATACCTGTTAATACATAAACTGGTGGTAGGATAGAGATGTGGGCCACCAAATGCAAGGGAGGCTTAATTTTAATAATAAAACGGAAACCAATTGAACACTAGTTTTAAAAACTAAATACCGTTTTCGATTAATAGTTGTTTTATATATATATATATATATTCATATTCTATATAAGGTTTTTTTCAGTTTTATATATATTTTTAAGGATGTTGTGTGTGTGTGTGTGTGTGTGTGTGTGTACACACACACACACACACACATTCATGGTTTTGGAGATATATATACACTAATATATATTCTCAAATAAAAGAAAAGAATTGGAAACATTACAAAATGTAGATCTATTGGGTAAATGAGAAATACCATTTGGGTATCCCATTTAATTAATATTTTAGCAAATAAATAATGAAATTTGCAAACCCTTGTAAAGGGTAGAAATAAAAAGGGGTAAACAAAATTGTCGTGGAAAAATGGGTAAGTAAGGTACATGGAAAAAATAGATGGTATTTTATTTCTAATAATATAACAGGAGCAAGTATTATCATTTGAATAATTAGAGGTTAAAACCAAAATTAAGGTTATTTTTTAATACCCTTCAAACGAACATGTTATACCATACTTTTACTAAGTGAACCCCCAGTGCATTTACACTGACTATGTAATGCAAATATAATAATGCAATTTATCAATGAAATGAAATCCTTATTAATCATCCAAGTAATGGGATACTATTTATTATGGGTAATGTTTGCATACACAATACATTCACGTCAACTATCTACATTTTACGTGATGAGAAAAATATGTAAAGTAATTCCATAATATTAATAACACTAATGCATTATATAATCCCTGATACCTTAAAGATTTTTTACTCAAACGAAATTGTAGAAGCAATACTTTTTTTCTACTCTCTCCCATAGAGGTGGAGGAGTGTCCTGTGTGGTCATCAACTTTACAAATAATATATCATTTTTATTTGATCAATTATATATAGGTACACACATACATACATGAACCATATAACATTAATAATAAACGCATGCAAAGTTTGAAACATTTAGAATTACCTCCATGTATGTAAACATGACATGGTACCAAAAACATACGGTTGATATGATGATGAGACTATCTCATGTTGTGATATACAGAATTGTGTGTAAATTAATTATGACCAAGTTCAGATATATATTTAAAATTTAACATACATGTCTTACTAATTTTTCTATAACATGTTAAAAATATCAAATACTAGTAAATAAATAATTGAGGTATTCAATACAAATGTTTCTCTCAAACACTCATCAAACTTAATTGCATCATTTATCCACCAGAAACACCCCTAAAATCAATTTTCATGAAACTCTCATTTTCATTGGGTCCAACGCATATAACACCACAAGATCAACAAAAGTATAATATCGTACTGGTGCTAGCTAGATAACTCCCCTACCTACCTTCATCAATATTATATTGGGAAATGTATCTTGTATTCCAAACAAGGTTATCATTTAATACCTTAACTGCATGTAATGTGTGAATATTTATGTCTTTTTCACTATTGTAGGGACCATGTTATGATAAGGTGGCTTTTGGACAAGAACTGTAGAAAATTTATTAGACACACTACATGCACCCAATCTATCTTATGTTGATAATTTTCCTCATCCCTAAAAATTTGAGTAAACAAAATAATTTTAGATATAATTGAGGATAAAATTTCAATATTTTTTACTCAAAATGTATAAAGGAATCTCATTTTAGTTATAAGGCATGTGATTAAAAAACATCTACCATTGATCCCAATTTTTTCTTTAATCATATTATGGTGGAAATATTTGATTGAGAACCATTTTTATGACAATGGAGAATTTACATTAGTTATAGGATAATTAGATAATGCACAAATGAGGTATGTTGTATTGTTTGTCTTTCAATAGAGTTGATGACAATTTGTTGGCATAGTAATAACCACAAGTCTCTCTATAATATGTCCACCTATCAATATGACTCATTTCTAGGTTAAACTTGCCTACTAAAGACTCTAATATGTTTTCCAAGGAATTATGGTGTGGGTTAGTCAAATGGTAATCCCTCATTACCATAATCAACTTCTTTATCTATAATTTATTCTCCACTATATATGTTCCACAAAATCCTCTTGACTACCTAGGGGAACTAGTGGAACTATAGGAGGGATAAGTGGGTTAGGAGAGCTAGGAGTGTTGGGTGGAATTTTAGATTTATCCTCT
>CM034157.1:24770491-24786881 GCA_019776745.2 Taxus chinensis
TTGAGTCTAGGGGAGGGGTATTTAGTGCCCACTCCCTTGGAAACTTTGTTGATAGTGATCATGAATACTACTAAACTATATTAATGGACATTATTATAATTGTTGATTTATATGGTGTTAGATGTCAGATCCATGGATTATATATGACTCTGATTCCATTATTGATGCACGATGCTTGTTAGAGCCATTTTATATAGATGTTGACCGTTGTTTGGCAATGGTTATATATCTATGGATGTTTTTCGATATGGATAGTGGATATCTTAAGTAGACCGAGAAAATTGAATTTAAATTGTTATTATATAGTTGCTGATGAAATTTTGTAAGTGATATTGTTGTTGTCTGGATGTTTTGTGATCATCTATATATTGATTATTTTATTTTTTGAATTATATATATTCATTTGGATTTCTGCATGCACAAGGCCAAGGGTATTTGTATTGTGTCAAGGTAAAAATATCACAACAAACCTCAGGGGATTGGGACCAACCACTTGAAGTCTAGATAATTCAACAGATCACATTGGCAAATTGTTATGTTTTGTGTGTGTGTGTTTGATTATTAGGGATTCCCTGGGGGGATCACCTTTAAATGTGACCAAGGGTTATGTTATTTATTTATTTGGTCCTTTTTATTGATGTTCGTATTTTTATTAAGTGATTTTTTTTACCCCTTTTCTATTATTAATTGTGGTAAATTATGTGACTAACCATGTTGTCAAACTAATTAATCAAATTGGGATAATAAGAAAGAATTATTAGAGTTGTTGGCCTAAATTATAAAGTGTTTTTAAAGAAATGTGTAAGTGAGGTGTACTACATGTTTAACTTAATTTTGGAGTATGAAACACTCCACCTCCTTTTGAAATTCAGAATTTGGTCCTTGAGGGTGATTTGGAAGCTTCTGGGCAAGTTACCTCTTAAATTGCATGCCAACCTTACCTTGATTGGAGGGTTTTAAATCTAGCCTCATTATTCATTTTTGTAGTCAGTTATTGCTTTTATTACAACTTTCTTACTGTTTTCAATTTCAGTCCTTATGAGGTGTTGGTTTGATTTGAGTGTGTAAGTAAAACTGCCATTTATTTTCACCTCTGCTTTTATTTATGTGCCTTGGAGATTGCCGTTGCTTATGATTTAGAGTTGAAGGATGTGTGATGTGGCATCCACATGGATCCACCTCCTCCTCTTCTCTTCTCTTTTAATATATTCGAATTCCTTGTCTGTTTTTGGCAGGTTTTTTTTGCTTCACTTTTATCACTGTCATTTTTTGGTGACTTGCTTTGGCTTTGGAGCGCTTATAAATTGGGAGAAATTGGAGATTATTGCTACTTGTTTGATTTTTTGATCTTCTTGGTTTGTGTTGCATTAGAGAGCTTTGGTTCTTTTGAACTTGGAACACGCTCCATCATGGAGAGGTAAGAGCTTAGCTCATGAATACTCTCCTTTTATTGTATGCATATGGAATGGTTCATTGTCTGAATGTGTTTTTTTTTTGTTGGTTAGTTGGTTAGATGGCCTAAGGGATGACGCAGGAGAAGACTATGGGGCATTTTGTTGGCAGCATAAGTGTTTTGGGGAGGTCTAAGTTGAAGGGAGTTGGGAATTTGGGTTCCACCTTACAAAGAAATAGCTTGCATTTTCTTTACTCGTTATGGGGTGCTATAAGATGTTGGGAGGCATAATGAATGTGAGGATAACAAGGGGTACTGGGGGAGGCATAAGGGGCATCTTGGGATTTTAAATGATATTATTTTGGGCTGTTTTGTCTCAGGTGGTGATACCCATTTCCCCTTTGGGAGGCATACGAATTATCCCCATAGTTTCTTGCTCTTTGGATTGCATGATGAAGCCTGGTGTTGTTTGTTGATTTTTTTCTGTGTGGAAAACTAATTTTTTTTCTAGATTGTATTATGAAGGAGATCTGTCTTTGTGTGTGGAAGCCTATTTTGCTCCATGAGTTGGAAAAAAAAAAATTCTTATTCCAATGTGTTGGGGCTCTGGGGCCAATGGAAAGAAGGATGGATTCTTCCTTTTCATTGATGTTTTGGTGGGCTGGAGAGCATTTTTCCTTTTCCCCTGTTTTGGGTTGTGAGAAAATTTGAGAATGATGGAATTCATACTCCTGTTGTGAACTAAGAAAGAAATAATGTTATAGTTTTGCTGAGATTCAGTTTCTTAATGTAACTTTCCCCACTTGAAGTGGATGATCTTGGATTATTTGTGAGGAATGGTCTGTATGGATATGAAAGTTGTCATTAAATTATAAAGAGATATTTCTCTCTATTTTTCTACGTTCGAAAGAATGTGAAGAAATCTATTCTGTATATTGTAATTGAGGAATTAAACCAGAATTGTAAGGTCTCTTCTTTGAATCAATAAAGGATGGTTCACTTGACTCAATGGCATATTGGCTATTAAATCTGATTGTTGAACTGTGTTTTGAAATTTTTTTGGGACGGATGAAAAGTACTCCTTTGAGAAATGTCATAATACTCTATTTATTTGAAACAAATTTTTTAGAAAATCACAAATTTTCATTTGGCATTTTAATACTTTAGTTGAGTGCAACTATTATGTTAGATTGGGTTGGATGGATTCAATAGTTTACGAGTTGCAAATGAAAATAGATCTATTCCAAATCGAGCTCTGTTAGATACTTTCATACTGGCAATTATAAAATATCAATTGAACAGATGACCCTACTGCAACATCAAAAAAATAAAGTGAAATATCAAATTTTATTTGTAAGTCAGACGACCGAACATACCAAAATATTATGAAATTTTATAACCTAACCTTTCAATGGGCCAGCAAATTGGCATACTTCCTTGCTGTATAAAATCGATAAATTTCAAATGCAAATCACTCAAGAAAACTTAACCTTTATATATATCCTAAATATTCCAAGTAAACTCCTCCATGCTTGTTTGGCAAGTGGAAAAAGAATTAACGAAAATTTGAACAAAATTGATAAGTTAATTTTTTTTTCAATTTTTAACTTATCAAAATCAAATTCATAATGTTGTTATGAAAAGAGGACATCGAGAGATTTCCAGAAACTCCTCATTTTTCAAAAACTGAGTTCCCAATCAAAAGTTATGGCCTTCTGAGTTTTTACTTCATTTCGGGCTCAAAATAATCTAAGTTTCAATTTAATGAATAAAATATCTTGGTCTGACCACAGTGGCGAAAAATTTCCTTTTTTTTTTCTTTTTCCCAAAAGGTGCAAAGTCCATGAAGGTCTCACCACTCTGCTATCCGCATAGCCTTCATTTTGTTAAAAAAGATCTAATTCCAAAACGTTAATTTGGCAATTTTTCCTTTGCGCGCCCAACTACCCCCGCAAAGCAATCAGTGGATCGACATGTGGCTTTGTTAGGGCTCGATGGAGGCTCGTGATCATTTTAACCTTAACCCCTTTCAAAATAAATTGGAACAAAATTGTAGTTTTCCCCACACGCCAAGCCCCAGCACCGCCTACCCCGCAGGTAATCATTGTACTGTCCACATTTCTTCACGAGGCTTCGGCGATAGCGTATATTTTTAAGCCTTAACGCTTCATAATTTTTTTGGGAAAAAATTTCAAATTATCCCCGCTAGCCTACCAAACCGCAACTAATAGTTGGATGACAAGTGGCATCTTCTCGCATCGGCGAAGGCATGGGTTCCTTTCTATGTTTTTGCCCTTCCTTTTGAGTAGTCAAATTTTCCAAATGTTCCGCATTAACCTGCTAACTTGCAACCAATAAGGATCTACCACATGGCCTCCCTGGGCATCGACGAAGATGCGGGTGTAAATTTTTTTTTGTCCCAAAAGGGAAAAAACGCTAAATTCCTTCCTTGCTCTGTCGACCCCTCGTTTTTGGGCACCATTGTTCTTCCCCGCATCTGCTGGTCCACTTTATCCTTCGGAATTTTCTCTTCCGAATCCCGAGGCCCGAATTGGAGAAATATTTCCTCCCCAGGCCCACTCTTGAGAAAATTTTTCACCGGCCCATTCGTCGGTCCCCTACTAGAATACGAGGGAGTTAGGATGACTTATTTATATCACTTAAAGGTGATGAAATCCCCTCTATATGAGGAATTTTTTCGGAATTTTTAATGTCATTTAATCACGGGAAATCAAATTAAATCTTTACCCGAGTTTCTGGGGTTGGTATAATAATTTACTAGATATGTTAATATTATTCTTTTCCCCCACTGTAATTACACCTTGATCTTGTCTTAGATCTTGTGAATTAAATAACCTTGGGTATTTAATTGTTTTGGTCCCTTACACCCTAAAATTTTTAATCAGGGAAGTTTTTATCTAAATGGGTCATGTACTCAGTGGATTACATTAAGCCCTAAGGATCTTGGAGCTAGGTATGGGAAGTATTACACTTCTTTCTTTATAATGTGGATTAGTATTTTATCATGGGAAAAGTTTTCAGTTTGAATTTAATTGTCCTTGAGACTTTGGTTGTTAACACTTAAAAAAAAAAATTATTCCATAATTTTGTAACTAAACCTAGGTTGTTCATGGGTCTCAAGTGGAAGAATTTAGCGGGCATTACATGGCTCATAAGAATGCAAAGAATCATACGAGTTATAATTATATCCCCATGCACACCCATGTTACCATAGATATTGGCTCAAGTCATCATTTGATCTTTCAATTATTATTTTCATAAATCACACACACACACACACACACACACACACCACAGACACAACAGCCACACACACACACACAAAACACACACACACACATTTTTTGTTATGATCTCTCTATTTATTAAATATTGCCTGTTTACAAAGCCTAATATTTCATTCTACTAGTAACTCTTGCGCTATGCAATCATTCTTAATCCTTCTTACAAATGATTCTAAGGATATATGGGATTTTTGAGATGGATCAAGAAAAATTAAATGTGTTTTATTTACTGCAAAGTGTTTTTGGAAGTGTTTTATCTCCACATGAAGAAGAATGTGGATAATCATAGTGCTAAGAAATAAAGGGTTTTTGATAGGGTCATGTTTGTACTAGATGAAGACAACCTTTTCGCCATCTAAAGAGAGAAATATAGTCAGGTTGAAAGAGAGAATGATAGAAGAATAACCTAAATCTGGAAAAACTATATTATAGCTCGATAAACAATAAGTAAATAAGGAATCTGACCCTTTGGGAGCTAATATTATTATGGTGACTGGAAATTTCGAGCTACCCTGGATAAAGAAGGAATTGGGTTTAAGGCTATACGTCTATATCCAAATCACAACCATGGACAATTACTATATTTAATGGACACCCCCCCACACTGTCTCGTGAAAAGGCAAATTTTGAAAGATGTCAATCGACGAAGTCATTAAACTGTACCTAACAAACTCCAACAAAAAAAACATAAATTAGCCAAGTGATTTAGCTGCACTTGTAGAACCTAAACACTACTTATAATAGAATGCTTGCACATCACAACATACTAAAATTTTCTTCCACACTCCCACCTAAAAATCACTCAAATCTCATCCCAGTTATCTAGATTCATCGTCTTAGTTCATTAATATTTACTGAATTAGAGTTTATGTAGTTTTAATTACTTAGGATAGAAGGATAAACACCGAAGTGGTTATACCGGTCGTCTACCCTTTCTAATTTTTAACCATTTGACAATAAATTTTCTTTTTATATTAGTCAGATTCCTTAATAGGTACTACTTGAACTAATTTATCGGCAGTAATATTACTGTTTTTTAACTTCCTAGTGAAGACATTATTGATGTCTTTAGGATGCCCCCTTTTTTCCTCTATTTATTATATGCTAGTAAAGCCACTAAGATTTAATCTCTATTTAGTAAGATCAATTAACCTCTTGGTTTATGATTTGCATTTTGTAGTGTATTAATTCACCGTTACAAGGATCAAGTTTCTTCTTCATTCTTCTTTATATCGCTTCATTCCATCTGAACTATACTATCCTATCTGCTTCAGTCAAGATTACAACATAATGATTGCTTCCTAAAGTTAGCTGAAGAAGATTTTATCTAAACATGTTAATTTTTAGTATTGTTTTGCCTTTATTCTTAAGTCAAGAGTATTAGTCACATCTCTTATATCAACGCTAATTAACCCTTTACGTGTTAACCATCTACCCATAATTTAGATTGTAAACTACCACTTGAGTTGTCATTAGGCATGTACTATCTCATTTCATTTCTTTCTTAGGCTAACTAAACCAGTTTAAATATCACAGAAAATTAAGGATTTCTCAAGGCAATGATCATATTCCAGTTCCATCTTTAAAGTCTAAACTATATCTTACCTGTTACTTCCTTTAAATTCTACTTTATACAAAGTTTCTAAACCTTCCCTGCCCATACATGATTTCACAAAGATTTAGATTGATATTTAAGCGTCTTATACACTTTAGTAACTTAGTCTTTACTTCATTTGTGAGAAAATTACATTAAAAAAATCAAATATTCTTTACGAGACATAACTATAATTTTATGATTTTCCTTTAAGTTTCATCTCTTTAATCACTTACATTATTCCCTTTATTCAAATACAATCCTACATTCATTACATCGTTGCCTAGATAAAGTATTGTTGATTCCCTACTTAATAAATTAGTGTCTTGGTTTCTTCAACCCATGACATGATCATTTTTATCATAAAAACTTCCATAGTTTTATACACCATCCAATCCTACATTTCCTTAAAATAACATGTCCGACATTTGTCCCTAAGCTAAGACAGGTCACACTCTGCCAAGGAAAGTTTTAACTTACATTAGTACATTTACAATGGATCCAATATCCATACCAAAAACATTCATTCAACGCCAACTTCCATAGCCTGAGGGTAATAATCTAATCATCCATATTTAACCTGCGACCGATTTAGTTTTTGGGGTGTAGTTTTTAAATAACTCGCAATAAGTCATCCCCATGTAACCTACGTTTTTGACAATAGAAGATTAGTCATCTATTAGCTAACAAACATTTGCAAATATATTACATCCGCAAAAGTTAGCGGACGAAATATACCATCAATCCATATAATGATAAATACAAGTAGGGAATAATAATGTGAGCATTCCCAAGGACTTCTTCACATACATCCTTTCAACCGTCCTCAATCACACACGTCATTTGATGGGGTGAGATTCTGTCCCAAAATGTGTCAGATCCACCACTTTGCATACTCAACACCATTCCAAAACATGATTAAAGCCAAACATTCAAGGAATTAAAATGTCTTTGCTCCAACCTCAAGCGTTTAATTATCATAAAAGTAAGTTCCACCCTTTTATTCAAATCAAAGAAGTTTAATTTAATAACAAGTAATCAACCTTTTATTTAAATCTAAAAGACTAAGTATAGTGCAAAGTCTGGAAAAACTTCACCAGATTTTTCCCCTTGTATTTTCCCTTTCAAATATTCTATAAATCCTTATTTTCTAAATATTCAAACAACAAACAAATGCGCTAAATGAAAGCATGGATCAATGATCCAACCCTCCGAGTCAAAGGAGCTCATGATAATAAAAATGAAAGGAAATAAAACTAATGTCACTAAAATCCATACCCAGTTAAATTTCAACGTTCTTTTTTTATATTTCAATACAAATTTCCAAAGTGTCCCTACATAAAGGGTTAAGCATCCCTACTATATGCATGAATATCGATTCCAACAATTAGTCTTTTAATTCCATCGAATGTGCCTCTTTATTATTCATAACTTGAAAAGAAAACATGAATGATTTTTTTTTTTTAAAGCAATGAGTACCTACAACCAATCATTCACTGTAATAACCAGCAACTCCCATTTACTCAGATGTCAATATGGTCATACGTTCTATTGTAAGAAACCAATTCCAGAACCCATAACCAATTTCCTTAATACATATTATTCACTTGTTTGAGCAAGCCGTATACTGTAGATTTTACAAATCCATACAAACGATAGAGGGAAAAACAAAAAAGAGAACCCACAAAAATTTCCAGATTTATTTTAAAGCCTTGAAATCCATTCAAATTTTCAATCAAATACGAAAGCTCTAAAACCCACAAATTTCACAAATGAAAGAACTCCATCTACAGCCGTAGTTTTTTAATTATAAACTCATCAAAACCAGCAGAGTAAATCAACTTATTTTTGTTATTATTTTCCATAAAATACAACTGAAATACTCTTGGAGAATCCACATGATTCCACTAATAAGAGAGTCATAACAACACAAATTCTACATATTTCACAAACCCATTACAATCAGCAACTCTATGCCAAAATTTATGGATAAAAAACCCACGAAAAATGAGTTGTACATCAATCAAATACAACCCATAACCACAAAAACTTGATAAGAAAACAAAAACCATGCTTAGAGATGGATTTACAAACTATATTTCAATCAAATTCTACATATTCTCAAACCCATTACAATCAGCAACTGTATGCCAAAATTTTCAGATAAAACCCACAAAAATGGTTTTCACATCAAATAAACATAACCCTAACAACAAAAATGTTTTAAAAAAAATAACAAGCTTAGAAAAAAGGATTTACTACAGGATCTCAATCAAAACCTGATTTATAAAATATTTCTTACCCAAAAATAGTTCCAAACTCAGCCATAAGTTCCCTGTCTAAAAAGCTATGAAAAAACCAAAGAAAATCAACTTTCACTTCAAACGAAAAATCCATAACTGAAAAATGTTTTTTAATACTAAGGAAAGTTTATTTGAACCTTCAATGATAAACCCACAAACATAAAAATATTTTTATACATCAAACTAAAAGAACAACAAAGAAACCTTTTCCTGAAGAAATCGATTTCTCCAAATGCAACCGTTCTAGCCTTCCCAATCACATAGAACTTCCTCAATGCTCTCAGCATAGATAATAGAGGGTTAAGAAGACAAAAGCTACTCCACATACATATGCAGTAATAGATCTGACAAAAAGGGTTTCCAAAACTGGAGCTCTCTCTCTCTCTCCCAATGTCGAATACATGAAAAACTCTACAAAAATTCCTTTCTTTCTTTCTTTTTTCTCCCTTCCAAAAAAAACAAGTCACATAACTCAACATGGGTGGGGATTTTATTAAAATGAATTTTCTTTCATTTATTACAATAAGTCTCCCCCATCCATGTGAATATCCACTAAAGTGGATAAATTTGATTTTTGTAAAACTTTAGACCATATCATTCATTTTATGCCATTATATATTAAATTAACTTTATTCCATTTTTAAAAAATTACATTATAAAATTGAATTGAATTTATTATTATTTTTTAATTACATTATAAATTGAATTTAACTTTATTCTATTATAAATTTAATATATTATTTTTAATGCATTTGCGTGCACTTTTTTTGTGTCGTCTAAACCGTAGAATCATACATTACCTATCGATTCCATGGGTGAGACGATTTGCCCCAACATTCTAAAGACAATAATTTTAAAATAAACCACAAATTAATGTCATAATGGCATTCCACTAGCTTATAAGCCTGAGATATTTTTTTGCCAAAATAATACATCTCAAAAACAATTTCCGAAGTCATGAAATAATTATAACAATGATGCAATCCAAACCAGAAAATGAAATTCCTGCAATTATAATAAATGTGAATTTAATACTTATAATATCCGGTATTTAATTATTCGAAAAACATACATTTTCCATTTTTCATATTTATCTGAATAATTATATACCAGATAAAAATGGTTAATTAGTGGAATGTTATAGGAAGTTGATGTTAAATAGAAACCCTATATTTAACTAAGACATGAAAACAACCATGTTTCCTAGAGAGTAACAAGTAATAAAAAAACAAAGTAGATGGCTAGATCAAGATCCAAATAATACTATTGAATGGTTGCAATATTCTTTTACCATGTTTTATATTTTATACCATGTTTTTTCGATGTTTCAACAATTATTGTTTCCTTGAATGATTTTTCTATGTGGATCCTTTTTGGGTACTTAGTTGGTTCTTACGTTGTTTTTTTTAGAGCCTTTTATTTTCACGTATTGTTTATATTGTTTCAGGTTATGGGATCCTATCAAAACCCTTTTCTTTACCTAATCTAAAAAACATATTATCATATTTACCTTAGAACGAAAAATAAAATTTCGATCTATCAAGTGTTTCTATGTATGTACCATTTTTTGCAGCCTTGTCTTTCACTTGTTGTGCCTTCTCTCTCTCTCTCTCTCTCTCTCTCTGTTTATGCCTTTCTACGAACTGATCTTCTAGAATTCTTCTCTACATTCTCTTCCTCAGTATATTTTCGTTTATCATTCTTTACATTTCCCATGATTCATCCACTTCAATAATTTTCACTTGCACACATAAATCGAGATAGATCTGAATTTCTGAGAGCAAACTTGATACAAAACTATACGTGCATGCAACTCTTATTATATACAAATCTCAATAGAAATTAGGTTAGAAATTAAGTTATTTTTAATTTTAGCTTTTTATAACTTTAAAATAACTTTTCTAATTTTAATAGAATTTAAATTTAATATACAATTATTAGTTTTATAATATATTTTTAAATAAAATAACTATATGCTTTAAAGTCAATTCTATTATATATAAATAATAATTTTTTTTTTCAAAAATATAATAACATATTACATATTTTTGGTTAAAAACAATTAAAAAAAAACAAACTTAGTTTAAAACAAAAAAAATGTAAAAAACTAAGTTTAAATTATTACAAACAAAAAATATTATTTTAACACCGTAGTTATAAAAACAAAATTGCAAAACATTAAATTTAGAAGGGAAGCATTCTAGTGGTGCTTTGGTAGCAAAGGGGTGTTCGTGTGAACCCTCGTTTGTGTGAACCCTCCTGAGTGGCACTTATGTGGCACCTAAGTGGCACATTTTGGCGCCAAATCCTTTTGGAGGATAATTTTAATACAAAATCTGTCACTTATGTGCCACATAATTAGGGTAAATGAACTAGTAAAATTACAAAATTTTAACACAAAATTTAGATTTTTATTAGCTTTCTAAAATATAATTTTTCATTTTTTTTAAAATTGTTTTGTTATTAATTTTTATTTTTTACTACATATGGTAATTTTAGGACAATCAATAGTACACAATCAACCAATTTGAAAAAAGTAGAATATATGAATTTTTTTGAAAAAATAAAACTTACTATTTGTTGAAGTCCTCTTCACACCTGTGAAAAAAAAACTCAATTTCGATATAAATCTTAAAATTTATTGGCATAGATATATGTACACTATTATTCAATTTTTTTACTAAATAATTAATTAAAAAAAATATAAGTCAAAAAAATACAAAAAAATTGACAGGACCTCAGAAGTCATTTAAACATATATCTAAAATTTCATGGTGAAAAAACAACTTTTCATTTAAAAACACCACCACTGGGACAATCATTTCTCTTTTTAACATAGAAACACGTATGAATAAAATTAAGATAACAACCAAATTTTAGCCATTTTTTTTTTTTTAAATATACATGTATTCTACACTCTAAACACAATATTCTGGTAGTTTGTGGAATTTCATGAATGCATACGGTTTTTTAGCTATTACCTTTAGAAAATCAAAATTGAACATTCATGTTTATAAAGGTACAAAACATACAAAAAAGTTGGACATTTTATTGTGCTTTGACCTAGGGGTATATATCTAACAAAAAATGATAGCGGGAAAAACATAAAGTGGAGATGACTTCTCAAAAAATGACTATAGGTCCAAAGACAGATTTATGATCTATGGATGATGAATCCATTTGGAAATGATGAAGTAACCACAGGAAAATGATGGAGGGATTAAGAACATTCCATTCATCACAATATCTTTGGTGGAGATAAGGTGGATGCATTTGTCTAAATCCCTTCTTGCAGATATGGAAGCTTGCATATGTCTAAATACCTCATGATTTTGCATTTTTCCATAGGGCCAACATATCCTCCAGCTAGTTTTGGACATCATGGACTTTTTTTTTTTCAAATTTCTAAAGACCAACAAAAACTTTAAAATTCCCTCACCAAACTATGAGTTAGTAACTTGTGAATGAGATACGAGTTTCAACTTGTGCTCTTAAAAGATGGTTACAAGTTAAAATACCTTAGGGGACAAGGTATATACACCTTGTAGTTGAAGAAAAGTTAGGTGCTCCTACATATTGGGAACAAGATATTCTCATATGCTATAATCCACTTGCAAACATAAAGAAGGCATTTTGACATCTTAACTATAAAACTAATAATAATTATTATTAATCATTCTCAAAATGTTTTAAAATTCTCGCCCAGTTATTAAAACCAAACACACATGTGATTGGTGAGACTTCTAATGATTTGACAATTGTCAAAAGAAACAAAATTATCCCCATCAATGAAAAATTCCACCATGCATATATTACTATAAGGAATTTCAAATTATCAATGCAAACATCTAGATATGGGTCATAAATACTTATAACACAAAGTGAATAAAAACTATATCAAAAATAGTGATATACTCAAAACAAGTCCCAATCACCTATTAAAACTTACATCTCTATAAAGCTACAAAAGTTCAACTCTTTGACACTTTTCTAAGATTGCTAAATATATGGTGAGCCCTGAAACACCTTCTAATCCTAACAATCATGTTGAATGCCATGTGAAATAAAAAGATAATCACGACTCCATGTTATGTACTTATTAGATGGTGGAAAAGTTAGAAATTAAAAAACAAGATAGTTGTAAACATAAGTTTTGTTGTGTCTGTAACATGCAACTAAAAAAACAAGTGAAATCATGGAACCCCTTAGCCTTTCTCAAGGTAGTCTATATTTGTACTCCAAAATTTTTTGCATCTCATGTGTAATTCTTTCTTGCAAGCATATTGGTATACCTTAGTAATGTTTTTTGTCTTCCCTTCTTAAATCAAATATTTTCCGCCCTTCACAGAAATTCATATTTCCTAATGTGCAAAGAGATTTCATACTATTGTGTAACTTTATGCACTGTTGGTCGTCAAATAGGACTTTTAAGAAGAGCAACAGTCAGGGGACAAGAAGTCCCTCCTCTTTAATGGGAGAGGTTCCCTTATTCAGAAACGAAATTATTTACAAATATACAAAACATGATTTTATAGTTGAACTTGGATATTACGAAAGTGTTTTCCACAAGGATCATCAGTTACAAAAGGACCGAGGAAAGGGAATACGAGGGTGAGCATACGAGCAACATGCAGGATTATAGATAGCAGAATAATCCTTTATGTATACGAAGTTGCAGTGAATTTAAAACAAGATCGTTTGTACAAGATGAGATTACCAGACACAAAGTTCTGTAAATAATCTTCTTCAGATTCATTAATCAAGGACAACAAGTTCCTTCTTGGTTATACAAGATCACTATACCTCGCAATATTTGAAAATATGCAATTAGTGAGACTAACGAACTAGAAACAAATGATCTTCATGAAATTAAAAGAAAACACAGAGATTGGATAGACAATGAATGGAAATCCCTTTTGTATTGATTTCTCCCTGATCTATTTACACTTCCAGAAAATATGCCAAGTTCTTCCTTTTTTCAAAATGGCGCAAAGAAGGCCATTATATAGCTTACAATTCGGTTACTCTCGTACCGTTTCTTTTACTAGAAATGTTTAAGGAATGCCACAACAATTTCTTAACTAATTACCTGGAATAACGAAAGGAATGCGAGAAGAGAGAAGGAAGGGGAATAGATTAGTGGCCATTCTGAGAGGGGACCCACCGTCTTTGGAAACTTCTGCTTGTAGTTTCTTTCCACGTCTCCGCCATGTCCCTTGCCACGAGTACACGCCAGAATTTTTAATCTTGAGAATGACAATGATATCTTTGGAAACTGATGTAACCGACACTCTTAAAGTTTTCGTCCTTCGTAACTTAACTGCTTCTTAAGTTCTCCCCCAACCTCCTCCAGGATCTTGATCTTCATATTGATAATAACAGAGCTGCAACAGGCTTCGGAAAGGAGTTTTAAGAGGGAGGGGACATGCGCGGTTTTCACATTGCACGTGTTCGAAACAATGTAATAATTAGCCAAGTAGTTTTTTCCTTTACACTAGCGCGTTGAGGAGAGAGGAGGATATTAATTCACATTTGAATTCATATTTTGAAAAAACAACATATTCGGATGAAGAGCGGTGAAACTAAGTATGGATGACCGTTGGTTCGCTTGGGACCAGTTAGACGCAATGTTCGCCGAAACAATGCGCTCGGCAATTCGGCGAAACAGGGAGAGGACGCACAAATCATTTTGGACAATTGGTACGGAAAAGAACAAGTGCTCGACTCGGTATTCGGCCGAAAATGGGACACTTGCAACTTTTTAACATTTGGACAATTTGGACATTAAGCGTCGGTTTCCGGGCGAATCGGCCGCAAATGGAACAAAAGGCCCATTTGGACTTTGTGGACATCTGGGACAACAAGTGTTCATCATCAAGTACGCGGTTTGGCTATTTCTGGGTGAAATTGAAACAAGGGCGCACTTTGAAATGGGACAAGAGCTCTTGAAGTACACGACTCGGGGTTCGCTAAAATAGGACAAGAGCAATTTGACCTCGGGACAGTTTTGGACAAATCGGTGAATCGTTCGAAATGGACCAACGCACGATAAGTTCGGGCCAACTTGGGACCAAACTTCCGACTGCCCCCCCCCGAAAATGGACAATTCGAGGTTTCGGCTGATCGGAGAACAGAAAACCCGTTTTGCACTTGGGAATTGGGACAAAAATGTCCGCAGGCCCGAAATACTTACAGAATTACCCAGAGCTTATATTTTTTTCGACTTCAAGACTTTTTTCCCACCACCACCAGCTCGACAGAAAAGACATTACACTCAAATTTTGAAATTTTTACTTTTGACAGAGCGGGGAATTTTAGTGGACACACTGGCTCTTCTGGGGAGACTTGGGCATAATTCAAGGAACTGCGACAAGGAAAGAACTTAGACAAACTCGGTGAAGCAGACCATGCCTTATGCATTGGGCAACATAGTCAAAAACACACCAACACAGAAGGGTCAACACACAAAACAATCAAGGGAAACACATACACAAACAACAGAGGAAAACACTGTACAGATATACAAGGCCTCCTTTAGTCCCTAGGACTTGAACACTTAAGATACTTGGCCCCTTAAGGAAGTGGGAGAGGGGAACCATCCATGTTAATCAGATAGAAAGAATTCTACCAGCAAAGTGGTCTATCTTGAAAGGCCCAAGCCACAGGGAATCAAACTTTCCATGCTGCCACTAGGTTCAATGTCTTTTGTCCATAACACACTGTATCTCCAACTTGGAACTCTCTGAACCTAGCTTTTCTTGTCAACAGAGCCTTTAACTTCTGCTGTGACAGATATCCTATCAGCAAACACTCCAATCTGTCCTCGTTCAGTTTGTGCATGTACATCATTCTCGTTATCCCGAGCATCACTGAAACTATTATCCTCACTGGCTCTTCATTAGGTGTCAAGGCTGGCAGCTCCACTGTCACTGTAACTGAGCTTCTACACCCATACACCACTTGAAAGGAGAACATTCCAATAGCTTCTCTGGAAAGTGGAACCAGCCTAATAAGCCCAAAAGGCCATCTCTTGTAGGCAAGGTACCCCAAGGAGTGTGAGTGCTGTCTTGTGTTGATCTGCATGTATCAACCTCTAACCGTGATTGTATCCCGAGAATCCATCAGCATAGATAACATTCAGTCCTGTTTACTGATTGTGCAATATCTTATCCATCTAGTCAAAGGGTAGTTATCTTTCAGAGTAATCCTGATTCAGTTCCTGAAATCAAACCAGATGTCGGATCTCACCATTTTTCTTCCTGACAGGGACAATATTGCAATCCATGTCGAATTGTGAATAGTAAAAATAATTTTAGCTTCAACAACTCTGAATCTCTTGAAAGACGGTGTCAGCTATTTTGGGGTTTTACTGGCCTTTGTTTTCTACTTGAAAAGGGCTAATTCCTGGTTTGAGAGGGATGAGTGCTGCATATCTTTTGGCTTGAGGCTTTCAGATCTCCTTAAGAATATGCAAGAACGTACCTTAATACCTTCTTAGAAGATCAATTGCTTTTCTCCTCTCATCCTGCCGTACAACATTTTCCAATTTTACTAGCTTAGGGTCGTAAACTCCCAATATCAATCTTATCATACTCGGCTTATTGCGAGCCAGTAGAAGCTTTAGATTTCACATACCTATCATTTTTATATCAAACATTCCTCCGACCTCCCAACCTTTAGGAATCTTATTTCCTTTGAGTTTAATGCACCCGCTCTGATCGGTTTCGTCTCCTTGGTGAACAAGCTTGTCATGACAAACACTTCACAGCAGGTGTCACTTCCCTCAATACAGTTG